>OZ035839.1:28590735-29050735 GCA_964034765.1 Knipowitschia caucasica
AAAAGTATTGTTTAAATTTTGCCACAAGCCACCTGGGAGACACACCAAACATGTGGAAGAAGGTGCTCTGGTCAGATGCACCCTCTATGCACATGGGTCATTTTGGGGAACTTTCCTCGCCTGGTTTTCTTTGTGTATAATTGTTCATGAAACAGTCATCTTTTGATGCAGAGTCAAGCAGTATACTTTGTTTTTTTCAGTAAAACCTGGGGTTTTAGAATATTCATATTGTAAAGCTGTCATATGAATTATAAAAAAATGATGGAATCATAAAGACAAAGAAAAAAATCAAACGGAAAATCAATTTAACAAAAATGTATTGAAAAAACACAATGAAATGCTATAAACAACTTTTTACACTGCATAGAAATGTTATTTATGGTCTTGGGGATAATGGGGAAAAAAATTGAATCTCTAACTATTATACTTTTTACAAAATTCCACTATAAAAGCAAAAAACTCTGTACTCCTGATGCCCTTCCTGAAGCAGTTTGTCTATAATGCTGGGGTTGCTTCTATAGTACAGCTGTAAAAAACGTAAAACATAAAAAACTGAGCCAAAAAAAAAAAAAAAACAATTATTTATATAATACATATATTTATATACATCGTATACACATAATGTCATTTTACTGTATTTATTATTGTCTTTATCAATAATGCGCACTCTTCAGCCGGTTATTGCAATCGCAGCTGTAGTTTCAACTGTGGGAGAACAAGGAAACGCAGAGGAGTGAGAGATCCCACTCTCTGACGATCTTTGGCAGTCCCCGTGTGTTTGTATCTCACAGCTGTTTGTACCTCACGGGTCACGCTTTGGACACGGACTTCAGACAAACGTAGTTTATCCTCCGTGCATCGCACAGATTTAGTTTTAGTTTTAGTTTAGTTTTGGAAAGCCCTGAATACGTACTTCACAGAGGAAAAAAAAGTAAGTTGCTACGTTTTACCGTTCGCGAGTAAATTGATCATTTGTAAAACATGTGCGCGTGCATCGGCGCCGATGCACGCGGGCATATAGGGTTAAACCAAAATCGAACTTTTTGGCCACAATGCAAAACGATATGTTTGGCATAAAAGCAACACAGCTCATCACCCTGAACACACCATCCCCACTGTCAAACATGGTGGTGGCAGCATCATGGTTTGGGCCTGCTTTTCTTCAGCAGGGACAAGGAAGATGGCTAAAATTGATGGGAAGATGGATGGAGCCAAATAAACGACCATTCTGGAAGAAAACCTGTTGGAGTCTGCAAAAGACCTGAGACTGGGACGGAGATTTATCTTCCAACAGGACAATGATCCAAAACATAAAGCCAAATCTACAATGGAATGGTTCACAAATAGACGTATCCAGGTGATAGAATGGCCAAGTCAAAGTCCAGACCTGAATCCAATCGAGAATCTGTGGAAAGAGCTGAAGACTGCTGTTCACAAACGCTCTCCATCCAACCTCACTGAGCTCGAGCTGTTTTGCAAGGAAGAATGGGCAAGAATTCCAGTCTCTCGATGTGCAAAACTGATAGACATACGCCATGCGACTTGCAGCTGTAATTGCAGCAAAAGGAGACGCTACAAAGTATTAGCACAAGGGGGCCGAATAATATTGCACGCCCCACTTTTCAGTTTTTTATTTGTTAAAAAAGTTTAAATTATCCAATAAATTTCTTCCACTTCAGGATTGTGTCCCACTTGTTGTTGATTCTTGACATTTTTATTTTTATATCTTTATGTTTGAAGCCTGAAATGTTGAAAGGTTCAAGGGGGCTGAATACTGATGACAGGTCAGATGACTCACTCGATGCACAACAAATTTCATCAGAAGATGTAATCAATGAGGTGTCTCCCCCCTGAGATGTGATGACAAGATACCACAGCATAAATATATACACACACACACATATTAACAATTTTACATTTTTGCAAAAATTTACAAATTATTATAAAGATTTACAATTTCATATAATTACATATTAATATATTTCAATTTGGAAGGTACCAAAATTAGGATAATTTAATTTAAGTTAAATGTGCCAACGCTTTATAAAATACATTGGAAATCATGCCGTCCCTCCTAGGGTACATTTCTTCATCCACGGGCCACAAAACAATGGCATATATACTGCTGCTGCAGGAGGCTGCTGAGTCTCCACGCTGGTCTCTCCCATGGATCTATACGGGTCCGTGCTGGTCTCTCCCATGGACCTATTACGGTTCCGCGCTGAGTCTCAGCGCTGGTTTCTCGCTGGTTTCTCCGCGCTGGTTTCTCCGCGCTGGTTTCTCCCATGGATCTATACGGGTCCGCGCTGGTCTCTACCATGGATCTATTACGGTTCCGTGCTGGTCTCTCCAGTCTATGTCTCTCCTTGGGTCTGCATCGGTCTCAGCGCTGGTCCGCGCTGGATCTCCTCCCAGGGTCTGAAATATTTTGAGATTAATCTCATAATTATTTGAGAATAATATTAAAATGTGTAAATATTTTGAGATTAATATTTAAATTAGTACATAATATATTTAAATTAATCTCATAATTTTAGATTAATCTCATAATTTTGCTAGTTCGACTTTATTCTCATAAAATGTATTTATTCTCAGTCTGATGTTGCTGTTTCCTCTGGCGTCTGCACAGTAGTTTGTCGTCACAACGGCCTTTCAGCGCCTGTCACTAATTACGTCTGTATGAGCAAGACAAGCTATCGAAGCGATCCACGCTCAATAACACAAATCAATCAACACATTTGAATGTTAGTCGGAGAATACAGTATACATATACATTCTAAACACGCGTGTACGGAGGTTTTTAGAATGAGCTGTTTACGTTTTCATGACAAAAATACTGTTTAATGTGATCGCGGTAAACCCGGAAGTAACTATTAAAATTAGTTGAACATTTTAGGAGGATCTGATTATGGGTTTAGGTTAAGTTTATATTTGGGTCACTTACTGCTGATGTTCAGAATTCTTTGTTCACTTTTCATGTAGTCCCAGAGAGGTCTAGTTGGTTAGCTAGCCTCGCTGTTACCCGTCTAGTCACGTCACAACCATAGACTGTAAATAGTCACGACAAAATCTTTGGGAACCAACTTTTTTATATATATCACTTAAAGGTAATGCCCATTACAACTTTGAATATTAAGGGCTGTCTAATATTCGTAAAAAAAAAATATATATATATATATATTAGTGTGTGTGTAATATTCAAATTATTTACGAGCACGAGCGCGATGATTGACAGCCCTTGGCATCACTTGATTGGTTAAAGTGGACTGCATTGTGGATTTTGAGCTATAGCTAAGGGAAGGTGGCACTCACCTGTAATATTTAAATTCATAAAATGACTTGTATCAAAATTTCAGGTCAGGAGGTCAATTTAATACAATTCTTAAAATGTGTAAATCATTTAGAGTTCCATACTATCACTTTAAAGCTGGGGTACCTAACTTTGAAACCGCAGAACATTGACTGTAAGACTGGCTCTAATTTATCTTAACAGTTTGTTTCTAACATTGTGTTTGGCCTCTGCCACAGTGACGGGGTACCAGCCATCACTCAACCGTGTGCTTTCAGTATGTACAGTATAAGAGAACAGGTTTTCTGATAAGATAAAGACTGAACACTGGTCTGATGGGTTCACAACATTTTAAAGAGGAATCTTTGTATTTATGAGATAAACTTGGACTGTCAAATGTGGTACACGGTGGTACTGTCACTTCTCAGCAAGAAGCTTCTGGGTTCAAATCCCAGTCAGAACTGGGATTTTTCTGACTTTTTAGAGGAGTTTGCTTGTTCTCTCTATCTGCATAAGGTTCCTCCGGGTGCTCCGGTTTCCGCTACCACTAAAAAATGTACAATAGCTCTCCTCTCTGGGGCTGAAAGAAATTTTGACTATGGTAAAATATGACGTCACCTCTAAACCTGCAGTTCCTCAAGCCATTCCCACAACCTCAGCTGGAGGATTAGACATAGTTGATGTGGAAAGTACAAGAACATATTGATTGGTGCAGAGTGTTCGTGAGAGTGTCACTCAGAGTCTAGAGGCAGTGGTCAAACTCATGAATAAATCATGAGTTTTTCAGTTGCATTTTTCTCGTGGATATTTCGTGCAAACATTTAGTGTCCCAAACATGAGTCATGCAGCATTGAGGAAGGTGGTGCTTTACTTGACAGGGAACTGACAAATATTCACAATCTTGCCTCTGCTCCCGTCCTCGGTGAGGCTTGCTTTGATTTTATTAGTAAACATATGGGATTGAAATGTTACCAATTATGCATTGAATCCCATTTATGCGTATGTTATTGCAATATGTCCAGTAATAGTTGCAGTATAAAGTTCATGGCTGTGGGGTTCCTCAATGCTGCCCTTTCGCTCCTGCTCTGTTTACCACACCCCTGAAAGAAAGAGACATGACATGTTTTTTGGTGGTATATAGAGCTCAAAGGAGTAGGCAGATGTAAAGATTATTTATAAGCGCCTACCCTTTCATTGCATAAATATATTACATGTTCTGAGTCAGAGAAATACATAAATACATTTGAGAATTAACTGAGTCGGAGAAGTGCATTCATACATTTGATAATTACAAGAGTCGAGAGAAATACACATACGTTTGAGAAGAGAATCAGCACCTCAAAATCCGAGGCTATGGTTCTCAACCAGAATAAAGGTGCCTTGCCCTCTCCAAGTGGGTGGAGGAGTTAAAGTATCTTGTGGTCTTGTTCACAAGTTAGGGAAGGATGTAGCGTGAGATTGACAGGCGGATCGGTGCAGCGTATGCAGTCACTGTATCAGACCTTTTTGATAAAACGGGAGCTGAGCTAAAAGGCAAAGCTCTTGATTTACCGGTCAATCTTCGTTTCCTCCCGCACCTATGGTCATGAGCTTTGAGTAATGACCGAAAGGACAAATTCACGGATTCAAGCGATACAATACTACCCTATTTCCCTTGGAGGTAGGGCGAGAAACTCCGTCACACTGGTAGAGGTCGGCATAGAGCCCCTGCTTCCACGTCGAGAAGAACCAGTTGAGGTGACTCGGGCATCTGTTCCAAATGCCTTCTGGAACCTGGGGCGGCACGGTGGCTGAGTGGATAGCACTCTCGCCTCTCAGCAAGAAGGTCCTGGGTTCGAATCCCGGTTGGACCAGGGCCTTTCTGAGTGGAGTTTGCATATTCTCCCCGTGTCTGCATAGGTTTCCTTCGGGTGCTCCGGTTTCCCCTACCACTAAAAATATGTACAATAGGTCTGGCATGTGCCTCCTGTACTGGCGACTCTGCTCCCAAAAATAACAATTGTAAACCGCTTTGAGACTCCGATGTGCAGTGAAAAGGCGGTATATAAATAAAGATTACTACTACTACTACCCTCCCTGGGCTTCCGGGCATGTCCCACTGGGGGGAGACCCCGAGGGAGACCCAGCACACGCTGGAAGGACTGTCTCCCAGCTGGCCTGGGAATGCCTGGGGGTGCCCCCGAATGAGCTGGAGCAAGTGTGTGTGGATAGGGAAGTCTAGTCGTCTCTGCTTGGACTACTGACCCGTTAACGCATGAACCAGAAGAAAATGTATGGATGAATGGGTGGTTGTCTGTCAGCTGAGATTGAGCTGTTTTAATTTACATTGAGTTCTATGGGCCCACTTTAACTGGTCTTTAGGTTGTGTTTGTGACCGCAGCCTAATACACATAGGCGTTGTTTGCCAGATTGTATCAAATGTGTCGGAACACAGTGTTATTAGCTTATTAGCTTGTAACACTGACATTTAGTGAATTTCCGAAATATTGTCCTGTATGGAGATAAAATCCAGAAATCCAGAAATTCTTTAGCAAAAAAAAAATGTCTTCAAAGATATTTCAATTTGCTCCTTCCCACTTTGCTAAAACTTCGATGGATTTGGCCCTAAACAAATCCTCTGCTCGTGTTCCTCTTCTTAAGCCTGGTTCACACGGCAGGATAATTAGGCCGATTTTGGACCCGATTTACCCCTACGACAATCGTAAGAACGCTCCGAATATCGTAATAAAAAATCGGATAGATTTTCCTGCCGTGTGTGGTGTCTTAAGACTGTGCTTGTCGCTCGGAAGTACTTCGAGACTGCTCTGATCTCAATATCGGGGATATCCAACATGTTGGATTGTTTTGGCCCGATTTCTCCTTGTGTGTGGTGTCCCCCGAGGACAGACGAGCGCATTTCCATGACTGCGGCTTGTAGCCAATAAGAAGACGAGACGGCGAGGAAACGCCGTACAAAAACAACTCACCTCCATATCACGATATATCAAGTAAAGTCCATGTTAGCGTTGTCTACACTTCTTTGACCATCGCCTTTTCTTTTTATTACGTCTTTTCTCAGATAAAAACAAACTATCGCCACTGCATCCTCTTCGTCCGCCATGATTGTATACTCTGAAGTCACGCTTGATCTCGCGAGATTTTGTGAGGTTTCAGTCTGACCTGGGAATGGTCGGGGGTGGGGGGAAATCGGTTCTTGTGTGTGGTTTGCGTGATTTTGCCGTGTGGCTGCGCACCACACACTGTACGACCAAAGTGGTTAGACCCATGATTTTTGATCTCCGTGTGTGAGGTCTCACACAGAGAAAAAATCGGCCGACAATTTTAAAAATTGTCTCGTGTGAACCAGGCTTTAGCTAAACAATGAGACCTTGGTTGAGGCGGTCTATGCTGTAGTTTATTTTTATGACAGCCGTGTTTGTAAACAAGTCTGCTGCCTCGTAGCTGGTTAGCGGTTGCAGCCTTTGGTGTTCCGTGTAACTAGGATGACGTTCTTTAGCCAAATGGGGAGCGTTTGTGCAACAGGCAAAAAATAAGTCTTGGGTCTGACTTTTGATTTGAATAAATTGCATGTATAAATTTGACAAGCGTCAATATCAATTATTTCACATTCAAATAATCTAGACTCTGGAGCTGAACAATGGAAACAATTTTTGTGCAAATTGTACTTTGTATGTGCAAACGGGAGAAAATTTACTTGAAAAAAAGTCACATTTTGCCGCTGTGCTGCTCAAACAACGTTTAACAGATCAACATTCTTTGATCAACTATTGATGGTACATGTGTTTAGACGATGTGGAGCAATTTTGAGGCAAATCGGTGAAACGTTGCAGTTTATTTCCAACCAACGTGTATATATTGAAAAATTATATATTTCAAAAGATCAAATTTATGGGCTTCCTGTTTGTCAGGGGGCGTGGCCATGATACGTTTTTTCATGATTTGAGTTGATGAACCCCCTCCCATGGGCGCAATGTAAACTGAGTTTTGTAGGGTGCGCTGTTCTGGCATTTGTTTAGCCCCATAAAAATAAACAACATAAAAACAAAAAAATTAATTTTTTGCCGGTTCTGATTTTTGGGCAACATTTGTTTTCAAGCATGTTCAGGAGGTCAAATTAAAGCTCAAAGTGCAGAAGAAAAAAAATAACAAATAAGGAATTATTTTCCTAAAATCTCAGAGCAAAAACAATATAGGTTCCAATGGCACATGATACATAATTTTTAAAGCGTTTGAGTATACAGTATGCACGTAACCGTCACGTTTTAGTGCGTGACAGACGCGTCCGTCACGCACCGCAATCCCTTGCATTCACCATTGTGAAAGCAATAGGCCCTTACCCCTGTCGGAGCTTGGGCCTAATAAAAATCCAGAAAATCAAATTTTTCCAGACATTACAAGAATTTATTTGCGAATGGTGGTGGAAAATACATATTTGGTCACCTACAAACAAAAAAGATTGTACGTTGTAGCATTGTATCAGTCTTTCCCCAGTCTTCCTCTGGTCCCGCCCTGGGCCGCTGTAGACCGTCCTATACAACACAGCTGCGGGTCACAAGCTGTATCACGAAGTATAACCTGTAGACTTGCATTCATGCAGGATGCTTGCCTGCACAATTATGCTCTATGAAGTAGTAAGTAAGTAGAATACATACATATGAAAACTTGCGCAAGCCCAACTTTTTGGTAGTCTATTTAAAAAATCAAAGTATCATTTTGCTTTCATGTCGGTTGTCTGTTACTTCTGTGTAAACATTGAGTAAAATAGATTAAAAAAAGTAATTCTTTGTTTATGGTTGCTAACAACATGACAAGATGTGCAAAGATTCAAGCTGTATTAATACTTTTGTAAGGCACTGTATTCTACTCATCGCAGTCAGTGCTGTGCTTTCATTTTGAACATTTTATGTACAGGCGCATCAGGCTCAGTGCGTACGGTGGCTGAGTGGATAGCACTCTCGCTTCTCAGCAAGAAGGCCCTCATTCTGGGGTTCAAATCCCAGTCAGAACAGAGCCTTTCTGAGTGGAGTTTGCATGTTCTACCTGTGTCTCCAAGTGCTCCGGTTTCCCCTACCACTAAAAACATGTACAATATGTTTTGTCATGCGCCTCCTGTACTGGCGATGCTGCTCTCTGTGGGGAGTGGAGACAAATGCCCACAATTGTAAAACACTCTGGTCTGTGAAAGGCACTATATGAATAAAGATTACTTACATACTGTACTTACACACTGGTCTGGGGTCTGTAATGCCTTGGTTCCACACCGTCAAGGTTTTGTAAGGTCTGCTACATTCTGTTTAATGGGTTAAATTCTTGTGCTTGTTTAGCTTAAGTCTTACTTATGGTGGTGAATAATTGGAGGCTCAGGCAAGAATGAGTGGAGGACTTAAATCGGTTTCAGGCAAGGAGTGAGGCACAGATGGAGGGCGTGGTGTGAGAGCCTGGCCAGGGCCCTGTGTGAAGCCTGGGAGGAGCGATGTCTTCTCTGTTCCTGTCTGAGCAGCAGCTCCACTGGGACACCCCATGAATCGATCCAGTCTGAGTAATGGGTTAAGTGGGGAATGAGGGACGTGGGGAGGGGAGGGGCGGCAAAAACCAATAAACCAAGAGGCTTTAGTCACAAAAGTGAGATTTTATTCTTTATTTTTTATTATCTCTTTCTGACTGTTGCACTGAGCCAAAGCAATTTCCAAGTCTGTGACTTCCTGTTACTTACGTGGCAATAAAAATGATTCTGATGCACGGCCGGAGAGCGGGTCACTAGTGTCTACATCGATGGAGCGCTTTGTTTCTTGAGAATATTTGAAAAATAACTTAATGCATTTCGGCGGCCGATAAATGAAGACTGTGTGTAAGGCCTGTGCCAATACTAAACACTCCCTGACCACTGTGTGTTCAGGAGGTGTCCAACGTTCACACGGATCAGACTCTACTCTGCTGAGCACTAGAGAGCCTCCTGAAGCAATGGTGGGAGGAGCCTCTTGAAGATCTTGCTAACACAAAGGAAGCCTTGGAGCATGTGGGTCAGTCCTCAAAGTTAGCGTGGAGATGGACGTCTATATGAAAATCTGGACGTCCTGTACTTTGAATAGCTGCAGATGATGCGTTCTCTGGGCTCCATCCTCAGCATCTCCTCCTCCTCTTAAATATGTGAATTTATCTTTTCATGGCTAATTAATTTAGCTGCTTTGCCCAAAGAGGAGCACTTTTTCAATGTGGCTCACTCTAGATCTCTGTGTGCATGGACTGAAAAAAGACCTGTTTTTGTAAACCTAGCTGAACCCTACTGACCAATGACAACTCGTCTATTCCCAAATTTGGTTTTAGCTAGTAGCTGGAATAAACCACCCCCGATTGGCTCTTTGGCTGTTGCGTTTGTCACTTGGCTCCAGATTTTTTGTGTGTTTGTGTGTCAGATGAAGCACAGAGAAAAATAATTTTGACATATTCACTGTTCTGTTTATTTGAACGTGATGTACAGTGGAGCAAAAACGTATTTGCAAATGATGGACAATAAGTATTAGTCAATAACAAATGACCATCTCAATACTTTGTTATATCCCCTCATACAGACACAAACCACAATAACATTTCAAGTTCTGCTCTCATATTGGAAGTATAGAATGAAAGCTTTCTAATGAGTGGCCAGCAGACCCCCTTACCCGCGCTGTCTCATACTAATGGATTCTGCCGACAGCTGGAATGACGTGAAGATGGACACTTTGAAATAAATGGCCTGGTTCTTCTAGATGCATGTTCCTTTCAGATGTGGGTGTGTAATGTTTTATAGCGCTGTGTGTGTATATAATAGTGTATTATGGAGTGATCTGGGAAGAGATGTGGTTAATTAATCTTTAGGTCAGAGATTATTCAGAAATGTGATGTGAAAGACTAAATGTATAGCCCTTTGGAAGAGATTGAGGACAACGACAATTACATGTTTACAAAAAATATAGGATCCTTTCTGGTTTAGTGCACAAGTTAAAATTATTGCTGTCAATGTGTTATTTAAGAGTTGATGCCTGCAACTTAAACAATAATTTAGAAACACATTTCTGATCACATGTCCTTGCAGTATAAAGTATATGAAGTATTTTCATATTAGATATATTTAATATAATCCTTGGACAGCCCCAGTTGTCTGTAAATGATTGCAATTCTTGTCAATTTAAACAAAATAACAATAGTACTCAAAAGTTGAAAAGGCCTTTTTAAATTTGAAATAAGCCCTAGTCTCTAGTACCTTGCTCTAAAACAGTTGCTTCTATCACTAGTCTTCATATTTTTGGCCTCTGCCACATCACATGTAGTGGTCTGATGTCATGTCACTCTTTACTTGGATAAGCAGCTCTCCAGTTTGAGGGAGATTTATTTTCTGTTGTATAATGTTATTTCAGAGGGATCACCCGTGGTCTTCATCACCAAACGAAAGGCATCTCAGGCTTTGGAGTTTGTCCCCAGGGGGTCTATAAATACAGCTGACACTTCCACATGCTGCTGCTCGCTCCTCTGGGAAAACAGCACCTGCTTCAGTGGTTTCAGGCCGTTTGAAACTATTCAAAACGATAAATGTTGTCTTGATCGTGTGTTTGTGCGTTTGATGCATTTGGTTGGAGACATGGGGGAGACACGGAGGAGACCTGCACTTGCAACAAGCTGGGGATGGTCCTGAACGCGCTTCTATGGTCCATGCTTGGTACCATGTTATGGAAGTGCCCCGGGTCAGAACCTGTGGGGGCAGGTCCCGCTCAAAAGTGGCCAAAATGACGTGCGCTGACATGCTTGCAATACCACCCCGGGCCGATGGGGGTGGTTAGCCAATGCTAACACATAGCATCTTCTTACCTCTCGAAAACGTAGTCTTTACAGGATGGTCCAAAAGTTGGCTCTTGGCCCAAAGCTACGTTCCACATGTGTGTCAATGCTGAGGGGAGTGAATTTTTTTGGACTAGTCTAGTTTACTTGCTGTGAATTTTTGAAGTCACTCGTTTAAATGAATGGGGCTCGTGCCGGCTGACGCATGCGCAGATGCATTTTTTCACATTTTCCAGCCCCCACGGCCATTTTGAAACTGCCCATAGACCCCTGAAGTTGTGGTACATTAGTTAGAACGGCGGAGATAGGCGTGACTACGTCCGTTAATATTTACGGTCTATGGTCAGAACGGAGGATGTGGAATCCCTTTCGAGTACATACAGCAAACAAAAAAGTGCCTGTGTAGCACTTAAAATGAGTGTGTAAACTTTCTTTAATATTGCATAAATAATTGTCCTTGTTTAAACACATAAAAACAGTCAATGTAACGGTAATGTGTTGAAATGTATTAGTTAACAGGGGGCGCGTGAGATGACGGGTAGCGCGCGCGGCTCCTGGTATATAAGAGTGACGTTTTTCTAAAAAGCAGTTGTACTGCGGGACTTGTGATTGTGATCAACTGCTGTCTGTTTGTGCTGTTTTTCTGTTGTGTTCTCCTGAGACATTAAAGAGCTCATTTTTTCCACACCAAGTTGACAGAGTGGTGTAACACCTGCGGTCACACATTTCACAGAAATTACATTTTCGGCGAGAAAAAGTTGGAAATCGCAGATCCGCAGAAAATCCTGATGGTTCCTGGTTGGATCCTGGTTGGTCAAATTGGTCAAAAAAAACAAAAAACAGATGTGTCCGCTCCCGGCTTTAGAGGTAGAAATGTGGGAATGCCCGATCGGGCAACTTGCTAAGACAGTGCACACCAAATATTTAGTTGCTCCTGGCAAGCAGACAACCGTTAATGTTTAGCCCTGCTGAGTTTAATTAACTTTCTGTGTATACCTGTCAACCAATAAGAGCTGGAGTCTTCTCTGCAGATTATCATTAAATCAGCTAATTTCCATTTCAATGACTAAGTTAGTTTGAGCCTAAATGTAGAAAATATATTAACACTTTTGGGGCCGAGCTGTGAAATAATCAGCAGCTCTAGGAGTTCATAGGAAAACAACTATGGCAAACGTGTCTACAGTATACTGTGTTATATATGTAATATACCTGTTATATAGCGACCTGTACCTTTTTTAGTGCCACAGAGCGGTTTAATGTTGGATGATAATTGCCCTCTCCCCTGCAAAACAAGTAAGCAGTGTTAAAACGGGAGTCAGGAGGCATGACACACACGTGTGCAATGCAAAAGTTTTTCATACCGTCAGTATTGAGAACATGGTCAAATGTGCAGAACGAGCGTTTGAGATTTTCTGATCTGGTTATGGTTCTGAGCATTAATGTGGGAAAGTCAGTTTCCATAAAAAGTATGCAGGCGACAAGCAACAGATATGCAAAACACACAGAATTCCCCCACAAAACAATTACCATAATATAATTTATCAAAAGGGTGTGAGTTTTAATGTTCTGTTTTCGCTGCGCCCTATCTATACATTTCTGGCTGTGTTTACCAACTGAGCTATAGCTTGTTATATGCCTCGGGAGTACCACAATCCATTGTTATGGGTTTCTATTGCACTTTCCCAACAACAAAAATGGACACCACTTCACACAAATCCTGAAACGCATAAGCCTGGTGTTGTACATGCACCCAATCAGTGGTGTAGGCTCATTTTTCTGGTGGGTATACTTTGAATTTTGGTTGGTTCGCCGTCGCTCACTCGTGGAGTTGGTGGGCATCCATCCATTTTCTTCTCCTTAATCCATTTCTGGATTGAGGGGGGGTGGCAGTCAGAGCTGCACCCAGTACACAGAGCAAACTTGGAGGGCAGCAAATTATTAATAACCCTATCAATATGTGGGATGGTAACACATATAAAACTAGACATCAGCCGCATTAAAAGTAAAGCTGTTCCATCTCTTTTCCCTCCAGAGTGAGGCAGATTCCAGACTTCCAGACTTGGGAAGAATTCTGTAGTTTCTTTGCTTTAATTATGGCTGGATTGTGTTTCATTGCAAGGAATACGGGTAAAATAAAGACTAAATAAATTAATAGTGGATTATGTTGCAATTTAAATATGAATTTTTCAATGATTGAGAATGACATGTGTAACAAAACAAGACTGGAAAATTTAGATTTTTACGAAATCAATGAAGTCCACTTAAAATAAGCACATTTATGTAGTTTTGCAGAACAACTTACCTCATTAGCTTTCTTTCAGCAGCAGACACAGGTCCATTGAGACCAGGACAAATGAATTTAAGAACAGTTTTTATCCAAGTGCAGTTGCAATACTGTACCATAAATCTAAACTGATGAGTGCTTTGTTGTGCAATGCGTCGATTCTATTATTGTAACAAAAAATTACAATGATACACACAAGTTGAAAGTTTAAAATGCAAAGGAACAAAAAGGGGATTTGTAGATCATTTAATATTTATTTTATTGTATTGACATTAACGCATCCATCTTTGCAGGAGGAACAGCTGGAGATCTTTTAAAATCACTGGTACAGGCCAGAGCTGGGAGTAGTGTGCAGTCTGAAACCTTTACCTGCTGCACAACTACAGGAACAATCCCCAACTCTTTTCAACACCCAGTGAGATCTAAAACAGACAAGTAGTTTTAGAACATGCATATAGTTATTAATTGCTATAACTTAACCATCTTATAAAGTCAGCAGAAGAGCAATCGTAACCATCCATCCATCCTTCCATTTTCTACCCTTTAATCCATTTCTGGGTCAGGGGGGTGGCAGTCAGAGATGCCACCCAAGTCTCATAGCACCAGCCCCTCACTGACCCTCTGCAGGTGGTGAGTCCACAGGAGGACGGCTGCTCTCTGAGTGTGAGCATAGCCTTGATCTTTCAGTGGGGGCTTTGGGCAAAGTGGGGTTAAGTGTCTTGCCCAAGGACACAACGACAGCAGTCATCAGTGGGAGTCGGTGGAGAAGGTGCAGAGGTGGGAATTGAACCCACGACCTTCTGGGCTTAAGGCCAATGCTCTACCAACTGAGCTACTGTCGCCCCCAATCGTAACCACCAAACAGAAAAGATGCTAGTTTAAGCTCTGTTTTACTGGCGTTGTCCATGTGAACGTTCTACATCTGTAAGCGACAAAACAACCTCAATCTGAACTTTTAGCAAGTTTGCTATCACAAACAAACACATCATGCTCCAATATAATATGAAAGTCTATACCGTGTCTCTATTACATATTTAATTTACATGTGTATGGGCTTCGTGCGTCGTAGCTAACGCTAACTTAGCTGTTAGTTGCTAAGTTATGTCCTGCCTTGATACTACTCTGCATCGCAGAACCCCTTCTCTCGTTTATCTGTCCATGAATTCACCCCTGCGATTGCTTCAGCAGCAGCGATTGAAAAAGCAGAAAACTGACTAATATTGGCAAAAATGATAGAGCCATTTCTCCATAGAACCGGCTCAAACTGGAAATGCTCTAGCATGACGAGGAGGCACTTTTGGTTTTCGTGAAAAAGGTCCATTCACACTTTAGAGAAAAATTAGGACATTAACATGACCATTATATACAGTGCCTTGCGAAAGTATTCGGCCCCCTTGAACCTTTCAACATTTCGCCACATTTCAGGCTGCAAACATAAAGATATAAAATTTAATTTTTTTGACATGAATCAACAAGTGGGACACAATCGTGAAGTGGAATGAAATTTATTGGATCATTTAAACTTTTTTAACAAATAAAAAACTGAAAAGTGGGGCGTGCAATATTATTCGGCCCCTTTACTTTCAGTGCAGCAAACTCCCTCCAGAAGTTCAGTGAGGATCTTTGAATGATCCAATGTTGTCCTAAATGACTGATGATGATAAATAGAATGCACCTGTGTGTAACCAAGTCTCCGTATAAATGCACCTGCTCTTTGATAGTCTCAGGGTTCTGTTTTAAGTGCAGAGAGAACCATGAAGACAAAGGAACACACCAGGCAGGTCCGAGATACTGTTGTGGAGAAGTTTAAAGCCGGATTTCGATACAAAAAGATTTCCCAAGCTTTAAACATCTCAAGGAGCACTGTGCAAGCAATTATATTGAAATGGAAGGAGTATCAGACCACTGCAAATCTACAAAGACCCGGCCGTCCCTCCAAACTTTCATCTCAAACAAGGAGAAGACTGATCATTCGGCCAAGAGGCCCATGATCACTCTGGATGAACTGCAGATAACTACAGCTGAGGTGGGAGAGTCTGTCCATAGGACAACAATCAGTCGTGCACTGCACAAATCTGGCCTTTATGGAAGAGTGGCAAGAAGAAAGCCATTTCTCAAAGATATCCATTAAAAGTGTCGTTTAAAGTTTGCCACAAGCCACCTGGGAGACACACCAAACATGTCGAAGAAGGTGCTCTGGTCAGATTAAACCAAAATCGACCTTTTTGGCCACATTGCAAAACGATATGTTTGGCGTAAAAGCAACACAGCTCATCACCCTGAACACACCATCCCCACTGTCAAACATGGTGGTGGCAGCATCATGGTTTGGGCCTGCTTTTCTTCAGCAGGGATAGGGAAGATGGCTAAAATTGATGGGAAGATGGATGGAGCCAATACAGGACTATTCTGGAAGAAAACCTGTTGGAGTCTGCAAAAGACCTGAGACTGGGACGGAGCTTTATCTTCCAACAGGACAATGATCCAAAACATAAAGCCAAATCTACAATGGAATGGTTCACAAATAGACGTATCCAGGTGTTAGAATGGCCAAGTCAAAGTCCAGACCTGAATCCAATCGAGAATCTGTGGAAAGAGCTGAAGACTGCTGTTCACAAACGCTCTCCATCCAACCTCACTGAGCTCGAGCTGTTTTGCAAGGAAGAATGGGCAAGAATTCCAGTCTCTCGATGTGCAAAACTGATAGACTTACCCCAAGCGCCTTGCAGCTGTAATTGCAGCAAAAGGTGGCGCTACAAAGTATTATACGGCTCCTCACAGCAACAGTAGAGTGCTCCATTGATTTGAATGTAATTTCAAAACGTTCTACCGGTCATTAGTTTCTATAACGGACCTCTCAAAACAATAATGACCGCTGCCCATGGCAACGCACTCTTTGCTTGTCTTTCAAATGCATGGATAACTCCGCAAGTAGTTCCGGCCACTCCGGAGCTAGCTACGCTCAATCAACACACTTAAATGTTAATCGGAGAATACTTATACATTCTTCACACACGTGCACGGAAATTTTCAGAATTTTCTGGTCTTGTCTTCATGACAAAAATACTATTTTTCTGCGTCAAAAAGCGATCGTGAAAAACCCGGAAGTAGTTCCGGCCGCTCAATAAACGCAAATGCCAATCAATCAACACAATGAAATGTTAATCAGAGAGTACATTATACATATACATTATTAATACAAGTGCACAGAAGTTTTCAGAATTTTCCGTTTACGTTTTCATGACAAAAACACTGATGTAATGCGAGAAAAGGCGATCCCGAAAAACCCGGAAGTAGATACCGGCACATTTTCCTACACATTTGCAGAGGATCGAATTATGGATTTAGGTTAGGTTTATGTATGGGTCACTCACCGCTGATGTTCAGAATTCTTTGTTCAGTTTTCATGCAGTTCCAGAGAGTTCTAGTTTGGAAGTTGCCAGCCTAACTGTTGCTAGCATAGCCACGGGAAAGCCTTTGGGAACTATTATATTTTCTGTCATTAAATAAACCTTTCGGCATTCCTAAAAGTGGACTGAAGTTTATGTGGTGTGTTCTGTTGGTATAAAGCCGTATAATAAGCGGGATAACGTAGATTACGCAGGTCATTATCGGAAAATAAGTACCTTCAGGGCGGGGGCAGACCCCGCTTCGCCCTGTTGGTACTTATTTTCCGATAATGACCTGCGTAATATACGTTATCCCTTACTTAGCGCAAGGGGGCCAAATAATATTGCACGCCCCACTTTTTAGTTTTTTATTTGTTAAAGTTTAAATTATCCAATAAATTTTGTTCCACTTCACGATTGTGTCCCACTTGTTGTTGATTCTTGACATCTATCTTTGTTTGAAGCCTGAAATGTGGCGAAATGGGGCCGAATACTTTCGCAAGGCACTGTATAGAGCAAACACATTCATGTTAACGCATGGCTTTATTAACAACAACAAAAATGTTGAATCATCATTATGTGCAACTCGTATGCGATAGCTAAACTGACATCCAGGTACAAATATGCTAGCTACCATTAGAAGCTTGCTTACCAGGAGAGGAGGAAAGACCCCGATGGCGTCAGTCTCTTCTTCGCTAGAAACTTCTCCAACAGCCTCCGGAACAGAGGGATGATTCAAAAAGCAGTCAAGTGTGGCTTGTTTTCTTTCCATTTCTAACAAAAAAGGCTTGCTCACTTTTGTCTCTCGTCTCCCCTGTCTGCCGCTTGCAGATTTGTTCCATAGCCACTCCCACTTTGCCCTGCAGCTGCCCAACAAGAGCAGTGAGCGATTCCAGAGAAACCATGGATCTATAATGATAACTGGATAGGGTATTACTAGCTTAAAGCTGTCCCACCCACGGGCACAGGGGGCGCCCGTGGTACTGCAGACTAAATTCACGAGGGCTACCCAGAAAAAAGTCCCATAGAACTCAATGTATATTAAAACAGCACGACCTCAGCTGACAGAGAGCCTACAGCTTTCATAAAGATCGGATTTTGTGGGGATTTTAGTGTCCCTTGTCATCCTGAACTTTTTTCTTCTTAAATCCTTCGGTTTTCTTTAAATCCACACTTTACTGCTACGAACTCTACTCCCTGCCTGCCCGCTCTGGCTCCACTTTCCGCTGCTCTGATGATCAGCTCTGATTGGTCAGAGCGCGGCCGAGCCCCTCTGTGCGCGTGCATGAAAGCCACACACGCACGTTTGGCGCGACGCATTATGGGAGATATCTCCCATAATGCGTTGTTAATCCACTGCGCAGAACCGGGAGGACCAGACGATGCCCAAATATAGGCGAGTTCAGCTAATCTCCCGGTCTCCGTGACGTCCCATGCGCTACTGTGCACATCCATTCATTTGAATAGGGTGCCATCTTGGATCGCCGGGGCTTGAGAGAAATACACACGCATGGTGGTGGATTTCCGCTGACATGTGGCCATAAGTAAATGGCGGCTGATTCATTTGTACTGTTACAAAATGTATAGTGGGTGTGAGATTTCATAACACTTTTAAGCAACTTTTGTTAAAGTTAAACTCATCATTCTATCAATGTGCAGAAGCCAGTACTTTTCCCTTGTTTTGTCTGTCTGAAGGCCAAGCTACAAGCACACTGTGGAAGCTGCTGATTGGAGGTCTCCATGCCTCCGCTCTAATATATAATATGCATTATACAGAGCATTCTGTTGTATCTGTTGATCGTGCTGTCTCTACCATTGACAATAAAACATGTCTTCTGTCTGAATGAAAGACGCGATCCCAGACTTTGTCATCTTCTTCAGGTGGTAGAAGGATGCGGGCCTTGTCTGTAACATCTAGAACAGAAGACTTTTTTTTTTTTACACAAAAATGTGTGTTTTTTTTAAGCCAAAACTGAGAAACCTCAAGAGAATGCATCTGGATCAGCACATGGACAATCTGCACAGCCCCTGATTCCAGTCAGGCTGTGAGCTGCTGAGACATGGACAACACCAGCGTCCTCTTTTGCATGGACACCATTTGGAACAATTGGATTACACAATTTGGACATGATTTGGAACAATCTGGATTTCTGAATTTGGACATAATTTGGACTGAATTGGATTTCTGAATCTGGACACTAAAGCTGAAACGTGTGATTTGAAAGACACGTCACAGAAGAATTCACTGCTATGGCTCGACACAAATGCAGCCTGAAGAAATCAACACGGAGAAGTGGGAGAGACTGTTTTCAAAGCAATATCTGGAACCACCATCGACTGATGAAGTTTGGTATTTTACTGAAGATTGTTGACAAGTTTAATGAAAGATCTGAACATGTTTTATGAGTTTTTGAAGTATTCCGAGTTCTGAGTTTTTTGAAGTACCGAGTTTATGAGTTTTTGAAGTATTGAGTTATGTTGCTGTTTATCGATCCTGATGGTCACAGAGGGGGGAATGTGAGATTTCATAACACTTTTAAGCAACTTTTGTTAAAGTTAAACTCATCATTCTATCAATGTGCAGAAGCCAGTACTTTTCCCTTGTTTTGTCTGTCTGAAGGCCAAGCTACAAGCACACTGTGGAAGCTGCTGATTGGAGGTCTCCATGCCTCCGCTCTGTATAATACACTTGCATTCTGTTGTATCTGTTGATCGTGCTGTCTCTACCATTGACAATAAAACATGTCTTCTGTCTGAATGAAAGACGCGATCCCAGACTTTGTCATCTTCTTCATGGGTATACCGAAATTTCCGAGTGTTTCAGGAGATAATAAGGTGTATACCCGTGTACCACATAGACTACACCACTGCTCCTGATATAAACAAAATGTAAAAGTTTGAGCCGGCACGGAAGCTTGACGCGTTACCCATGAATGAATGAAGCGCATGTTGGGAATCAAAGTCTGGGATCGTGTCTTTAATTCAGACAGAAGACATGTTTTATCGTTGATGGTAGAGCCAGCACGAACAAGAGCACACGAACAAGGGATGTTACAGACAGCAAATTATAATATAGCATGGAGGAATGAACACCGTCCAATCAGCAGCTGCCACAGTGTGCTTGTAGCTTCAACCTTGAGGAGACTACCAAAACATCAAGTGGAAAAGTACAGGCTTCTGCACATCGGTAGAATGACGAGTTTAACTTTAACAAAAGTTGCTTCAAAGTGTTATGAAATCTCACACGCAAATACGAGACACATGCACCATACAATTGCACCATACAAAGTCAATACAAGGTTTTGGGTTTTTGTTAATGCTGTTTTAATCACAGTTCATCCTGAGAAAATCACAAACACAAAAGGCATCGTTCCTGCATTCTTTAATACTTGGTTGCATTCAAAGTAGACAGTCTAAGAGATATAGCACCACCAGCTCAGCCTCGTCCAGAACATGTCTGATGCTCCGTCAGGCTGTAAGGCAGTATTGAGGGAGATATGACACACCTTCAACAGGAAGAGGAACCAACAGACAACGAGAGGACAATGAGACAAGGCCTTCCACATTAGCATCCTCAAAGCCTGCTTCCTCCTGGCATAAACACATGACCTCCCCCAGACTTCATGGAGTCAACAGTGGATTACAATACAGCCATTTTAGCATACAGTATATAATTTAGCCACATATGATTTACTAAAATGATAACTTGAATAACATTCCCATGTCAGTTTTAAAGTAATTGTGCTCTCGTATCCAAACATATTTTACTCACAAAAACACAAAAAAAGTTGGTTCATTTAAATAGCCTGGGTGAGACAACAAATATTCCGGGGCTTGTGCACACAAACAAATAATTTTTATGGCGCCTCGTCGAGTAATAGTTATGTTTGTCTAATATTACAATTGGTAAATGGATCCCAAAATGGTACCTATGAAGCAACATGCTTGCGAAACGGATTTAAGATAAGCTAATGGTCACACAGTTGAACATTTTGTATTTCATAATCCTTTTAATTTTCATAACTAAGTTGATTAACAGTAGCTCAGTTGGTAGAGCATTAGCCTTTGAGCCTGAAGGTCATGGTTTGAGCCCACCACAAGACTCTCCACCAACTCCCACTGATGTCTACTGTCGCTGTTTCCTTGGGCAAGACACTTACCCTACTTTGCTTATTTGTGGCCATACTTGCATGCAAAAGCCAGATCCCGTTAGACTTCACCAACATTGCCTAGAATTAGGGTGTATTCAGACCATAAAAGTCCTTTGGTCCGCTTGCTTCTGAATCAAAAGCGGACCAAACATTTTTCTTTTGCTCCGGTTTGTATTCAGACTGTACTTTTTGCAAGTGAACTTTTTTATAAACATATCCACGCGTTTTACGATCGGCGCTCCTATTGGACAGCGAGAGCTCACGGAGATTAGACGTGGAACCAGAGGAAAACATTGTGCTCGTATGTGCTGCATGTCTGCTCTGCCTATGTTTGCTCCTTTTAGAGCTAAACCACCTTCAACAGCAGCTCTTTAGACACAAGTGAAACGCGTTGTTTTAAATATTTTAACAGCGTCGGCGAATGCGTGAGGAGAAAGCCGAAGGAGACTGTTCGCTATGAGCCCTGTCCATGGATCTATAATAATAACCCTGTTCTACAACATACTGACAGCAGCATTGTGGATAAACCATGGATCTATAATAACAACGGGATAAACAGACGACGGAGGATCAGGTATGAGCTACATGATGCGGGATATTGCTTTTTGAGACGCGAGTCAAACATGTGAGGCTTTTAATAATGCAAATGATTTGAAGATGCTGCCATTGAAATCACTGTATACTGTGAACAGTTTAACTCCAATAGCGTGTTGCACAGTGTCTCCTCGTTGCTCCAGGTCTGCCCACGGCGCGTAGTTGTTGTGTAGCATGTGCTAGCAGCATAGTTAGCAGCTGTGACACGTGGTTAATTACTCAGTTTTTGTCTACGGCTACGGGTATCTTGGAGTTGTATCGGATTGACACCCGATGTATTCAGACCTGAATCGACTCAGACCAGAATTCGTTTGGAAGCGGACCGAGACCACCTAAAAAAGTGGGTCTCGGTTCGGTTCTTTGGGACGGACCAGGATTCGATTGTGTGTATTCACTCCTGTATAAAAGATCCAAATCAGAGTTCCAAACGTATCCTGGTCCGTTTAAAGTGGACTAAAAGTGCAGGTCGGAATACACCCTTAGTCTGGTGTGTGTGCGTGAATGGTTGGTGGTGGTCGGAGGGGCCGATGGCACATACTGGTTGCCTTGCTTCTGTCAGTGTGCCCCAGGGCAGCTGTGGCTACAGTTGTAGTTTATCACCACAGAGTATGGTGTGAATGAATAATGACATGTGAAGCATCTTTGAGCATCCAAAAAAGCGCTAAATAATTTGAGTCATGTTTGATTTACCCGATTATCTGGTGGTTTGAGGCATAGACATATATAGAATAGACGCCGCATCTACCGCTACTGTCCATTGGCGCCGACGAGCCGTAGCGCCGCCATCTTGGACCGGTCGCCCGCTCCTCTCAGAGTAATCTGTTTAGCAGGCGCAGTGACGAGTCAGCGCATTTAATCAATCATAACTCGCTGAATACTTCACTGATTTTCACACTTTTTTTTTTACTGTAAACCACACACATGTAGCTATGACACAGGACACATGGTTTGGCGTATGTTAATATTCATAGTGGGTTTAACAGTAATAGAATATTTTGATATATGTGATGTATGACAGGAATTTTGCATAATACACAATGTTGTATCTATACACTACTCACAAAATGTTAGGGACATTTATTCAACAAGTGAAATACTGAAACATACACACACTTTGGCCCTCCGCGGGCGGTTATCCCTCTCTAAGCTCGGGTCCTCTACCAGAGGCCTGGGAGCTTGAGGGTTCTGCGCAGTATCTTTGCTGCTCGCACAAGTGACCATCAAATGTGGTATCTACCAAGGAGATGCTCTGTCCCCACTACTGTTCTGCATAGGCCTCAACCCTCTAAGCCAAGTAATTGACCAGACTGGCTATGGATACCGCCTCAGAAACGGAGCAAAGATCAGTCACCTCCTCTACATGGATGACATCAAGCTGTACGCCAAGAGCGAGAGAGACATAGACTCTCTGATCCAAACAACCAGGATCTACAGCCATGACATCGGGATGGCATTCGGGCTCGAGAAATGTAGCAGGATGGTGACTCGGAGAGGCAAGGTAGTCCACACAGAAGGGATCTCACTCCCAGAGGGAACAATAGCAGACGTTGAGGACAGTTACAAGTATCTCGGTATACCACAGGCAAATGGCAACCTCGAACAGGTGACGAGGAAAGCGGCAACTGCCAAATACCTCCAGCGAGTAAGGCAGGTCCTAAGAAGCCGGCTCAATGGCAAGAACAAAGCCCGGGCAATTAACAGCTACGCCCTGCCAGTGATCAGATACCCTGCAGGAATAATCAGGTGGCCAAAGGAAGAGATCCAGACCACAGATGTTAAAACTCGAAAGCTCCTTACCATGCATGGCGGGTTCCATCCCAAATCCAGCACCCTGAGACTGTACGTAAGCCGTAAAGAAGGAGGCCGAGGACTAGTGAGTGTGAGAGCCACTGTCCAGGACGAAACATCCAAACTCCATAACTACATCATGGAGAAGGCCAAAACGGATGACGTACTCAGTGAATGTCTCAGGCAGTGGCGAGATGAGGAGGTGCTAGAGGAGAGCCCATCATGGGAGAACAAGCCCCTACACGGCATGTACCACCAGAGCATAACAGAAGTGGCTGATCTCAAGAAGTCCTACCAATGGCTAGAAAGGGCTGGCCTACAGGACAGCACAGAGGCACTCATCATGGCTGCACAGGAACAGGCACTGAGCACCAGAGCGATAGAGGCCCAGATATACCACACCAGACAAGACCCAAGGTGTCGGTTGTGCAAAGAGGCCCCTGAGACGATCCAACACATAACTGCAGGGTGCAAGATGCTGGCAGGGAAGGCCTACATGGAACGCCATAACCAAGTGGCTGGCATAGTGTACAGAAACATCTGTGCAGAGTATGGGCTGGAAACCCCAAGGTCTAAGTGGGAAACTCCTCCAAAGGTGGTGGAGAATGAGCGTGCAAAGATCCTGTGGGACTTCCAGATACAGACCGACCGAATGGTAATGGCGAACCAACCTGACATAGTGGTGGTAGACAAAGGGCAGAGGACAGCCGTGGTGGTGGACGTGGCAATTCCAAGCGATGGTAACATCCGGAAAAAAGAACATGAAAAGCTTGAGAAATACCAAGGTCTCAGAGAGGAGCTGGAGAGGGCCTGGAGGGTAAAGGTGACAGTAGTGCCCGTGGTGATCGGTGCACTCGGGGCAGTGACCCCGAAGCTAGAAGAGTGGTTACAGCGGATCCCTGGAACAACCTCGGACATCTCGGTCCAGAAATGTGCAGTGCTAGGAACAGCAAAGATACTGCGCAGAACCCTCAAGCTCCCAGGCCTCTGGTAGAGGACCCGAGCTTAGAGAGGGATAACCGCCCGCGGAGGGCCAAAGGTGAGTGGACAATTTTTTTTTTTTTTGTGACAGTGAAGTTGAGTCTGTTGAGCTCTGAGTGGGGAACTGGGGATGGGATTAAATACATTTTCTTCTTCCCACTCCCTTTCAGGTGGAAGTGGATTGTTTTTTGTTTTGTTTTGTTTTCTGCTGTATATTCTATGTTGCCCTCTGCCTGAAATAAATAAATAAATGAAAAATGAAATGAATGAACATCACAGGACAGCTTGCGCAGAATCTGCCGGACTACAAATCCTGCTATGTAGACCAGAGAATTTTCCACCAGACCTCCAAACCGAGTGGGAAGATAGCTATGGTCACACACAGCAGCTGAAATGTTGGCAAATGGAGATGAGTGCTCTTCAGCAGTTTCAGCAGACGACATCTCTAATGCAGACAAGGACACAGTGTCATCTTGGGCTGCCACATTGCCTGTCTCACTAGGAGAGACACCACACCGGACCATCAGATGGCGGAAGATGGCCTGGAACTGGCGTGCAGACGGATTGTTATTCCAGCCACCTTGTATGTAAAACAGGCACAAAATACACACAAGATATAACAAACAAAGATATTCTTCAAGTAATTTTTCCGAATTATTGTAATTATAAGAACATCAACCCTACTTGACGCTCTAATTGAATTAAAAAGGAGCTCCAAGTGATCCTGGCTGAACCTGTAGGTGAGGACATACCGCTGAATTTGGAGCAGTTCAGGAATCATCACCATCAACGTGTCAATGTTAATGACAAAGCCAATGACAGACAAATATCTGCAAAAGAAAAAAAAATGATTCTACTGATCATGGCAAAACATTCATGTTCATTCAAAGCAGTAAAGTGATTTTTCCATCATATCCATCAGTAATCTGTAATAACCAATTCTTGAACTGGGAAAACTTGTGAACAAGAACACATGCAATACATACCATTTTGACACCTACATGCATTTTGTGTAATACATACCATTTAGAAACATCTATACCTGAGACACACTGAATATACGATAATTAAAATAGAAACAAAACTGCAGATTGAAAGACATTGAAGCAAGAGAACATAATAATAACGTACATACCATCCTTCTGACACCTGCAAAAACTTGATGTGGTGTAATACATACCATTTAGAAGCATGTGGGACCTGAAACACACTGAATACAAGACAATTCCAACAAAAAACAGTTGCAACTGAACATTGAAAAAAAATTAAATAAATGAGCATCATGTTTGCATACTTACTGGTATGACACTTGTGTGGGACTGAATACAAAACAATTTGAAGAGACAAAAGCCTTATGGTGATAAACCTACTCTTTGGAGATGAACCGGGAAGCTGAAGATGGATGGAACAACACCATCTCTGAGTCGGATAATCTGACCTGTCCTGTCCAAATCTTCCTGCTTAAAATGCTCACTGCAAAGCACGGATGAATCACTTGCAGTGAATCCTTCCCTCCTCATAGCCACTTCCCACTTTTTCCCACCATTTCTGTCTCTGGGAAACCTTCAAAATGCAAATACATGAATAAAAAATATATATATATATATATATTTACCATAATTCCTATTATTCCTAATTACTTCTTCCCATTTTCCTCCTTCAAATATAGAACATCTCAACAAAACTCGCATTTTGATAATGGACCAAAGCTGCTGTAAATTAGCTTGTTTGCTATTCAATAGATGTTCTGTATCTGATTTTGTTGGTGACATAAATACAATTCAGTAATATTCCATTAACAAACTAGTACAACCAATAATAATGTTAAATCTTACTTGTGAAAAGTAATCCCACGAGCCCTGTTTTGAATAGTCCGCCTATTTTGACAGCCATACGCCGCACAGTGTTCAGGCATCGCGCTGTAGGATGACCGGTCCAAGATGGCGGCCGCATTTCTCGTGCCCGAGCAACCAATGCGGCGTCTATTCTATATATGTCTATGGTTTGAGGTACTGCATTGTGCCTTTGTTTATAGGTAAACCAGTCAATGCTCCTCATCTGGTGCGCCTTATTAATGAAAATAAGATAAGATGTGCTGTATTTATCTCACAGAGGAGAAATTTACATGTCACATTTGGCATGGATAGAACACTTAGATTGTGCAAAAGGAGGAAATGTGCATGTTACATGCAGGATATATGTACAATAAAAGTGACAATAATTATGTACAACAAAAGTGACAAGTGTCGATTGGAAACAGTGTCAATAGTAGTGCAGGTTTTCACACAGTGATCATTTAAAGTGACTTATTGTACAGTCTGACAGCGGTGGGGATAAAGGCCCTGCGGTAGCGCTCCTTCCTACACTGAGGGTGCCTCAGTCTTCCACTGAAGGAACTCCTCAGCTCCTCTACAGTCTTGTGCAGTGGGTGGGAGGTATTGTTCATGATGGAGGTGGCTTTGGCTAGCACCCTCCTGTCCCTCACCGCCTCCACAGAGTCCAGGGAGCAGCCCAGAGTGGAGCTGGCCCTCCTGACCAGCTTGTTCAGTCTGTTTCTGTCCCGCTCTGTGCTGCCCGGGGCCCAGCACACGGCAGCGTAGTAAATGGCAGAAGCTACCACAGAGTCATAAAAAGTCCTGAGCAGAGGCCTGCTCACTCCGAAGGACCTCAGCCTCCTCAGAAGGAAGAGGCGACTTTGGCCCTTCTTGTACAGAGCGTTAGTGTTATGGGACCAGTCCAGTTTATTGTTAATGTGAACACCCAGGTACTTGAAGCTGTCCACCAGCTCAAATAAATGCATAATTTGATAGTGCACCTTATATCAGATACACCTAAAGGTGCGAAAAATACGATACTTCATTACAAGCATCTGTGCAGCGCGCAGGAGCCTTGTCGGACATACTGTATCTGTTAACATTTTGTTTACAGTGAGATTGTGTTCGTGACCAAGATTTAAGGAAAGAATGAGGGCTCGGGGGGTGGAGACCACTGTACTATAAGTTTGACCTACTCTGAGTCAGTTTCATATTCAGAGATATCGGGAAGATTTCCATAGATTTTTCAACTGATATGACCACATTGGTTGTTGCACATACCTTGCTTTTTTTTTTTACCTTACATTTTTTCAATCCATAAATATGAGACTTTTGAGTATGTTATGGTATTATGTTCTCTTTACTGCGGTTTGTTTGACAAACACCTCGTCACAAGCTCACTTTACATGCAGAAACTGTGTGTCCTTGGAGAGCTGCTGAAGCTCATCAGAGCGTATATGAGGAAGGGACTGGGTGTGACATCACCATAGTGTTGGCTCTGATTGGCCTGTTCCCTCATCAAGGCTAAATGAAGCAGGTTATTTGAGCTGAAATGAGCCAAATGTATGCATGTTTTGTTGGTAGCAACTGCTGAGTTACCATGAGCCAATCAGGAGCAGCGCCGGTCTGTCCCCACTGGCGCTCATTGCTGCTGAAGCCAAATTTAGTGACATAAACCTCCTGATTTGTTGGTTGTGGTTTTACAAAAACAATATAAACGCTAGGATACAGGGCTTTAAAACCACAGATTTCTTTTGATTCAAAATGATGAGTGTGACAAACTGTTACTGTGAAAATCCTGTCTGTTTGGAGTAGCTGGTGTGGAGTCTACTGTGGTTGAGCTGCTGGACCAAAGCAAAGTATTGCTTAGTGATTATCTCTAATAGTGTAGTGTTTTATAAATCACCAAACTCTAGCCCTCTCGTCCAGCCCTGAAACCCTGCTTCAGATCCTTTCTTTTCTTGTCCAGCCCTGAATCCCTGCTTCAGATCCTCTTTCTGCCCTCTCCCATGTCCCCTCTATCTCCATTCTAAGCAGCATGTCCCCATAAGCAACAGCTGACATTCTGCAGCCCTGCTGGAGTCCTACCTGCTGCACTATACCTTTACCACACTGCTCTGCTCCCTGTGGCGCTCGGCTTTGAAACGCATATGACTCATCTCTGGCGTTTAGGGCGTCCTATTGTCTGGGGTCTCGGGCATGACTGGTTTGCGTGGCGGACATGGCGGGGGGCATGGGCTGCTGTTCCTCTTGTCAACGTACAGTGTGCAGATGTGAGTAGTGAGCATGTTTTTGTAGAGCTGCTCTTCAGTGGAGAGGTGGTGGTGAATCCAGGTGAGAGTGAAACAAAAGGCTTTCTGATGATGTACGGTCTTTTGTATGGGAACATGGACAGTGATGCATCTGGTTTAAGATTAACTGTGATGAGATACTGGTTTGTACAGTATTTACAGCCTGTACAGTATTTACAGCCTCTCAAAAGTACTAATACACCTGTAACAACCAATAAGATAACACTTCAAATTATTAGATTTATCAAATATATAATATATAATCTTATATATAATGATTTTTGGTTCAAAACAAAAATAATAAAGCTTTACATTCTGTCTGCATTTACTTTTGTGCCAAAAGAAATACTGTAAGTCCTCATTATTTTCTTTCTGCATGTATTTATTTTCTTCATTTCGTTTATTTACTTTTTGGATGTTCAGTTTTATATTTTCACAACGCATTATTCTTTTCCCGGTGTCTTGCGAAGCAATGCATAGGGTACAGGGAAGATGGCTAAAATTGATGGGAAGATGGATGGAGCCAAATACAGGACCATTCTGGAAGAAAACTTGTTGGAGTCTGCAAAAGACCTGAGACTGGGACGGAGATTTATCTTCCAACAGGACTATGCGAGTGACGCGCCTGACGCCGGTGGGAGGAGCTTCTCTGTTGTCTGTGGGAGGAGCTTCTCTGTTGCCTGTAGTCAGGACAGCGGTGGATTTTTCAATGAGCAGCAAGCCTTTATTTGTTATATAAAGCAAAATAACGTTGTTGTAGGGCTTCAACAAAACATGTTATGGGTTCACCACAGACTTGAGAGGCTGCAGTGTTTGCAGAGTTCCGTCATTTACTCCAGGAGCTGCGTACGGAGGAGTCTCGCTTTCAGCGGTACTTCCGCATGTCACTCGCCCGGTTTGAGTTCTCAAACCCCGGAGCTAGCCTCTCCCCGCCTCGCTCTCGCCACTCCCTGCCTCTCCCCGGCTCTCGCTCGCCTCTCCCTGCCTCTCCCCGCCTCGCTCTCGCCTCTCCCTGCCTCTCCCTGCCTCTCCCCGGCTCTCGCCCGCCCGGAGCTGCCTTGTTCTGAGCCAGACTCATCGTCAGCCTGTTCTTATTTTAAATAAACTACGTTTACTACACAGCATGTGTACAATGATTTTGTTACTCAGAATGTTACTACTCATACAAATAATATTACTAATAACAATAAAACACCAGCAGCTACATGACTTCTCTTCATGACAGAGACAGACCCTCTGCTGCTGCTGCTCCTCGTCTCCTGATTGGTTGAAGCCCGCGTCAAAGCTTCAAAAGCTCAGCTTTGCTCAGCTTCGGCGTCAAAGGGATTGTTGTGATACGCGAGCGTTTCGCGCGTCAAAAGCTTCAAGTGAGCGCGTAGTACGCGCGACTCTTGAAGCTTTTGACGCGCGTCAAGTGACGCCGGGGCTCTCGGCTTCACCTGACGCGCTTCACCATTCACTTTCAATGCAAACCTGACGCTTTTGACGCCGAAGTTAAGTCCGGTGTGAACGCCCCTTTAGAATGGCCAAGTCAAAGTCCAGACCTGAATCCAATCGAGAATCTGTGGAAAGAGCTGAAGACTGCTGTTCACAAACGCTCTCCATCCAACCTCACTGAGCTCGAGCTGTTTTGCAAGGAAGAATGGGCAAGAATTCCAGTCTCTCGATGTGCAAAACTGACATACCCTACGCGACTTGCAGCTGTAATTGCAGCAAAAGGTGGCGCTACAAAATATTAGCGCAAGGGGGCGAATAATATTGCACGCCCCACTTTTCAGTTTATTTGTTAAAAAAGTTGAAATCATCCAATACATTTCATTCCACTTCACGATTGTGTCCTACTTGTTGTTGATTCTTGACAAAAAATGTAATTTTTATATCTTTATGTTTGAAGCCTGAAATGTGGCGAAATGTTGAAAGGTTCAATACTTTCGCAAGGCACTGTAGATGATGAAGAGGAGGGGCCCCATGACAGAGCCTTGGGGCACACCGGCGGTGACAGGAAAAATGTGGGATTTGAGATGGATGTATTGTGAGCGGCCAGAAAGATAGGAGTGAGACGTGAGCTTCGTAAACACATAATTACAGGCTGAGTGAGAGGGGGGTAGTGGGGGGGCGATAGCTCCGTGAGTGCGGGGAGGGGGAGCAGAAAGAGCGAGGCCAGCGCTCTCATTCGAAAATTTCACAAAGTGAGTAAGTGCAGCTTTAATCAACATATGTTTTTCAACATGTAAATGTACCAGAGTTAGCGTAGGCTAATTTTCATCCGTAGTCCCATGGCAGGTTGATATCAAAACAGATAAAATATACATACAATAGGCACAAACACACAGACACACACCATAACAAAGACATAACAAAACCGGGTATGTAACATGTGGTAAAATCAGTGGGGGCGGGTCCTGGCTCAAAAGTGGCCAAAATGACGTGCGCTGATGTGCTTGCAATACCACCCCGGGCCGATGGGGGTGGACCCGGAATAAGAATTAGCCAATGCTAACATATAGCATCTTCTTACCTCTCGAAAACGTCTTTACAGGATGGTTCAAAAGTTGGCTCTTGGCCCAAAAGCTAGTTTAGTTGTTGTGAATTTTTCAAGGCGCTCGTTAAATGAACGGAGCTCGCGCAAGCTGACGCATGCGGAGATGCGTTTTTCCACAATTTTCTTGTGGGCGGGACCACTCGCGGCCATTTTGGATAGCTCCAGTAGAGCACAATTTTTGGCCCATTTGTTTGAACGGCGGAGATAGGCGTGACTACATCTGTTAATATTTACAGTCTATGGGTAAAATAGATTGGCTCAGATAAAAGATCAGAGGGACAATATATAAAACACAATTTTCCACTCAGCGAGTTATCAGTGGTTATGACTTAGACAATTTGTTCACATTTCTAATTGTCCACAAGCCACTTCTTTACAGAAATTTTAAAAGTAATTGTCATTCTTCAGCTCATCTCATCAAAGCAGCTTGGACACATCTATGGAATAATTACTACGTTGGAAGCAGAGTTTAAAAAATGACTGTGTTCGAATTTGATGCAGAAATAAGAGACGAAGATTTCAAGTTAAACATCCATATTTAATTATCTTTACAATCAGATACAGAAATTCAAAAAGCTCCTATTCTGCACTATCCCTGTAGTCTCTCCCTAATGTGTCTGACTAACCAAGAACAGAACAACTTTATGGAAAATGTATGAAAGAAGGCAGGAGTGCCGCCGGATACTTCATCTGGATCTCTTCCAGTCCCTTGAGTCTGGACTCCGGTCCAGTTCTTTGGTCTTGGACTTTTGGATCGCATCCTTCTCCTCCTCGACAGCTCTCCACTTTGTCTCAAAAACATCCTCACTCCCAAAATCCTAACTTCTCCTTTTATGTGTAGGAATCTCATGGTCACGGGGACTTGGCTATAATTGATAATGACTCCCACTGCTAGTCTAAAACACCTGCGTTTCGTACAAGACATCAAACAATATTGTAATCGCCAGTACATAAAATCACTGAAAATATAATCGTGTGCAGCATTTCTGAAAGATGCATCATTGTGCAGAGGGTGAATTATTATGTTCCCTTACCCCTTCTCCTTAAAAACAAAAGCCAAAGCAAGGTTTTAAAAGTTTATTTTCTCACCAGCTATTCGTGCCAGAGATGTCATTTTGTTACACAATTTTAAAAATATATAAAATTAACCCACAATAAGTTAAATCCTTTAAGTACCAACTCTGTTTTAAGGCTGTAAAACCCCTCACACAGACTAGAGAAAAGGAAAGAGGAAGAAAAAGGGAGAGAAAAAAGGCTGAGGGGCAGGTCTGGGGATATTACATACCGTTTTTAGAGCAAACGTGAAGAGACACTTATTTACATCCTCTGGACTTTGTCGGGTCCAATTGGTGTCCGTGGGTTTGTGAAAGTGTCTGTATAGTCAGGGGTGCACATAACTTTTTCAGTGCGGTACTCAGATGAGTACCAGGACATGGTGTTCTGTACTCATTTGTCGCGCGGTTCTTAATTGAGATTTTGTACTTGCTTCTTTTTAATGCTGAAATTCAACGTCTACAGAATGATTGATATCTCGACCTCTGTAGCAGATAGAAACATAATCTCATAAGAATTTGCGAGCTGACACTTAAAAAAAAATGCAGTGTATTTTTATAATCCTTCAGTAAAATAATAAAAAAATATACAACTTCCACACAGGAAAGGTAATAAAACAACCAATAATAATGTGGGACTAACACATCTTTCTCAATACAATAAGTCAAAAAGAGTTTGGCAATTAAGCGGCACTAACTATGTGGAAAAAAATATTTAAAAAAAATCCACTCTGCCCAAAAAGTCAAATAATGACTCTCAGGGCTCTTTAACTCATTGAGTGCCACAAACGTAATTTTACCTACAGTGCCCCCATGCGTTGAGTTGCCAGAATCGTAATTTTACCCTAACACACATTGTGTGTAAATTTGGGAATGCTATGATAAATTCAACTGCTTATATGACTATCTAAATCTCATTAAACACTTAAACACTTCACGTGTTATTTATTGTTAACCAATCAATGAGAGTGACTTCCTGTATCCGGTGAGCGTGTTTTTTGACTACTATCACTCTGCTCTCTGTTTGCACTAACAAACGCATTAAAAATCCACGTAGTGTACACCAAGCTAACTGTGTTAGCACTCTGAGTCAGCTGTACTGCAGCTGAGGTTTAGGTAGCGGTTGCTTGTCTGGTCTCGGAGTCTGTTGTGCGGGGCCCGGATCCGGACTAGCCTAGCCTAGCCGCTAACTCTCTACTCCTAGGCTGTGTCCAAAACGCTAGGCATCGGGCCGCGTAGGGTGGATATGTAGGCATCGAGGGAAGGCCGCGTAGGCACAGGCGAGGTAGGAGGCGAGACGTGAGGTGGATTTGGACAGCAGCTGCCTTCTGCCTTTGTCACGTGACTACACAACTCAGAGTGGAGCGGAAGGACACGGCGGCCATGATGGACGGTAAAAAGTTCTAAATACGCTTTAATTAGGACATAAAAGTTAATTCTAATATCATTTGAGGCGAGAAATATCTCCCTTTATTGTCATATCAGAAGTCTGTTTGGAGATAAATTCGAAAATTTTCGGACTTTACCTCCAGCCTGAAGCTCCGGTGCTATAAGCTAACAGCCCAGTTAGCTGCAGTGCTGAAGCCCAGAACAGGCTGTCTAAACACGGGTTCAGGTAATGAGAGCCCCCTGGATGTTTACAATCGTATTCTGAAAAAACAGAGGATGCTTTTGTTGTTACACTTTCTGTTATAACAATTGTATTGGCAGTAATCATTAGTTTTTACAAAGTTATATTTTATGTAAACAATGCACATATATGCAATAAATGATTATTAGATATGGATTATATATTTGCTATGGCCCTCGTTTGTGCATCACTTAAAAGTAATTTTATCAGACCTAAATGTATTAACGTGTGTTTGCTGATGAGAAACATCCATTTATCTATAATAACTGGAACATCCATAGATCTATAATAACTGACACATCCATGGAAACATTAACAGACATCTGTCAAATTGAGTTGAACACAGATGTTTGACACTGCTCTTATTCACTTTTATATCTCTTGAAAAGCTAACAGACCGTTACTAATCACATTTGAGTTTAATGTATTCAATTATAAGTATAAGTACTGCTGACAAATATGTAGTTGTGTAAATAATACCTCACTTTGATGACTCTTTACATTTCACACAAACAACAAAATCATAATAAAACCAACAAGTTTGATTTTTGTTTTCTTTATTTCCAGGTTCTCTGTGAAGTGCTGTCGATGAGACCTGTGTCAGAGGCAGACGCCCAGGACTCTGCTGTTGTTGCTCCTGCTGCTGTTGCTCCTGCTGCTGTTACTCCTGTTGCTCCTTCTGCTGCAGCTGTTCTCCTCCTGTTGCTCCCTCTGCTGCTGCTGTTACTCCTCCTGTTGCCCCTCCTGTTGCTCCTTCTGCTACATGTCTTCAGAGATGCAGAGCCCACTGTTCTAACTATTCATGACTGGTGATTAAAGGAAAATATTATATACAAGTTTGTTGTAGTTCATAATGTTTTCAGCAGTGAAGCAGGAGGTGATGGAGGTGAAGCAGGAGGTGATGGAGGTGAAGCTGGAGAAATTATGACCTTAATTTCACCACAAGTCTCTGAAAAAGAAGAACACAAACATCATGCATTAAAACACAGCCCACATTTAGGATTCTTTTTACACTTCATATTAAATTAATACTATTTATTTTGGGCTTTGCAAAAAACTGGTTAAAAATAAAATACAGAAATCCTTCAATCCTTCAAAAGCTTCACAGCAGGGGAAACAGAAGAATGATATGATAGAAATATACACAAATAATCAAGTTATGAGCATGGCCAACCACTTTAAACCTGTGTTTGTGGAAGTGGGACTTTGTCCTCTGCAAATGTCTTATTAATGACAAACGAAACCTCTGTATAATGTGTGTTTAATATTTATTAGACTATTGTATGAAAAGGGCTTTATAATTATTCTTGGCCTATTCTATAATTTCATATGTCTAATACAGTGTCTCCCAAAGTGGGGTCCGCGGCCCCCTGGTGGGCCGCGAGGGTACTGCAGGGGGGCCGCGGGAGGTCATAAAAAAAATAAAAATAATATAATTATTTAATGTTAAATTTATAATGTTTTGTTTGTAATATTAAAATATTTGTGTTCATTATTTGACTTGAATAATCCACTGTAATCATTTTTGTATTACAATGTTTGTAGCAGAGGCTATTTCCCCAAAATAAAATAACCAGAAAGGCCTATTCTTAATGTTGTCTTCTTGGTTATTATTTTGGGGGGCCACGCAGACCCGTCAGATTTTTAAGGGGGCCTCGGTGTTACTGAGTTTGGGAATGGCTGGTCTAATATATACAGTTTTCCCAGTCTCAGTATGGGATTAAAAACGATATGCACAATCTATTTTATATGAATACAGAAAACATGTGTTAGCATACTATAGCTGCTGTGATTGAGTGATTTTCCATGAAAACGTGACTATTTCCTCAGTGTAGCTTTAATATTTAATCAGTGGGTTTGTTTCTCCCTAAAAGATGAAACACTACATGATTTTTTTTGTTCAAAAACCGAATCTGAATGAACTAGCCTCGTAGCATTAGCTTTTCGGGACTGAGCTTATTTACAGCAGATAACAAGGTTAAATACACACATCTGTGGCAGATCTAATTTATGTCTGTGTTTTATCATAACAGTCGTGTTCATAACTCAACAGTAAAGTATAGCAGTACTTACTATAGACATAACTTCACAGTAAAGTATAGCAGTGCTTACCATAATGTTAGCTCCAGCAGGTCCGAGCTGTGTGTTTACATGTTAATGCCGAACGGAGTTCTGCGCATGCGCGGCCGTGACTCGGCAAAAAGAAAGCAACGAAGCATACATCAGATGCATCCTTCATATCTGCTCCAAAAGTGGCCGTTTCCATAGCGACAAATTCACGATGCCTACGCTGGCCAGCTCGCCAAGTGGTTTTGGACACCCCTGCAATAGCCGTCGCTTGAGGAAGTGACGTCACGAGCCTACATATCCACCCTACGCGGCCCGATGCCTAGCGTTTTGGACACAGCCCTATTGTGGCTGCTGTCTCTCCCTCAGTCCTTTACTGCTCGAGTTGCCATATGGCGAGTCTAAACCCTGGATCCTTCTCTGAGGGTAGTGATAGATGTGTGAAGTGTAGTGTAGTCGTAGCTCTGGAATCCAGGGTCAGTGAGTTAGAGCTGCGTCTCCGAGCACTGGAGTCTCGAGCTAGCGCTAGCATTAGCTACAGCCAGGCCGTATCCTCAGGGACAACGGAGCGCAGCTTTAGGGAAAGGCAGAGGAACTCTAGCGAGCCTAGCCTCCCAGCCCGTCCTCCGCAGGGACAAGACCAGGATAGTGATGGCTTTGTGACTGTTCGGAGAGGGCGACGTGTTGTTGGTAGTTTCCCCATTGGGCATCCTCCTGTTAGCATTTACACTCGCTGGGACGCTCTGTCCGGCTGCACCCCCGCCGAGAGAGACACTGAGAGAGCCGATGGAGTCGCTGATGCGCTGGTAATTGGCTCTATTGTTAGAGGTGTTAAGATCCCAGGAGCCACTGTTCGGTGCTTCCCTGGGGCCAGGCCTGGTGATATTATCACAAGGAACCTTGTGATCAAGGACACTTTAGCATTCTACAACATGTATGGACATTTTCTTCTGTGTGTGCTTTATATTTTTCATGTGTTTTTAACTGTTGATTCTCTGATCTGTGTTGATTTCAATGGTTTTGTTAAGTCCTCTGAGATGACTTCTGTTGTGACCTAGGGCTATACAAGAATAAATTGTATTGTATTGTATTGTTCATTACGCAGCTTTGAGTGGTTTGCCTTTGAGGCAAAGCGGCAATCACTGGTCCTGGTCTAATGGCGCGTTCAGACCGGATCATGCGTTGCGTCGGGTTTCAATGCAAAGTCTATGGTGACGCGCGTTTGACCGTTGCAACGCACGGACCTCTCGGCACGCACGAACGGACTGTTCAGTAGACACGCACAGACTTGGCGGGAAAGTCAAAGGGGAGGAGCAGGAGCGAAAAATCAACGCCCCCAGGAGATGGATTCTGCTTGTCCTTTCCTTTGGACGTTCATGCAACAACCAATCAGAGAGCCGCAAAGTGGTCACGGGGACATTAGCGGACTGAGCGAGCAGACAAAATACTTGTAAACAGCCAAAACAAGACCCACACCAGGCTTCACCAGAACTTAAACCAGGGTTGACAATGGGGGACTCTGTGCTTGTGAAAATAGTAAGTAAGTAAGTAATCTTTATTTATATACCGCCTTTTCACTGCAGATCTCAGTCTCAAAGCGGTTTTACAATTGTTAATTATGGGCATTTGTCTCTCACTCCACACAGAGATGGGAGCGGGGTCGCCAGTACAGAGGCGCATGCCTGAACTATTGGACACATTTTTAGTGGTAGGGGAAACCGGAGTACCCGGAGGAAACCTACGCAGACACGGGGAGAACATGCAAACTCCACTCAGAAAGGCCCTGGTCCGACCGGGATTTGAACCCAGGACCTTCTTGCTGAGAGGCGAGAGTGCTATCCACTCAGCCACCGTGCCGCCAAAATATGCATGGTCATGCTCCCGTGACCTTATGCAACGGCTTTGAGTGTGTTCGCCGATGAGGAAATACTGTTTAATAATATGAAAAAACGTATGGCGCACCTCCGTGAACACATACTACTGTTATATAAAGCCTGTGGAATGTCTGTGAGCAAAGACACGCTGCAAAGCTGCATATTGGAGAAGATCTGTACACGAGAAGCCGCTAGCATAGCTCTGTTAGCATTAGAGCCGGCCGGCTACTTCCGGTACTTCCGGCTCGCGTCAGGACGTTCTGGTGTGAAGTCCTCTGCGTCTGAAAACTAGAGAATGCGCGTCTGGTGAGCGGGGCTTAAGCTTTTGAGCGTTTGCGGTCTGAAAGCACCATAAGTCAAAAAAGATATTTACGTGGGTTTGTCAATAGGTGGCAGTCTTGATTCATCCTTTAGCGGAAACCTCACTGCTGCTGTGTTTTGCTGCTGACGGAGATGAGAAAAAAGTATCAAAACAAGTCTGTGCGCACCCGCCAGACACACGTGATGAGCGCTTTTTACATCACAGAAGTGAGTAAACTTCAGCGACTCGTGCAGAGGAGGAAGGTTGTGAGAGGGAGTTGCTCTGTAGGAAGGTGAAGGGAGGTGCTCAGAAGGAGGTGCTTAGGCTCAGAGATAACCACGGGCTGATCTGAGCGGAATAGTGAGAGATAGGGACCAATCGGGACCAACAAAGTCACACGTGTAAGCGGTCGCGTATTCCTGCTGCTGTCTGCGAAGAAGTGGAGGAGGATCTTTTTATGTTTTATTTTATTTTTTATTATATTCCTACACATAAACATTTGTATTCTAATTGTACATTCGTGTTGTTGTTGCTGTTGCCATAAATCTTTATATGGATCAACTTTCATCTCGTGTTCATTGTAAAGGCGGTATAAATATTCATATACATTGAATTGTTTTTAAACACGTTTTTTTTTAGCCTATCCCACGCCTATAAGATATCTATCTTATAAATGTCCGTGGACCCAGCAACGTATGTGTCAGAACAACAAAACCCTCAAAAAATTATATTTCATTAAAGCTGCACTAACTGACTTTGGGATTTTGAAGCCGCGGACTCGCTGGCCCCACACCCACGAAGCTATGCCCCCCCCCCCCCCCCCCCCACACACACACACACACAGTGTTGAGACGGAGCTAGCCTCTCCCAATATGGATAATACATGTATATGGATTTTCACGTGGATGGCATGACCATAGAACGATAGAACCGGGAAGCGCGGAGGAACGGGACTTTCTTTTGGATGGCTGTCTCGCTGTGTAAGCAGTACCCGGTGACGAAGACGAGAAAGTTTCAGGTTAGCTCCACCGCTTGTTGTGCTAACTCAGCCGTCTATGCTAACGGACCTGGAGATTTCTCACGAAAGTGGGGGCTAGTGGTGCGCTGTGATTGGTCACAATCTGCGACCCGAAACACATTCTCTTCCTTGTTTCATCAAAACTCGATCGAAAATATAATGTCACGCCAGCACAAATCTGCGCTACTTTTTCTTCAAAAGGACGTAAATCCCAATGCACTACATGGACATGGATTTCATTTTCGTAATTAATACGAAAATAAAGTCAGTTAGTGCAGCTTTAAACTTCACGGCAATTTTCATGAAAGTTTCCGATCTTTTGCTTAGGATATCCCAGTGGCAAAAGCTGGTAGAAACGAAAGGTTTTCACCATCTGAAAGTTCAAAGCCTCACCTTTCAAATGCAGTATAGCATGTGATTATGACAGTAACACAGAATATGCTGTGGCTTTGCAAATATCAGGAAAAGTTGACATAATGGCTGGCATTCTAGACCCAAGCTGTGGAAACAAGGCTGGCACTCAATGAGTTAAGTAAGTAAAATAAAATAAACCAGACTGTTTTGGTTTGTTCTGTTTCATTTGGTCACATTTTACTTCTGTGCACAAATAACATGCATTTTCAATGCAAGCAAAAATGTAGGTACCTGCGCTTTAATTCAGTGAGACTTGGAGGAGACGGGGAAGAGACTGCGTAGAGGCATGGGGGAGAGACGGAGACAGGCAAGACCCGCACGTGCAATGTGCACGTAACGCGCACGTGCGTATGGTTCTGTACGCGCGTCTATGGTCCGCGCTCGGTACATGACCACTCGCATTCGCTGAGCTGTCAAAGCGGCCACAGTTTCTCCCGGGGTCAGAATGGAGGATGTTATTGCACCCCACTATTTGAGAAGGACTGGTCCATGTGAAGTACACAAAATTTATAGTGTATACATAGTTCCCACAGACCAATGAATGTCACATGACCTCCTCGGAGACGCCATCTTTGATGGCACGCTGCTGTGTTTGTGCATTCCATTAAACAGAAGAATGAGAATAAATGTAGATATTCAAACGCAAATTGGAAAAAAAGGGCAACTTTTGAGCAAATAATTGTATATTTTTACAATGGCACCACAGTTTAACGTGCTACGGACATGTTTTACATATTTGATCAAATTATGCAGCAAAAATTAACAAGCAATGCAAACATTTCTCAAAAACTTTAGATTTAATACCAGTTGGAGCTCCATTTAATTATTTTAATTATATTAACAATTAATTTAATTAATGCTAATGCCACACGGACACTCTGGATTGCTGTTATTGTTTATTTCCGCGTTTTTGACCGTATGTTTTGGTGAATGGTGGGCAACTGATTTTTCCAGGCGTAAAGAGCAGTTTATTTTATGACACAGATCTTTTTACAGAAGCAATGCTGTTTGTGAACATTGTTTTAGCCCACCATAGAACTATTATTATCTATTTAATACATTTACGTTGCCCTCGAGAGCCTCGGACGCGACACCGATCCTCCTCATAATAAAGTAATCTAACGCTAAATAATGAAACTCTCAAGTTACCAGCTATCAGCATACACAAGTTAGTACTGAGTAAATTACGTCTGTCAACACATTATTAGATACGATACGCACCTGACACAAAGTGCTCCGAGCATATTCTTGCGTGTTTTGAGGGAGTTTCTTGCCTGTTTATCTTCGCAAGCCATAACCTCCGTCGTTGTTCTGACAAAAGCTTAGTCTTCTCACATTCATGAAGTCTAATGATGGGTATACTGTAAAATCCAAGTTTAACGGAACCTCCGGCACGATTTGAACATCCATTGACCCAGCAGGAGATGACCATTTTCAACTTTATCACGACATTAACACGTTTCAGCTTCTTTTTCTATTGTTTTGCCCACAGAATGCCAACACAAATGGCGCCGGGTCGGCAAATCCCCGTATGTAGTGACGTCATGTAGGAACTATGTATAGTTATAACCGGAGGAGATTCTTCAGTATCACTTGAGGCAAATGTTTCACTACAACTCGATCTGGTTTTAAAGATGCCATTTGTAGCTTGTTGATTGAGGGATTTTTGCATACGCAGGTTCTCCATAGAAGGTTTGAATAATAGATTGTACTTATGGTTTACAGTTCTTATTGCAGTTGGATAGGTGTCAACACAATTCAATGGGAAAGAAGTTTAAAAAAAGAATTATTTTACTACAGGATAAAAAAAAAAATCTTCTGCATACTTCAAATTGGAAAATCCTCAAGTTGTTATATTTTTTTGTGTGTGTGATACAAGTAAGAGTTGTATAAACATCTTCCAAATTCACGTAAAATTTTGCTAGGCAAGTTGTGTTGCTGTACATTTTGAGTTTACTACAGGAATAGTGTAGGACCCAGCGTAGGCGGCTTCTCTGCTGCTATTGTCAGCTAAAAATACTTAAATCCACAGCATGAGGACACGGTCTGGGAATACACCACATACTGCCACAAGTCCTACTTCTCACACATGACCAACGGCTGAAACATTAAAGCTGCGTTACGTAACTTGTCTAAAAGGGTTCACTATCTACTTGTTTTATCATAAACTGAGGGACTTTCGGGGCAAAGAATTACAATAAATGGCACCATGTACATTACTAAGCATGTGCGATATTGCACAGCCTCAGTCCGGGATCTAGAGCTTCAATCCGGGATCGACAGCCAGGCACCGAATCCCTTTTTAAGTATGGGTCTCCCTGAGGTTTCTCGCTGTTCCCCAACGGGTTTCTGAGTGGTTCCTTGCCAATATAGGAAGGTCAAAGGATGGTGATGATATGGGATATTACTGCACATTTATTAACATTTTTGGACAGTGATCATCCTGCTCCCTATGTCTCAATGATTCCTATGTGTTTGTTAGTGCATTTCGTGTGTTTTTTTCTTTGATCTGTTGTTGAATCCACAACTTTGTAAAGTCCTCCGAGACGACTGCTGTTGTGATTTAGGGCGATGACACTAATACATAGTTGAATATCATAGCTCAATAAGAGGATTTTCTTTTTGCATAAAATCGGCTCAAGATGACTAGTGACCTAAGCCTAACCCTGACTGGGCCTTGACAGAGAGATTGCATGTCCCTAAAGAATTGTCAGCTTCAAGCAACAAATATAAGTTAAAACTGTGGTTTTGTAATGTTCACGGAACCACACAGGGATCCCCTCTGACCCCAATGCTGGTCTCTGCCTAATGCTGTTCTTGTACCTATACTGTAGATACAATTATTTCTGGATGACTCTGAGGTTCAGGGGACATGAGAAAATGTTGTTCTGCTGCAGTCTCCAGAGCGACCACCACTCTCTGACACACAATCATCTGCAGCAGCATCTGCTTCCTGCTGCAGTTTGAAAGTTATTTATAGTGTTTTACCATTCCCAAAAAGTCACATAATTTCAAGTTTGATTCGAAAATGGTCTCTTTGTGTTTGAACAGATCGAAGACCTGGTGACTCAGATGCAGGAGGAGACAGCTGGAGTGCCCATACGGACGGTCAAGAGCTTTATGTCCAAAATCCCCAGCGTTGTCACAGGTCAGAAACTTGAAATGCAGGGATTGATGGTTAGATGTTTTTAAATCAGGGGGGAACTTTTTAGCAGTTTATAATGTACTGGTAATTTCACCATTAAGTTTAATCCCAAAAAGTAATGGTGGAAAGGAGTAACACCTGAAGACCTCTTTTCCCGCCTTTTTATTTGCCTGGTGCGGAGCTTATGAAAGTGGAGAAGGTCAAATACCTGGGGCACGTCATCACTGATGACATTCAAAGGCAGTACAGTGAACCGTATTTTTCAAACAAATGGGTGCGGACAAAAGTTTTTAATTTTAACAGTGCGCCTTAAAATCCGGTGTGTCTTATGTATGAATTTCTGACTGTGTTTACAAACCAAGCTATATAGTTATGCCAAAATGTAAAAGTCAGCCGGAAGTATCACCGGTGAATGAATGAAGTGCATTTAATTTATTTTAAGTTCTATCAATATATAGGTTAATATTGATGTTGGTTTATTGTAGTAGTAGGTTGCAACCTTTTAGTTTTTAATTTCAATTCATTTCGTTACTTGAGTTAACTCTGTTTTGAAGTTTAGTTCTATTCTGTTTCAAGTTCTTTTATAGTAATAGGTACCTTTTGTTGTTTACAACCAAACAGTAACAATAATACTGTTATAATACAGTACTTATGTATGGTCAATAAAATAAAATATTCAAAACTTCACAAAACTATCTGTATACCACAGAAAGTCTTTGGGTTAGCAGTCCAATGTTGTTTATCCTGAATCCTCTAGATTCGGTGGACAGTGGATAGATCCTACCAGTTCAGATGTAAACCATGCAACGTCCAGTAGATGGCAAATCCTGACTCACGCACAGTTCACACAAGGTCCAATGGGTGGCTCGCCATCATGGATCCAGCACGAGTCAAATCTTCAAATCCAGAGTTTGTCTAATCGACAATTCTTCATCCCAACCTAAGTTGGCCTAACGTAAACAACATAAAATAAGTAAAGACACTTAAAATAAAACGCTAGGTAAGTCTAAAACTAAGAAAATGTACATTTCCGATCCTAAACCATGCTCGTTAACATGGCGCCAACATGGCGGACAAGAAAAACAGACTGAGCATTGACCTGCAAAGTCAACGCTTGGATTGGCTTAAAATATACCAAACATTTACCCTTTTCGCATAGAACAGCTTAAATTAAATACCTTAGCTTTCGGTTTTCATAAAACAATTACTTTGTACAAATATAGTTTACAGAAAAGAAAATACATGGTTTCCACTCACCAAGTCCCGTTAATCCAAGTACACAAACCTCAGAGACCACGACTTGGTTGGAAAACCGTCAATATCTTTTGTAAAAGTTTGAAATAACTCTTAGATAACTTTACACTTGTTGCTTTACAAAAAAATAAATATATTTCTCGAAACTTATAGAGTCCTGTTGCTTGGCAAGACACCAGGACAGGTCGGAAAACAAAAATACCTTCTTTGAAGTACAAAAAGGGCTTCTAGGTTGGTTTAGACTCGTTTTCTGCGCTTATTCTGCTGCTATTTTCACTGCAGTACTTTGCGTGTTTCTCTGCATCTACCTGTTTAGCATTGGGGAACTTTTTCAGTAATCTGATTGGCTGTTGTTTGGTGCAGGGGCGTCACAACAACGTGCCCTTCAAAATAAAAGCACATGGGTCTCAACCAATTAAGAATGTAATTAATAATAATTTTGCATGTTTCACATGTTTTTAACTAAATTAATATACAGAAGTAAATATAACTTTTTAGACGTTTTTAGATACATTTCACCATATGAACTTATTTATTGGCTTTTTACATTCAAAGTATTTATTGCCGTTTTTATTAACATGCTTTTACTCTGGTAGCTCTGTTAACCTCTGGGTTACACCTGCATCTGATCGCGCCATACAACGCAACAAAGTTGTGGGTCTTGTAGTCTTTGTTATTATCACATGTGTTTATGTGATAGTTTACCACATTTGTTTGTGCTCATGCACTTAGTTGTACCCCTTATCCAAACCACTTTCATTCACTATTGTTTGTAAAAAATAAATAAAAAATACAACGTTCCGGGGCTTGTGTGCACCGACGGTTCCCAGCTAATGCTACAATCTCTTGGATCTCTCGCCAAAGCTACAAACATATTTTTATTGTGCCTCATGGAGTATTACTTTTACATTTGGCTAATGTTACTATTAGACCTATGACCAAATGGACCTTAAAATGGCCTCTATGAAGAGACATGCTTACGAAACGGATTTTAAGCTAAGCTATCAGCGACACAGTTGAGCATGGTAATTGCTATGATGCCAATAGCATCTGTTAGCTGAGTTGGTCAGCCATGTCAGCCATGTTGTAAAACTTTGCTGCTTTAAACTCCTCCACAACTTTATGACTGACCTCTGGTCAGGTCATGCCTGACTTCTCTGGTCATTAGACTTGAACTACCAGTTCAATTCATTCTACAGCAATAATAGTGACCAGTTAAAATGGTTATAAGATTGGTACATCAGACATTACTGTGGTTGACTGTGTGTGTATGTGTGGAAAAGGAGAACTGCAGCTTTACAGATGAGACACTCCAAACACGAGATCTGAAAAGGCCTTTCACTTCCCTCTCTGCGCTGCGCATATGGAAAATATATTACATTACATTACATAGACCATATCAATAACCATAATTATTTCTGCTCTGGAAGATTCCTCAAGAGCTGTTTCAACCAATGGCTGCGGGGAAATTATGAGAACTGGACTATAGACAGAAGGAATAACAAACATGTTATTTGGTGAGACATGAAACGATAGAGAAGAGCGCTTTAGAAATCTGCATTATAGAGATTTCTCGCGTGACGTCACAAGGGCTTGAAGTCACGAGGCATCCGTCATATTGGAGGACAAGCAAACCCACTGGCAGCTGTACTTACTTCACATGGCTCCAAAAAAGAAGAAATCTCCAAGAAAAGAGAAATAACAAAAAAACGTCTGTAACGTCAACAGCCTCCATAACGTCAAAATATGCTCGGATCATTTCATTTCTGCTACGTAAAATAAATTTGGTGGCGCATTTAATGTTATTCATAAACAATCAGAAGAATAATATAGACTAATCACTGTCTGACTGCAACGTGGGGTTGCTCTCGCACTGGGCCTCACCCAGCTCCGTGTATCTGACTTGTCATGCCTGGTAAAGGCCAGAAGACGCAGACGTGTGAACTGAGCCGCACTCGAGGCAGGGTGCCCCCATAATAGTATTTATTTAAAAAATGTACGTCTCTTTACAGTAGAAGCAGAATGCTCCATTGATTTGAATGTAATTTCATTATTTCCACGCTACTGTAGCCACACAGATGTATGGATTAAAAATAAACACTAATAACAATCAAAAAACACATTGAAATGTTTATCTGATAATACATTAATCATATGTACATTCTTTATACACATGCGCAGAGGTTTTCAGAATTATCTGTTAACGTTTTCATGACAAAAATACTGTTTTAATGCAACAAAATGCGACCACGGTAAACCCGGAAGTAGCCATTAACATTAATAATACATTTTAAGACACATTTGCAGAAGATATGGTTATGGATTTAGGTTGAGTATATATTTGGTTCACTAACTGCTGATTTTTTTAATTCTTTGTTCAGTTTTCATGTCGTTAAGAGTTCTAGTTTTGAACATCCGGTTATAAGTAGCTAGCATTGCTGTTACTCGCCTAGTTTGTCCTCCAGTATGGCCGCCGTGGCTACTAGTCACGTGACCGTAGGATCCCTCTATTTATAGCCTTAAACTTCTCATGATCAACTCATGGTGAGGTTTTGTAGTTTAAGGCGCTGCTTATGATCCAGGAAATACAAAGAAAATCCATACATAAGTATAATGGTTTCACCTGATGCCCAAATATTTTCAATATAACATTATTTTTGAAGGAATGCTAAATGGCTCCCATGACCCAGGGTGTGGTTCCCTCTCTGAACGATCCAACAAGAAAATAGTGCTTGCAAATGGTTGCTAGGTCCTGCATGAAATTATGTGATTTTGCATCAAGGGGTGAGAATCTATCAGTGTTGTGCCAGTTCACAGCTTTTCTGAACTAGTTCAAGTTCAGTTCATACATGCTCAAAGTGAACAGTTCACGTTCAAAGTTCACATTTTTTATTCTGAACTAGTTCAAAGTTCAGTTCATTTTACTTTTTTCGTGAGATAATTAAATACATATGTTTCTCACACTACGAGCTATATATATATATAAATTATATATAATATATATATATATATATATATATATATATATATAATCTATATATATATATATATCCATATATATATATATATCCATCCTGTACACCCTCAGGAGGAGAGCCTTTTGACTACAAAACAGACAAGATTTACATGGTTTTCAATGGGAGCAAAACGGAGTTGCTTCATCTCTGCTCATAAACTACAGACAGTAATGCGCTGCAGTGCGTGTGTCTATACTTTATGTCAAATGTAAACGGTGTAAACTTTGTTGCTAACTCACCCTGTGTTTTCATCACGACTCGGGCACATGTGAAAAGCACCAGCTCACAGCGCCACACCGCAACACGGAGTCGGGGTGCGTTCACAGACGGTGGAAACCGTAGGAATTTTTAGATTTCGGCGGAAAAAGTGCGAGAATACAGGAGGGAGGAACTTTCTCTCGTTGTGTTTCAAAAGAGAAAACAGATTCCAACGTTCATAGTGATGTCTGCCGTTCAAGACACATAAAATGAACTAATTCACGTTCAAGTTCTTTTTTAAAAAATGTGTTGCGTTCAGTTCAACGTTCACAAAAAAATGAGCGTGTTCAATGAACGCGTTCTTTTGAACTCGTTCACGCACAACACTGGAATCTATTGTATAGTGCAGCCATTCCCAAAGTCAGTAACACCTAGGCCCCCTTAAACATCCGACGTGTCTGCGCGGCCCCCCGAAATAATAACCAAGAAGACAATGTTTAAAATAGGCTATTTTATTTGGGGGAAATGGCCTCTGCTACAAACATGTACGGTAAATGACGCACACATTTTGTAATACAAAAATGATCACAATTTGATTACAAGTCAAATAATGAACACAAATATTTTAATATTACAAACAAAATATTATTGATTTAACATACAATAACTATGTAACTTTTTTTTTTTAATTTGACCTCTCGTGGCCCCCCAGGGTATTGAAGGGGTGCCGCGAGAGGTAAAAACAAAAAAAAAAGCACTGGGAGACACTGGTATAGTGTAAATTGTTATCTATGTAACTGTAGTTCTAAGAATAGATGCGTAGCCCCTTAGGGCTACACTGTGGGTGTGACTCTTGAGGCACCTAACCACCACTAGAGAGATCGAAGATCCAATGCTCCAATCACAAGCGAGCTCCTCATATGAATAGCCGAGCCCAGGCCTGCACTGCCACTTTGAACTCGACCAAAGCCAGACTAGCATGATGGGCCTGCAGCTAAGGGGCTATGCATTTATTTATAGAACTACAGTTACATAGGTAACTATTTCTACGTCATAGTGCTATACACCCCTTAGGGCTACGCCGTGGGTAAACTACGCGTAGGTCGTAGGGACAATTTACTCCCATCAGGCCAGTGTAAAGTGATTGGAGCCCTGTCCCAGAACACCCCCTAGGTGAGCCGACTCAGGGCAGCAGAAAGGAAGAAGAGTACTTGAGCCACTTCTAACAAGGACGGTCATAGTACGCTGTAAGAAGGTAGCCCCGGGGAACCCCAAGGGCAGGCCGTAACCCAAGAATGCCTCTGACAAGAGTTCCCGAAGGGAACGGGGTAATCCAAAACCTTAAAACCGGAGGCCGCCTCTAGTAAGAGCACCCACAGGTCTCAACCCTATAATAATTATCCACTGTGCTCATAACCTGAATGAGCGATAGAATTGCCGGATATGTCCAAGAGGTACGATTGGACAAAAGTGGACGACGAGGACCAAGACGCTGCTCGGTAGACGTCCTCCAGAGACCCCACTGAGTAACGCAGCGGAGGTCGCCACACCCAGTATGGAGTGAGCCCTGAACACCGCAGGGGGGGCATGACGCCCCTGCGCCCGGTACGCCATGCGAAATGCCTGCCCAACCCAGTGTGCCAAACGTTGGGATGAGAGTGGGGCACCGCTGTTCTTGGGACCATTGCACAGAAATACCATTGCGGCAAATCCTCCCCGTTTAGACCCTGAAGAGGATTTAGAGTTGCGGGTGGCCTGCTCTGACCACGACTACTGCTCCGCCACTTCCGAACCAACTGCTCTGGATTTAGCCCTTTGCAAGGTAGCGGAGTCCCAGGCTCAAGTAGAGGCCCTCCAGAGAAGGGTTGAAGAAATGACCATCAGTTGCAGGTTCGGTCTGCAGCGCTTTGCTGACTCCGATGAAGACATCAGTTTGTACACGAGGTAAGCTAGAAAGCTTTGAATAATCCAAAATGTAATAATCATTATAACCACCACTAGCACAACATGAAAACAGTCGTATGTAAACATTTCAAGGTGGAGCTTGCATACCACTATAGTAGCACATGAAGTCCCGTAACAGACTTTCATTGCCAGACTGAGTGTTGAGCATTGACTGTAAATATTAAAGCTTAAGAGACTAGCTTGTACTGATATAATCTTGTACTGGCAAATGTATCATTGTTGCTCAATAAGTCGATCCAAATGTAAATTAAATTACAACGTTAGCATTGGAAAAAACGAAAGTAAAGAATACTTTATTATAAATATACAATACAGTATTTTACAAAGTCTTATTCAAGCAAAGATAAGATTTATTTGATAGAATACTCAAATACAATACAATACAATACAATTTATTCTTGTATAGCCCTAGGTCACAACAGAAGTCATCTCAGAGGACTTAACAAAACCATTGAAATCACCAACACAGGTCAGAGAATCAACAATTAAAACACATGAAGAATATAAAGCACACACAGAAGAAAATGTCCATACATGTTGTAGAATGCTAAAGTGTCCTGATCATCACCAATCCTTTCTGTTGGACACTGTCCAACAATACCCTCCTGCATCAACAAGGAAAAACTCTTAAAAAACCCAGTGGGAAAAAGTGAGAAACCTTGGGGAGAACTAGGGAGGGAGACCCATTTGAGAAAGGGATTCGCTCCTCCGGACGGACAGGCTAATGATCTAGGACCTAAGCTAGCTACAGAACGTGGACCAGTGGCCGCTGAACGTGGACAGGTCCGGTGCAGGACTGAAGCACTCCCAGGCGGGTCGGGCGGGGCAGTCCGCAGGTGTAGATGGAGGAGGCCAGGCTCAGAGATCCCGTCATCGTACCATGAAACAGACAATGGGACAACGGGTGAATAGCAATGAACAAACTACAGTCAAAATCCTAAAAAAGCTAAACAGATAAAGTAGGAAGGAGGAGAGGAAGTTACCATACTTCTCCCAGCAAACTGACTCCCTATGCAGCTTGACTGACACTCTGAGGAGTTTAGCCTTCCCTGAGTCTTACCTTCCTAGCCATATGCTAAACTAAAGAGGACTGTTTTAAACCTAGCCTTGAATAAAGAGAGCGTATCTGAAAGGAGGTGAGACAGCAGCAGCCACGGCTAGGCTAGCCTAGGCTACAGCACCAAGATTCATGGATTGCACACCAGGTGTGCAAACCGATCCAAGCAAACCTAATTATATATTATATATCATATACATCATATATACCATACATACCATATATATCATATATAATACACAACATAACATACAGCATAATGTATAACATAATATACAACATAACACAATGCATAACATAATACATATATTGTATAATATATAACATAATATATAACATAATACAGCATATCCATCCATCCATCCATTTTCTTCCCCTTAATCCATTTCTGGGTCGGGGGGGTGGCCAGAGATGCCACCCAGTACACAGAGCACCAGCCCCTCACTGATCCTCCTGCAGGTGGTGGGTCCACATTAGCTGAGATCTTTCAGTGGGAGCTTCAGGCAAAGTGGGGTTAAGTGTCTTGCCCAAGGACACAACGACAGCAGTCATCAGCGGGAGTCGTGAAGTGAACCCACGACCTTCAGGCTTTGCTACAGCATATATATATATAATATATACACCATATATTATATATTACCTAATTATATGCTAAATTAAAGTAGAGTGCTTTAAGCCTGGCCTTGAATGTGGAGACCGTATCTGCTTCCTTAACATAAGTGGGAAGCTGATTCCACAGTAAAGGAGCTTGGTAGCTAAATGCTCTGCCGCCAACAGTGATATAATGATAGCTGCAGCAGTTAGGAACATATTACATATTAGTTAAGCAAGTTGCAGCTGAACAATACTGACTTATCTAACCTCAGACTGTTAAACAAAACTGTGATGTAACTAACATTCTGCACTCAGAGCATCCTTAATCCTGCTAATAAACCATGTGAATGTTTAAGAATCACAATTTACTATGGAGAAAGATCTGTCCCAAATTTTTGAAAACCACTGGTTTACAGCATGTTGCTATCTAAATAAGATGTTATTAACTGAGGATCTTGTGCCCCTTGCACAGGTTTTCAAGATATGCCCACCTGATGTCTTTCTGGAGCCAGATAGAACTAGCCTTGACTGACATGGTGCGAGTGACCTGCAGTCAGGCAAAAATGTCTGGACAAGATGTTCGCCATGCATTTCCAACCTCACTTCAAGCCATTGAGTTTTTTTATTTTTATGAACTATCTAGCTTTGGATCTGGTGCAGAAAGATCTGGCTAATAGATTTTTTATTCACCAGTCCACTGTGAGCGGCATTATCACCACTTGGGCCAATTTTTTATATCAAGTGTTGGGAGCTATTGGTTTTTGGCTCCTCATGGAGCTCCTTTTTGGCTCCTCATCACATTCATCGCCCCTCTTTATGAAGGCTGCATCACTGACCGGGAAATTCTCCAGCAGTCAGGCCTTGTGCCTCTGCTGAAGCCCTCAATGGCCATTATGGTGGACAAGGGTTTCCTTGTGGAAGACCTGGTCCCCTGCAAAGTCCACATACCCGCTTTCTTAAAGAAGCAGTAACAGCTGTCTGGAGGAGCAGTAAGGAAGACTCAGTTTATTGCCAGGCTTAGATGTCACGTGGAGCGTGTCATCAGAAGGGTGAAGGAACACAAATTGTTCAGGACAGCGCTCCCCTTCTCTTTAACTGGAAATATTAATCAGATTTATGTTCTTGCCTGTTTGCTTGTAAACTATGAGAATGGACCTTTAGTGAACGCCTGGGCCAGTTAGACATCAGTAATCATCATCTACCCCATATGGACCAATACCAATGTTTTTTTCTATCATTGCATTTAGTGTGTTTGAACTGTTTGAATTTCTGATTATCCCCTTTTCTATACCTCTTGACTTGTCCGTTTACTTATGCTATTGGGTTGTGCAGAAATACACCTTAACGTCCTTAATCAAATAGATAAATAGAATAAAGACATGGAGTGTTTACCATTTGTGGCAAAGTGCAATTTTTGGGAGTTGTGCCTAATAAACCAGTCTATAAAGATTTGGTACCAAGCAGAACACATTGATTTGTAAAATGTAATATTGTATTTAAAAAATCACACACAAGTCATTAGGCTACTTATCAAACAGTAAATCATGTACAGAAACAAAACAAGATGCACTATATAAAAAAATTATTAATATCCAGTAAACACACTTTTTTTTTTTTTAAGACTAGCATTTACAGCTAGGTAAGAAACATTACTTATCTTGTGGGCTACTGTCCTGTATGTGTGCTCCAACATGGCAATTACCCATCTGTGGGATGAATGAAGGTTAACTTAAAAAAGAAGGGAGGGTTCTCAATTTGACGATACATGTTTGGAGAGGTATGTATTAAAGAAAAACTAATCACATTACTCCTTTTATACTTGATAAAGCTGTGTCATCCCTGTAAATGCACTGCACAAACATGTTGTCATTTTCACTAACGACAAAATCACACCAGGTCATGCCAGTGTTAAGCAGCTGTCCCTGGATCTGCCAGTAGTACGCATGACCTTAAACTTATGTTAAGGCTAAGTGTTATGCTGCACTGTGAGGTACCTGCAATCAATGTAGCTCTGCACATTTAGACATTTCATTTCGACTGAGCCACATGTTGGTCTCTCCAGGGGATCATACCAGTGTTGTTTTCGTCAATAATGACGATAACGAAATGATTTCGTTGACGCCCCTTTTTTATATGACGATAACGCGACGATGACTAGCTAAAAATGGCTCTAAGGTGACTAAAACATGACGAGACGTTTTCGAGTTTTTGTTGACAAGACGAGACGGAACGAAAATTATTATAAGTCTGACGTTCACAATGCATGTTATTTCTGCCCATTTTGCGTGAAATCTGGCTTTTCTGTTTGAGCTATCCTTGTTTTGGGTACGCCCACCACCCGGCTGCCCCATGCGCGCACCAGATTCCACCACAACACACCTGCGGCGGTGCTGAGAGGCTAGTCACTCGCCACGCATCTTTGAAGGACCATGGCTGCGACGCCAATAAACGGGCTTGGTGGTCAGAAACGACGAGATGATTTATGGACATACTTTCAGTATAATCCATCAGAAAGAAAAACGGAATGCATTGTATTGGGAGACGATGGTAAATGTGGCCATAAACTAGGTGGGAAGAATACAACCAACCTCAAGCGGCACCTGAAGGCTCATCACGCGGATATTTTTTCGAAGGTAACTAACAAGTCACGCTGTTAACATATCATATACATTCAATTTTACTTAACAATTGGCTTGTGACATATTTCATTGTATGCTTAAGGTTTTACATATATCTACTGGTGCAAATTTGCTGCTAACTTCAGGCTAATATTAGCTTGGTTGTGCTAACGTCAATAGCATGTCTGTGACAGGGCCATCCTCTAATTCAATGTGTTAAACCAACGTTCGTTTGCAGTTTGCACAAGTTAAAGATGGACAGGGTTGTACGCTGTTTGTGTTTACAAATAATATGCATCTTGATGTTGCACTGGCAGACAAATGAAGCACAAGTTGTAGAGCTGTATTTGTTCAATAGCTTATATTTTGGGCACGTTGTTCATTGCATTTTAGCAATTTCTCAAATAAAGCAACAATTGCCAAAGTAAGAATGTTTTTATTCCTGCCTTTTTTGGAGTAAAAATTATTTTTTTAACTAAAATTGACTAAAACTTGACTAAAACCTTTTTGTGTTTTCGTCGACTAAAACTTGACTAAAACTATAAAGTTACAAGTGACTAAAATGTGACTAAAACAAAAAAGCATTTTCGTCCAAAAGACTAAGACTAAGACTAAAACTAAAACGGCTGCCAAAAACAACACTGGATCATACACCAGCCCATCAGGTGACTCTTTGAGCCATGGCGCATCAGGGTGAATGACCAGTCCACATTCTGATAGGTTCAGGTTCTTTATGGCTGCGTACTCTTTTAAAGCTCCCTCTTCCATGTCGAGCCCTCTTCTCATGACGGCAGTAAGTCTTGTGCCCCTCAAAATCCTCTCAGCCAGTTTTCTCTGCTGTTGTAGCTCCTTCAGCATGGCAGACTTCCCTGAAATGAGATGAGGTCACCCTTTCTCATCTGAGACTATGCCACTCAGCTGCTGCACTTTGACCTCTAGTCGAAGCTTCAATGTGGCGACACTTGGTCAGGTGCAGGGAGTGCAGGTAAAGCTGCTGTTGGGAGGTTGCCACATAATTACACTTGGCTGGTTGTAGCTGGTAGTCATCAAGTGGCAGTTTGGGAAAAGGTGGTGCATCTTTATGTATGCAAACACCCTGGGGTGAAAGCGGAGGGTGGTGGTAAGACAACACTGCCAGCTTGCACTTTTCCAAAAGCTGAATCAACCAGTGGCTTGTCAGCAGATATGTTCATCTGGCAGATCAATGGCAGCACATCTTGGTTAAAAGCAGCAAAGTGCGCTGAAGGATCAAGTGTAGATGGCACTGGCAGCTCACCCCTTTATGCCTTGTAGAGTGTTGATCTGAGGAAATATGACAGATACAGTTAATGCAATTGTACATCATCATATGACACAATGTGAAAACACAAATTACAATACAATAGCCTGCAACAGTTTTCAGAATGCAAAATTCTGCAATTTCAGATTGTCACGATCTAGTTATTAACCTGCCCTATATGTGTATACCTTAACAAAAATTGATTGAAGCATTTACAGCTAGCTAAGAAAAACAGCAGCTACTTATATTGTGTGTGCTTTTGCTACTAAATAAAAAAAAATACCTTCATAACTACCATTGTGTCCACTCGCCCCGGCTTCACACCCTTTAAAGTTGGTTTATTAAAATGACTGTGTCTGATAATATTCACAAAGACTTTAGTGCCATGATAAGATATCATAATACCACATAAATTATTACCAATCATGGTTCGCGGTTTATGCCACTTTTTCTCAGTTTCAGTGCAGGAAAGAACAGGTGGCACAACAGATATCCCACTCTCACAATAATGTGCAGTCTGGTACAGCAGAGCAACTATGTGGTGGCACAGTGCCTGGGCAGCCACACAAGGGCAGGAACTCCCAACCAGCACAATTGGGATCCAATTAGACTTCGGTTGATGACAAGGCTAGCAAGATAGTTGTCTTGAGAGACACACATTCGGGGCTTGCTTGCTCGACCGGTTCGAAGGGTGGTCCAGACAAACCTCCATTGACATCTCAAGTACTCCCCTCTCCTGGTTCCATTCCTACCTTTCTGAACGCACCCAGTTCATCCAACTTAAATCCTTTTCCTCTCGTTCCTTCCCCAATCAATTCTGGTGTTCCACAGGGTTCTGTCCTCGGCCTGCTTTTCCTAATCTACCTTCTACCTCTTGGTCACATTTTCCGAAAACATCCCATTCACTTCCACTGCTACGCGGATGACACCCAGCTCTACATCTCCAGCAAACCAGATTCCACACTCCCACCCTCCTCTCTCACTAACTGCCTCCAAGAAATAAAGTCCTGGTTCACAGCAAACTTCCTCAAACTTAACAGCGATAAAACTGAACAACTCCTCATCGGCACCAAAGCCACCCTCAATAAAATCAAAACATTCTCCATCGACGGCTCCTCCATTTCCCCCTCACCTCAGGTAAAGAGTCTGGGTGTCATCCTCGACAGCACCCTGTCATTCACCGCACACATTAATAGCATCACCCGCATTGCCTTCTTCCATCTCAGAAACATCAGACGACTCCGCTCCTCTCTCTCCCCTCACGCCACCGCCATACTCATACACAGCCTCGTCACCTCCCGCCTCGACTATTGTAACTCCCTCCTGTTCGGCCTCCCTCAAAAAACCCTCCATTAACTCCAACTGGTCCAAAATACTGCTCTCCGTCTCATCACACACACCCCCACCATCAACCACATCACTCCTGTCCTCCAACAGCTCCACTGGCTCCCCATCACTCACCGTATCCAATACAAAAACCTGCTCCTCACATTCAAAGCCATCCACAACCTTGCTCCTCCATACCTGACTGACGACCTCCAGATCTCCACACCTGCCTGCTCCCTCCGCTCCTCCCCCTCTCTCGAGCTCCTGGTCCCTCCTGCCCTCCTTGTCACCATGGGGAGTAGAGCCTTCAGCCGCTTTGCTCGCCAGCTCTGGAAAACTCTCCCCCTGACCTCCGAAACACCGACTCACTCACATTCTTCAAATCCACCCTCAAAACTCATCTGTTTAGACAAGCCTACTCACTAACATAACCCCACTCTCCTCTGTCCATGATGCTTTGTATTTTAACTGTTTTTAAAATGCACTTTTTTTACTTGTATACCAAGTGCCACTCCATGCCTCGAAGGGCCTCCACCTGGTGCAGTAGACTCTGACCGTTAAGGGTGCTCCTGCGCCCTGAATAGTGTCTACTACAAGGTTCTTCCTCTCAAACTCCAGACCATAAGTCATGAGCACGTGGCGCGCCCTCAGAGAACCCAGGTGTACTGCAGCCCAGAGCAGAATGGTCCCTGCCAGTCGGTGGAGGGAGGGGGACCTCGTACCCCCCCGTTCAGATAGGCTGCCACTGTTGTGTTGTCTTAACGCACCATCACATGCTTCCCTTTCATCAAAGAGAAGGAGCACCCTGCGCACTGCTTCCATCTCTTAAATGTTGATGTGTCGAGCTGAGTCTGTCCTGTATCCACCTATGGAATTCTGACAGAGGACCCCTCCCCATCGTTCCAGAGAGGCATCTGTGAATACCTTCACATGCGATAGACGACCGCCCAAAGGAACCCCGTCTCGTAATATGCCTGGGATGAGCCAGAACCTGATGTCGGTCGCCGCGGTCGGGGAGACCCAAAGCAACCTCCATCTGTCCCTTGAGGGGTGGAGCCTGAGGCGCCACCTCTGACACCCCCTCATGTGAAGACGCAGCTGCACCACTGCATGTGCTGCTGCTATAATTCCCAAGAGTGACTTGAGCTTTTGCGGCGGGACCTTGAGAGAGGCTAAGGTCTCCCTGGCCAGGCGTTCGACGCTCTCGCAACTGTCTGTGGAGAGCGAGGCACAGAACCGGACTGAGTCCAGTTGTAGACCGAGGTAATTTATGCGTTGAGCAGGTGGTAACATGCTCTTCCCCCTGTTCACCATAAACTCCAACCGGTGGATGTGGGTCAGGACCAAGTGTGTATGCGCCGTGGCCTCCTCCCCGGATGGAGCCAGAATCATTCAATCGTCTATGTAGGTCACGATTCTGACTCTCCGGCACAGTAGCGGTTCCAGCGCCGCTTCCACGTATTTGGAGAATGTGCAGGGAGCCAGCTCGTACCCGAACGGGGGGCGGCAGTACTCGTAACATTTTCTCCCTACTGCGAAACGCAGGAACCTACTATCGCAATATGAAAGTATGCATCCGTCAGATCTATGGAGGACATCCAGTCCCCAGGTCTGACGCACTCGAGGAGCTGCCTGGTGGAGAGCATGCAGAATGTGCGCTTGGATATGGACTTGTTTAGAGTGTGTAGGGGAAGATCTGATCCAGACCCCTGCCCCTCCGTGAGCAGCCACGGAGACACGCAGTCTGGCCCTGTGCTATCCTTCTACCGGCCATCCTGGGGGTAGGTGTCATGACCCACCGAGATGAAGACGTTATCAAAGGCCTTACCCCTGCTCGAATGGTGACAAAGTCACTGAGTCTGGATCAAGACAATCAAACATCTGCTTTGACCAAGCCTGGGTGTCGCCTCCTGTGGAGACGATTCAAATTAATCTAAGATCTGTATTATAACTAGATATATGTGTTACATTTATGTTGTCATATTTAATATGTACTGTATGTGTCACCAGATTGCTTTTATGTGTGATGGTTTGAACTAACTCACTCAGCAAACGGAAGTGCGTGTACGGAAGTTAAGACCCCCGTAAGCCACGCCCCCAGAAATTATTTGTTCAAAACTAGCGCGAACCCGGCTTCGCTCTCTCTTCACGCTTTCTTCTTAACCTCCCACGTGATCGTGATCTCTCTCCCCCACCTCCTTTGTCTAAAGCATGTGGGCCTTCATGTAGGAACGGACTGGAATCAGGACAATTGCCACGCAGCTCCTTTCTCCTTTTTTCCCTCCCAAGTTCCACCAAAGACCCCGGGAGTTACGTGCTCGAACAAGACGCTGCCAAACGAACACGTGCGCTTCTCCAAACAAAGGCTTTGAGACTTTACGTGTTTTCTTCCAACAAACACACTTCCTAACGTGCTACGTGGACGTTACGCTGCACAAAAAACAGAACTTCCTCACAAACACGTGTGTTCCTCCAAACAAAGGCTTTGTGGACTTTACTGTTTTTCTTCAACGAAGACGCATCTCTAAGTATTATCACAGAATACAGAATTCCCTGAACGGTGTAAAGAACTTACGTGCCTACAAGTTATGAGACTGAAAACAACCCATTTTGATTAGGTCTTAAATGTCTCTTTTTGAGACTGGTGCTCTTCGAGGTAATAATACTTTCATTTAAACTAGGCCTAATTAAAGTATCCGTAGAATCAAGCACATACTGTATCTGTGAAAGCAGACATAAGGTTATTCTACTCAATTGAAGCTAGCATTGGTTAGCACAATTCTCCTACTAGTAGTTATCCTACAGCGTCCGTAGATCCAAGATGGGGCGCACCCCGCCATTCTTCTTGGGAACCAAGAAATACGGGGAGTAAAGGTCCCTGGAGGCATCGCGTGGATCCACTTCCAACGCGCTCTCCTCTCACGCGTGCTGGCGCTGGGAAAAGAGCAACAGCAGCACCCTGGACAGCGCTCGGACACGCCCGTGTGCGAGTTTGCCGGGGTCTGCCGTTTTACCACCTAACCCAGGGGTCGGCAACTCCAAAAGTTCAAAGAGCCATATTTGACCAAAAATACAAAAAACAAATCTGTCTGGAGCCACATAAACTTTATAAGCCTTTTATAAGGCTTATATGAAAGCAACACAGCCTGTAAGCTGTATTAGCCTAGTATCAAAATGAGTAAGTATAGGCTACAAATAGAAGAAGAACCGTGACGTCGCCCGGCATGGCGCAGCCGGGGCCCCACCCTGGAGCCAGGCCTGGGGTCGGGGCTCGAATGCGAGCGCCTGGTGGCCTTAGCCCACGGGGCCCGGCCGGGCTCAGCCCGAAAGGACGACGAGGGCAGTCCCTCCTGTGGGCCCACCACCCGCAGAGGGGTCCGTGGCGGCTCGGTGCAGAGAGGACCGGGCAGCAGTCGAAGGCGGAGACCTCGGCGACCCAGTCCGCACACCCAACATCTGGCTCTTGGGACGTGGAACGTCACCTCACTGGGGGGGAAGGAGCCCGAGCTTGTGGGGGAGGTCGAGAGGTACCGACTAGAGATAGTCGGCCTCACCTCCACACACAGCTTGGGCTCTGGAACCCAACTCCTTGAGAGGGGTTGGACGCTCCACTTTTCTGGTGTTTCTCGCGGGGAGAGGCGGCGAGCTGGGGTGGCCATACTCATTGCCCCCCATCTCAGCCGCCACGTGTTGGAGTTCTCCCCGGTGAATGAGAGGGTCGCGTCCCTCCACCTTCGGGTGGGGGACAAGTCTCTCACTGTTGTGACGGCCTACGGGCCTAACAGCAGTGCAGAGTACTCGGCCTTCTTGGAGTCCTTGGGAGGGGTACTGGACGGTGCACCGCTCGGGGACTCCGTCATTCTCCTGGGGGACTTTAACGCCCATGTGGGAAGCGCCAGTGACACTTGGAGAGGGGTGATCGGGAAGAATGGCCCCCCTGATCTGAACCCGAGTGGTGTTCAGTTGTTGGACTTCTGTGCTAGTCACGGTTTGTCCATCACGAACACCATGTTTGAGCACAAGGGTGTCCACCAGTGCACGTGGCACCGGGACACCCTAGGCCGGAGGTCGATGATCGACTTTGTTGTCGTATCATCTGACCTTCGGCCACGTGTTTTGGACACTCGGGTAAAGAGGGGCGGAGCTGTCAACCGATCACCACCTGGTCGTGAGTTGGATCCGCTGGCAGGGGAAGAAGCCGGTCAGACCTGGCGGACCCAAGCGTGTAGTGAGGGTCTGCTGGGAACGTCTCGCTGAGACCCCTGTCAGACGGACTTTCAACTCACACCTCCGGGAGAGCTTCTCCCAGGTCCCGGCGGAGGAGGGGGATATTGAGTCCGAGTGGACCATGTTCTCTTCCTCTATCGCCGATGCGGCGGCTCGTAGCTGTGGTCGCAAGGTCTCTGGTGCTGGTCCCGGCGGCAACCCCCGAACCCGGTGGTGGACACCGGCAGTAAGGGATGCCGTCAGGCTGAAGGAGGAGTCCTATCGAGCCATGATGGTTCGGGGGACTCCTGAGGCAGCTGTCCAGTACCGGCAGGCCAAGCGTGCCGCGGCCCGGGCTGTTGCAGAGGCAAAAACCCTGGACTGGGAGGAATTCGGAGAGTCCATGGAGCATGACTATCAGTCGGCCTCGAAGAGATTCTGGCAAACTGTCCGGCGCCTCAGGAGGGGGAAGCAGTTCTTTGCCCACACCGTGTACGGTGCGGGGGGTGAGCTGCTGACCTCGACCGGGGATATTGTCGGACGGTGGAAGGAATACTTTGAGGTTCTCCTCAATCCCCCCGTCACGTCCTCCGCTCCGGAGGCAGAGGCTGAGGATGTTGGGGCGGATACTTTTGTCACCCTGGCAGAGGTCACCAAGGTGGTTGGCAGCCTCCTTGGTGGCAAGGCGCCGGGAGTGGATGAGATCCGTCCTGACTATCTAAAGTCTCTGGATGTTGTAGGACTGTCTTGGCTGACACGTCTCTGCAACATCGCGTGGCGATCGGGGGCGGTGCCAATGGAGTGGCAGACCGGGGTGGTGGTCCCTCTCTACAAGAAGGGGGACCGGAGGGTGTGTTCCAATTATCGTGGGATCACACTCCTCAGCCTCCCTGGTAAGGTTTACTCCAAGGTACTGGAGAGGAGGTTACGGCCGATGGTCGAATCTTAGATTCAGGAGGAGCAGTGTGGTTTTCGTCCCGGCCGTGGAACACTGGACCAGCTCTACACTCTCCATCGGATACTCGAGGGTTCATGGGAGTTCGCCCAACCTGTCCACATGTGCTTTGTGGATTTAGAGAAGGCGTTCGACCGTGTTCCCCGGGGTGTCCTTTGGGGGGTCCTCCGTGAGTACGGGGTCCGGGGTCCTCTGCTGAGGGCCGTCCGGTCCCTGTATGACCGGAGCCAGAGCTGCGTGCGCATTGCCGGCAGTAAGTCAGACCTGTTCCCGGTGCATGTTGGCCTCCGCCAGGGCTGCCCTTTGTCACCGGTTCTGTTCACTGTATTCATGGACCGAATTTCTAGGCGCAGCCAAGGGTCGGAGGGGGTCCGGTTTGGGGACCACAGGATTTCATCTCTGCTGTTTGCAGACGATGTTGTCCTGTTGGCTCCAACGAACCAGGACCTACAACATGCACTGGGACGGTTTGCAGCCGAGTGTGAAGCGGCTGGGATGAGAATCAGCACCTCCAAATCTGAGGCCATGGTGCTCGACCGGAAAAAGGTGCCTTGCCCTCTCCGGGTGGGTGGAGAGGCCCTTCCTCAAGTGGAGGAGTTCAAGTATCTTGGGGTCTTGTTCACGAGTGAGGGAAGGATGGAGCGTGAGATTGACAGGCGGATCGGTGCAGCGTGCGCAGTGATGCGGTCGCTGTATCGGACCGTTGTGGTAAAGAGGGAGCTGAGCCGAAAGGCAAAGCTCTCAATTTACCGGTCAATCTTCGTCCCCTCCCTCACCTATGGTCATGAGCTTTGGGTAATGACCGAAAGAACAAGATCGCGGATACAAGCGGTCGAAATGAGCTTCCTCCGCAGAGTGGCTGGGCGCTCCCTTAGAGATAGGGTGAGGAGCTCAGTCACACGGGAGGAGCTCGGAGTAGAACCGCTGCTACTCCACGTCGAGAGGAACCAGTTGAGGTGGCTCGGGCATCTGTTCCGGATGCCTCCTGGACGCCTCCCTGGGGAGGTGTTCCGGGCATGTCCCACCGGGAGGAGGCCCCGGGGAAGACCCAGGACACGCTGGAGGGACTATGTCTCTCAGCTGGCCTGGGAACGCCTTGGAGTCCCCCCGGACGAGCTGGAGGAGGTGTGTGTGGATAGGGAAGTCTGGGCGTCTCTGCTTAGACTGCTGCCCCCGCGACCCGGCAACGGATGAAGCGGAAGAAAATGGATGGATGGATGGATAGGCTACAAATACATAATATGCATTCATGATTATGATATATATACATTTTCACTGTAGTGCAAGAGAATGACGCACCTTGTGACTACTCTGCTATACGATATATGCTTTAAGTTTAACTTTCCTTTTGTTGCGTTCATGCAATTGTAGAAATACAGTAAATCGCTTTTTGGCTCAGTTCGCATACCTGCATTACAGCACTGGAGCTGAATGTCCCGAACTGTGTTTTGCACTTCTTTGTCCCTCGTGTTGCAACAAAATTCAGTAGTAGAAGTTTGGAGATGAATCCGCTCCAGAATAACTGCGATCGCACTGTTTCTCTCCAAAGTGGGGTCAGCAGCCGATTTTCCACATGACTCTTTTTGTTCAATATATTCTCATTACAAAGCAAACATGAAGCAGTCCTTACTCATTGACAATGAGAGCAAATGTTCCAGTCCATTCTTCTTTGAGTTCCTGGTTCTTATCAACGATTTCCCTTTTTAGCTTTGGGATTTATGCGGACTCATGTGGCACACGCCGGTTTATTTACAACAGTGGCCGCCCGGCGCGGGGCCTAAACTGCGCATCGCAGGATATGAAGCAAATCTCAGTTGACACAAATGTTAAAATAGAATATTTCTTATGCACATTTTTATTGCATTGGAAAACGTTGATGTTGTCCCTCCTACAGAAGCCACATTGAAACTAGAAATAAAATATACCCCTCCCACGTCATTTTCAGACATTTTTGAAAAGGCTCCACTCAAGGGGCACTAGAGAGCCGTATGCGGCTCCGGAGCCACGGGTTGCCGACCCCTGACCTAACCTAACCCTTTACCTCAGCCTGAACGTGGAGCCCTGGCTCAGTCCTCATTTGGTACAAAAGCAGTGCCAGTACCCTAGACTGAGCGCTGTGTGAGTGTGGTCGAGGAACAGCCTGATGGGGGTGAAGTGTGCTTGTGACTATGCCCTCTACCAGTGAAGGCAAGCCGCGTAGCAGCGGAGAAGCAGACTCTTTGGTGGAGTAACAGCCTTATTAGCATTTCCCTTTCCCCCCCCACGTTCTTCCTGCAAAAGGTGGGCGGCGATGGGTCCGCTCCTCTCACCAGACCTGTCCTGGACTGGAGGCCTCGCTGGAGAAGGGCGAGCTGAGCACGCAGGAGGGCGGTACGGGGCAGAGCGTCGTCTGGGGGGATCGCTCTCTGCCTACCCGCTCGGAGCTCCGCGGCTGACGGGAGTCAGATGAGGCGCCAACTGGGCCGAGTCCTTGGCCGCGGTGTTCAGCCTGTCCACTAGCCCCTTCATGTCTGGACCAAAGAGGGAAGATGTTGAAATGGGCAGATAAAACGGCTGCTTTTTTTCCGCCTCTTTCAACTCGGTGAGGCCCAGCCAGAGGTGGCGGGCACCGACCTGCGCCGCTGCTAGGGAGCGGCCTCCATCCAGCACCTGAGCCATTCTGAGGAGTGCCCCAGAGGTGGTCCGCGCTTCACTCAGGTCCTCACTGCTCAGCTCCTGGTGGGCGAAGAGAGACTTATCCAGGGCTCCGGTTATGAAAGCCATGCTGCTGGCCAACGCCACAACCTGAGCTTTGTTGATATAACAGCAATACAGCAGCGACATCGTCATCCTATCCCACTCAGAGGGAAGGAGCGGTCTGCTGCCAGGCCACAGGGCGGAGGCGGGGAGCAGAGCCAGTGTCACCACGTTCTTTTATGTCTGGTAGGCTCATGGACAGAGTAGTAGTAGTAGTAGTAGTAATCTTATATACCGCCTTTTCACTGCACATCGGAGTCTCAAAGCGGTTTGCAATTGTGATTTTTGGGAGTGGGGTCGCCAGTACAGGAGGCACATGCCAGACCTATTGTACATATTTTTAGTGGTAGGGGAAACCGGAGCACCCGGAGGAAACCTACGCAGACACAGGGAGAACATGCAAACTCCACTCAGAAAGGCCCTGGTCCAACCGGGATTCGAACCCAGGACCTTCTTGCTGAGAGGCGAGAGTGCTATCCACTCAGCCACCGTGCCGCCCTGCTCTGTACTGGGGTACAGAGCAATAAGGCCTGTACCCCAGTGCTGGGCGCCTGGTCTCTAGGGGTTTGGGCCAATCACGAGTGGCGTAGTGGAAGATAGGGTCCATGCGTGGACACAGAACCGGCTCCAGGCGTCTGCGTCCAAGGTCCGAGCCTCCCACCGAAACTAAGTGAAGCTCTCCCTGTCACTGCGGTCCTCCTCCATGTCGCAGTCTCCCGAGTCCTGACGGGACGCAGGAGATGAACTACGTGCCACAACCAGCTCCGGCCGAGGCAAAAGAAGCAGTGGTTTGGTGTTGGTCCATGGGGAGTAGATCCGCCGCGCATTTGTCACACTTCTTCTATCCAATGCCGGCAGGCGAAGGGGTCTTTGGATGGGAAGATGACGGCAAAGACATGGCCTAGTCCAAGTTGATCTCTCGGCGCTGGAGTTCGAAGTGGCAGTGCAGGCCTGGCCTCGGCTATTTATAGGAGAAGCTCGTTGTGATTGGAGCATTGGATCCTCGATCTCTTTGGCGGTGGTTAAGTGCCTCAAGAGTCACACCCACAGCGTAGCCCTAAGGGGCATAGCACTATGATGTAGAACCATGTTTTTCTCATGAGAGGTTCCTTGGCTTTGCACATGAAAACTTGTAGTATATAGTTATAGTAGACTATAGATTACTGTAGTTGTAATCCTAGACGACATAAAAACATATTTTAAATTAATCTGCGAACTTTCTTTATTAAATCTATTTGCTCCTCCCATTTTAAAAATGTAACCAGATAGATACAAGCTTTCAATCGTTGTTGCAAAAGTGAACTGTTCAGCTGGATTTTAAAAGCAGGAGGCCAGTCCCTGTGCTCCTCAAAGTTGACTGAGACCAGGACCATTGTGAGAGGATTTCAGGCAGGAGACCCGAGACCAGGACTAATCTTAAAGGACAGGACGTTGAGATAATCACTTGAAATGGTCTTTTCTGTGTTCTGTCTTTTCCAGGAGCAGATATTGTTCAATGGCTGATGAAGACTTTGGGCATTGAGGATACAGGTTTGGATTAATAATATTTGACTCTAAAGCCCGGGTAATCTCACTGTAGTTGTTTATAAGCAAAGCATTCTTCCATAATCAGATGTTGCTGCTTCATGGCGCTGTTGGCCTGAGGAGCTGGTGGGAGAGTTTGTGTAGTGCTGCTGAAGATCCCACTCATTCAATGACTCAAACTTTTAGAGCTCCTCTGGACATATTCACATCTAGTTTATCTGGTTCAATTCAATTCAATTTATTCCTGTATAGCCCTAAATCACAATAATAGTTCAGTATCTTAGAGGACTTAAAAAACCATTGAAATTGCCAACACAGACCAGAGAATCAAGAGACTAAAACGGTTCAAACAACAAATATAGAACACATAGGTATTGGCAGGGTTCCTTGAAAGTCGGGAAAATGCTTGAATTTCAGTAAGGTGTTTTCAAGGTCTCGAGTTAGGGTTGCCAACCATCCCTTAAATTGTCCCGTATAATAGAACAACTACGTGGGACCTGTATTGAATTGATAAGGGATAGCTTTTGTCTCGTATTTTCCAGAGTCGCCTTTAAATGCATCACTCACTCACTGCATATCACACACGCAGAAGTTCGGTAAAGTTGGCGTCATATTCCCAGATTCACACTCCCGCGGTCAATAGCTCACAAAAGCTACGTTGTTAAACAAAAGTAATTGTGTCAAAATGCTCATCTCTGCATTGCTTGTTCAAATCCAATGCCCTGTTTTAGGGCAGAGAAATCCATTGAATCCAATGCGCTGCAAGTACCAAGAAAAGTGCTTAGGGAGTGTCGACGAATGTCAAGACCAGCTTTGTAAACGAACAACAGCTTTTACGTGAAGTTGTGTGCGTATATATACGCACACAACTTCGTATATGTACTCTGACACTATAAATAATGACCATATCTAACAAACTTTGACTTCAACATTTGTTTTTCTATTTTAAATGTTTTTTTTTGCTTTTACAGTATATTGGTTTTACTCACTAATTTAAAATAGAAGTCCGCTGCTCAGTGACAGTATGTACGCCCGTATCACTGCTGACGTTAACAGGCCAGGTTGGAAATGAAGTACAAAGTTTGGCTACGGTTGAAACAAGGATAAAACATGGATACTTCCCGGTCTGCAAAAGGGACATCGGTGACATACAAAGGTAATTGTTAAAGTTATCGCCATCCTACAACATGTAGGATGGCCAGGCTTGAACTCTCTGACCCGGCATGGATATGCCCTTGTGTACGGAGGTTTTGAGGGCGCCGCAATTCGGATTCATTGGATTCATACAATATCTGCCTATTTTTGACCGCTACATTGCATTTAAAATTGTCCCTATCAAGGCAATGTGTTTTCCCTATTGTTGTGGCTGTCTCCTCTCCACTCTTATCTACATTCCTCCGGCCAAGGCCACTGATGAACTGGTTCCTCCAAACTACACACGACTTTGCAGTTCCGGCACGGATCCCGCTCCCCCCGCCTCCCTCTACCTCTCCACTCCCTTCTCCCGCCCTCCTCACTCCCTCTAAGTGTTTCCTGCTCATCCCCCCCTCACCTAGCCCCCTCTGACATTGGCAAGGGCGGCCGGAGTTCACTTCCGTAATAAAAACGTCCGTGTTTTATCCAAAACATAATGTGTCTTATCCAAACTGTCTTTTGATATGTATGTGTGGTGTTCCGGAGGGTGTGGTGGATATTATTTAACTGGATCCACATTACATTTATAATAAAGAACGTAGGTCCGTTGTGATAACACAGAGGCTGATACAGGTTACAAAAATATGTACATTTATTAACAAGTTTGTTCTGGTCACTGTAACATGATTCTGGTCACTAACATGATTCTGGTCACTGTAACATGATTCTGGTCACTGTAACATGATTCTGGTCACTGTAACATGATTCTGGTCACTGTAACATGATTCTGGTCAATGGAATCTGGGTAAGGCAAGGCGGCGACAGTGCACCGCATGGCTCCATGGCATCAATCTAAAAGTACATGTATCTAAATAAATATAATGACTCAAATTGTTCTATAACCTATAAGTTCTGCTACAAACCTGGGTTAGCGCGATAGCCGCTCACACACACATGAGCTGGGTTGACAGCCAGCACCGCGGGCGGTAGTTACACGGCAACACAAGTGGACCCATGGCAGCAGCACTGAACCAAAATATTTAACACTCAGTGCTCCATAAAACAAATATCTCACATTTAACTTTCGGATACTACCTGAGAGCGGGAACAGCGACGTAAACACCGCAACCGGAAGCAGGAGAGTGAGGTCAGAGGACGAGTGAAAAAAGACGCGTACCTTTTATTGGGTGATTGACGGGACGAACAACCAATAGAAAATGAGGACGAGAGAAAGTGGCATAGAGCCCGCCTGCAGGCTGTAATGCCACATTTTCCCCCCTCAACTTTTAACGTCGTCCCGACGTGAACACATTCATACTAGGCCTTTACAAATCATACACGGGTGACTGTCAACTACCCACTGCTATACCCTCCACGTCACTGAAGAGGTGCCCTGAAGGCAACAGTTTTGGGGCATATTGAGCATGACCAGAAAACACAGCGCGCACGCAAACACACTAGGGGACAACCGACTACCAGTACTGCATGTCCTTTCCATATGACCACTGTCTGAAAAGGTGCCTTAACGGCTGCAATTAGGGCTTGTCGAGCGCCGACTACAAACGCACAAGCGGGGTGAACTGGCACTCCCATAACGACGCTGGCTGCGGCTTGACGCTCCAGAAGATCTGCTGTTACAGCAGTCCCCTGTTCAACCACGTCCATTTGTTTTAATCACACAAAACACAGTTGCCTCATCACCAACCCACAATTTATGCTGAATGAGGGGCCTTGACGGTTATCAGCTCCACATTAAAAACATGACTGGCCCCATAAAGCACTGCCCCCAGTCCATCCTTTCTGAGCAGTAGTAGCGCCAGTACGCTTATGGTAAGTGAGACCACCACGGATACTGCTCCTACAGCAGCTCCTACCCCTCAACTTACTCGCTACTGCCTGGACGGGTCTGAGCCACCCCAAGGAGACGCAGGTACGGCACCATTAAGGGGCGTAGATGCTGTGGCCTCACCCTCCAGCCTCGAACACTGGAAGCTAAAAAACACTCTGATCGCCGCCTTGCCTTTAAAATAAATACAAAAGGTTATTCACAAACCTCACACTGGATTTGACCACATTAGCTTTAACAGTAGCATTAATTACTAGCTGTCACAAGTGTAACAGAAGTCACAAGACCAAAACATTAGCCAAATGAAATAAAATACACACATTTAATCACGAAAAAACAAAGCATGCAAAAGGCAAAAATCAAATTACAAAGTTGGTCTGTTACTATTTGCTAAACACCAATGATAACATACAATTAGCATACCTCAAGCTTTAGCATAGGTCAATAGCACCATAGACATATAACGAGCTCAGCCTCTGTTTGTTTCTCAACATCCTGTCAAGCAACGCCAAATGTGGTGTTCCGGAGGGTGTGGTGGATATTATTTAACTGGATCCACATTACATTTATAATAAAGAACGTAGGTCCGTTGTGATAACACAGAGGCTGATACAGGTTACAAAAATATGTACATTTATTAACAAGTTTGTTCTGGTCACTGTAACATGATTCTGGTCACTGTAACATGATTCTGGTCACTGTAACATGATTCTGGTCACTGTAACATGATTCTGGTCAATGGAATCTGGGTAAGGCAAGGCGGCGACAGTGCACCGCATGGCTCCATGGCATCAATCTAAAAGTACATGTATCTAAATAAATATAATGACTCAAATTGTTCTATAACCTATAAGTTCTGCTACAAACCTGGGTTAGCGCGGTAGCCGCTCACACACACATGAGCTGGGTTGACAGCCAGCACCGCGGGCGGTAGTTACACGGCAACACAAGTGGACCCATGGCAGCAGCACTGAACCACAATATTTAACACTCAGTGCTCCATAAAACAAATATCTCACATTTAACTTTCGGATACTACCTGAGAGCGGGAACAGCGACGTAAACACCGCAACCGGAAGCAGGAGAGTGAGGTCAGAGGACGAGTGAAAAAAGACGCGTACCTTTTATTGGGTGATTGACGGGACGAACAACCAATAGAAAATGAGGACGAGAGAAAGTGGCATAGAGCCCGCCTGCAGGCTGTAATGCCACATATGTTACTGCTCTCTGAAGATGGCGCTGTGGCAAGAGCTCTGGTGTGTGTCGTCTTCTCTGTCTGGTGCACACTGGGGTAGTCTTGCACAGTTTTTCCAATGTGGTTTTACTGCAAATGGCAAATAAATGAATCTGAATCTAACGTTAGGCTAGTGATATTAGCCTACACCTGTCCTTCTCAAATAAGTGGGGCGCGGGTTCCGGGTTCTGACCCATGAACGCTTTGACAACAGCGCGGTGAGTGCGCGCGTATTCGTAGTCATTATTGTGCCCAGCGCAGACTAAAGCATTCTCTGGTTGCTGCAAGTGCTGCATAACCTGTGCATGCGATAAATACGCCTCTGCAAGAAACAGAGCTGGATTATAGGAGCCTCAGTAAGCAACCATGTCTTTGCTGTGTCTCCTCAAGCACTGAAACAAAAACGCTAAATTAAAGCTGGGGTACTTACATTTTGTTCTTGCGTCAACAATACATGTTGGTGGTGCCCAAACGTATAAAGTGAACTAATCGGACAATGTCAGGCAGTCTTATCGTGTTTTTGTTTTGTTTGCATAATGAAAAAGATTTTTTGGGAGTAGACTCACAATCCCCGGCGTTTAGGTCAATAGTCATGCTTGATAGCGATATGCTTGATTCTTCCGGGTTGTGAGAGGACGCCGGCGCATTTTGGCTGCTGCTTCTCCAAAAATTAAGGAATAAACTTTTTACCAAACTGGATTGTACTCGTTCTTCGCTGGGGTGTTTGCCGTGACTACCATCAAGCCTCCATGTAGAACGGCCAGATCAGCTAAGAGTCGTCCAAACCACGGTTTGCAGTTAGGTCACCGGCGGAGTGAGCTTTCGGTAATGTGGCCTCTGTTACTGGCCTTTCTGCTGACCTGGTACTGGCTGTCATCACCCCCAGCGATCTCCACATCTCTGACCATGGCTCTCCGGTACACATCCTCGCAGCTCCTCAGTTTTAACTACCGCGCTCCTCCAACACTGGACATGATCAATACAATAAAGCAGCACTGCCTTCTCCGACATCGTCCCTACATTCACAGAGGCTCCCGCCACAAATACATCATTCATTCCTCCACTGAAACAGGCATCCCCTCTCTCTGGACTGATTACAACACCCGCCATGTTGGAAACGTGCGCAAGCGTGATCTGCGCACCAGTCACGTGACTCCTTTCAACCTCCGCTTAATTCCAACTTCTACGACAACTTCACAACAAAAAACACTCAAGGCGGCCCGCTTCAACACATGGTCACAAAATATGAAAAGCCTACTTCTAAACGAATTCATAACTGACAATAAATTGGATTTCTCTTTTTCTGAATAATTTAAACGGCCTAAACCTCATCCAGAATGTAAACTCTCCCACCCACTCTCATGGTCATATTCTCGATCTCATGTGCTCCTCTGCCTCATTATCAATCCATAATATCACACTCACAGACCTCACCCTCTCCGACCACCTAGCCGTCACCATGGGTATTGCCATACCCAGTCAAACTCCCAAACAAACACACACAATAACATACCACAATCTAAAGTCCCTCAGCCCCACTTAATTTGCCTCCTCTGTCCTCTTCCTCTTGCCCCTCTCCTGACTCATCCACCTCAGAACTGGTCGACCCTTGTCAGACCCTCTCCTCCTGCCTGAACCAGTTCGCCCCCCTAAAAACTGCCACATTCTCCTTTTCCACCTCTGCCCAGAAAACACAGCTTTTCCTCCTGCTGTCAACAACCGACACAGCCAAGCCACCTTGAACCCACTCCATCCTTGAACCCACTCCTGAACGCGTGCATCCCTTCTCTGACCCCACTCATGGGAGGAACGCCTGATAGCTTAGGCCAGGTGTCCTCTCCCGCGTAAACCCTGTACTCTAGCACCGGACATTTGGCTGTCGGAGGCCTATCCCACTTGTGTCTATTATAGTGGAGCAGAGGCTCCAGCCTGGGAGCGACAACATCACGTTGACGCTGGCGAGAGGAAGGCGTGAGGGACTAAAGGTAGTCATTCGCATTCTGACCACAGCCGATGCTGTCAGATACGTGAAGCGATCCAGGGGATAACACTCGCACTCACACTTCACATTATTTAGCGCTGCTGATCAGAGCGAAGTCAGAGTGGCAAGGAAAGGAGCAGAGTTTGTGGCAGTAAAGTGTGGATTTAAAGAAAACTAAAGGATTTAAGAAGAAAAAAAGTTCAGGATGACGAGGGACACAAAAATCCCCACTAAATCCGATCTTTATGAAAGCTGTAAATTCTCTGTCAGCTGAGGTCGCAATGTGTTTTAGTTTACATTGCGATCTATGGGGAAAATTTCTGAATAGCCCACATGCATTTAGTCTGCAGTACCACCGGGGCCCCCTGTGCCCATAGGCGGGACAGCTATAAGCTAGGAATACCCTATCCAGTTGTTAATATAGATCCATGGGCAGACCGGGTAAGAACGAAGCGGTGTTCTCTCAATTATTAAACCAAGCTTTGACAATTTTTGCAAAGCCTACAGCTACGGTTCACTCCATTATTGTGCTGTAGCTTTCCACGTCTTTCTCTCGTGTCATTGGGAAATGGTAGTTTACAACCACAAAAACAATTATCTGCCCCACTTGATGCTTCTTCTTGCAATTTCTGGTAGGTTGTACGCCGGAATGCGCAAGGCCCTACAGTTATGAAAGCTTGCCTCACTCACTCAGGCGCATTACACACGTCACCACCCAAACACTGATTGGGTAAACTCAGATGCAATCGTTTCAATCTCCTAAAGGAGTTAACCCCTCCCACCTGTAAACAGAGCTCAATTGAGCAAATCCAGACCTAAGTACAAAATGAAAAGAGTATGATGTGATGGCAAGACCAGGCTAACGGTAAGTGTACATAGTGGACAAAGCCAAGGTCCATGATGATGGTGGTCCTCGCTGCCCTCATAAACAATAACACTTCTGTCCGCAGAGTGATTTTGAGACATGAATGGAACTGTATTCAAAGCTTAGTTATAATTAAATATTAATGATTTACTCTACTGTGCTCTCTTGTGTAATTTGTGAGTTGTAATAAGGGGTGTCCGTCTGAACCGTTCCATTCTTACAGCGTTTGATCCTTGTGCCAGGTTAACAGTGGCTCGGTTGGTAGAGCATTGGCTTTTGAGCTGGAAGGTCGAGGGTTCAAGCCACCACTAGACTTTCTACACTGACTCCCGCTGATGTCTGCTGCCGTTGTGTCCATGGGCAAGACACTGCCTGAAACCCACACTGCTTACACAACAAGGCTATGCTCTGTTATAGAATTATATACCCCATGAAGGAGGAAACTCAAAGGTCCTTTGTCTGGTCAAAAGCGTAAGTTTATTGTTCACGCACGTGCGGAGGGCCAGCACATCCACTCAAAAGCAGCATGTCCCAGCTCTGGGGGCCAGAGCCCCGAGCTTCCTGTATACAAGACACACACCAAAGATAGTCACGCCCACAACGGAGCGGAGGGGGCCACCGGTGAGGAGGCGCACAGGAAGCGCCGGCGCTATCCCCTGTGGTGGCAGTGGCATGGGGTGTGAACAGACAGACAATGGTGGAAATGCAGGTCATACAGATGCAAGACGGAAAGACACAAGGGTGTGACAGACAGCAGGGACCTTCACAAAGCTCAGCATGGCGTCAGAAGGTCGTCTGCATTGATAAAAGGCCTTTGACGTCCGTGTATTTGCTGCGGCTGGTTTTAATGTAATTACTCCAAAAACTGTCACCACACTCCCCTCTTTTGATAATTCAAAACCATTTTTGCATTAATCAGTTAAATACCAGAGGCATCGTAATCACACCACCTTCAAGCTTGAAACACTTAAATTATTGCTGTCCAAAGTGGACAAGAAAAGACACATGCTTGTCAATAAAAGAAAGAGCACATTATAATAACACAATGGATCCGGACAGCGATAAGAGAAGGCAATATTAACATAATAAACACGGTCAGCACGGAAAGTAGTGTCAGTGTGGCCAGCATAACAGTCCAAGGGCCCATGCCGGTCTTAGCCGGGCTACGTTCGGTAGTCTTTTCCGCGGGAATACTCACGAGCAGTGCCGTCTCGCAGTCAGTGGCACCGCTCCCTATGAGCGTGTGTGGAGCGTTAGTGGTCATGGCGATGTTTGGTCTTGGAGCGGCAAGACTCTAATTGCGTTGAAGCCTTGGCCTCAGCACTCGGTTGGGCAGAGTGCTCGGGGTTTGGGGTGTGGAGACCATGGCTTGAGCACGCTCCAGATCGGCCAGGCCCAAAGCTCGTTTGATGGGAGACCTCATGACAGCACGCTTCACCATGTGCCTCATCAGGAACTGTAGAGCAGCCCTCATCTCCACCTCCTCCGGACACACGGGAGACGAGACACCAGGGGGGCACTCCAGCAGAGCTCAAATCTGCATTATGGCCAGAGGGAACAAGCTCTGGAGAAATCTTTGGAATGGGCAGCAGCTCTGCATACTTGCTGCAGCTGAGCAGAGCGCTCAGGGCCTTCATGGCTCCCAAGCCTTGGGATCCGGGGGCTGGGGAGTTGGGCAAAAGGGGGGTCGCCTCGGGAACGCTGGGATTCTCTGGGTGTTGTTGTTGGCCTGCTTCACCGACGGTGGCCGCACGCCAGCCAACTTCTTCATCGTAGGGAGCCGCGGATGGGCCTGGTCCGTCCGCGCCCTCGGTGTCCTCGTCTATGGCCCTCAGTGGCAGCACCGCACGACAGTGGTTGGCGTGGATCCAAGTTGTCCTCTCCGCGACCTTAACGGCAGTGTCCGTCACCAGGAGGGCGAGGAATGGACCGAGCCAGCGCTTGGACCGCCAATGCTTTCGTCTCGTTTCCTTCATCAGGACCCAGTCGCCTGCGCAGCCTGTGGCAGGGCGCTCCTGACCTGGGCAGAAATAGAGGACAAAAGTGCATTAATTTCCTTACAATAGGACAGCATGTCGTCATCACACAAAGAGGTGCTTGGCAGATCTCTGTTCGGGGGTCCCGCGCCCAACGTGGGGCTAGCGGCAGAGCTTTGAGTGCCATTCTCTCGCTCGCACGTGCCTCCGGACCAGGGGGCGTAACTGCAGTGTTTACGTATATCAATGCCCAGAAATTCACCCACTTCCTCAATGACTTTTGCTACAAAGTGACTCACCACCGCGTTGCTTGTGGCGTGTATGCCTGCAAATACTTCAGTCCATTTGGACCAGAGATCCGCCAGACCCAGACAGTATTACTTACCTTGGCATGGTGTGAGTTCAACAAAGTCCCTTTGGACATGTTGAAATGGGCGCAGGGGCGGAGGATGAGCAGCCTGTTGGATACTTTTGGGACTTACCTGGGTTGTGCGCGGGGCATATAGCGCATGTTTGGCTGAATCTCTGTGCAAATGCCGTAAACCCCTTTGTATACCAATTTTGTGTGATTAAATCACACATCATCCCTCCTTTTGAGGCATGGTCTCGACCATGTGCTAAAATTGCAAACTGTCTGAAGAAATGCCGTGGTAGGCACGGTTTGCTGTCTGGTCCCAGCCACACACACCATGCCGTCGTTGAGCCCCATTCCCCTCTCACAGCAGCGTCTCTGCTGGAGTAGAAAATATCAACGTCTTGAGTGAGGTAGTGTGTGTGTGTGTGTGTAGAGGTGCGTATGCCGCTGCCTTGTCCGCGCGCCGATTCCCTGCAGAGATGGGATCAGTGGCATTAGTGTGGGCCTGGCATTTGCATACAGCGATCTCTAAGGGCAACATTACAGCTTTCAGCAGACGTTCAACCTGTGTGGAATTAAGAATTGGTTTACCATCAGATTTCATAAAATTGCGGTGTTTCCACAGTGCTTCCCAGTCGTGCACCACAGAGAAACCATAGCGCGTATCACATAATATGTTAACAGTTTTGCCCGCTGCCAGCTCACACGCCCCGGTGGGCGCGACCAGCTCAGCGGTTTGTGCTAAGTGGTAGTGGGGCAAACTACCAGAGTCTATAGTATCAAAATCAGAACACACAGCATAGCCGACTCGGTTCTTCCCAGTGTTGTCACGTGACGCCGCTCCGTCTGTATAAAAAAAATCAAGTCAGGATTAGTCAGAGGCACCTCTTTCAGGTCTGGCCTGGGAGTGCATCTCTGCTCTATTGTGGCGATACAGCAGTGTGCCTCCCCTTCCTCTGGCGTGGGCAGCAGCGAGGAGGGGTTCAGCTGTGTGCATCCCTTCACCGTAGTTCAAAGAGCACCGTGTTGTACCCCAGCCAACGAGCCGCAGAAAGGCGAGAGGCCCTCTGCTCTAACAGGATCAGGGAAACAGCATGGGGCACAAGCAAAGTTAGTTCAGTGTATCCCACAAGGTCACGTGATGCTAGGGCCGCTTTCTCAGCGGCAGCCACAGCCCGCAGGCAGCGAGGCAACCCTGCTGCCACGGGATCGAGTTTTGCTGAGAAGTAAGCAGTGGGTCTCAGTGGCCCTCAGTGAGGCTGCAAAAGTACCGACTGTTCCGTTCATCTCCAGTTGCTTTTCTCCCGGATCGTCCTCAATTCATATTGTGGGCTTTTGTGCCAAAGTGGAGGCTCATTTCCTCCTGATCCATACTACTGTCATCCCTGGAGCAGGGGTAGTTTATCTCTCATCTGAAAAAGAAATATCAGAACACAAAAAAAAACACAAAAAATGCCCACTTTCGCTTGTCAATCTTTTTCCCAATTGGGCAAAACATAACTGCATTGACAGACGGTGTGTGGCATCAGGGCGGAGGCTGTAGCCAAATACAGAACAACAAAATGTATGTTTCTAATTTTATACTCCCCTAAATGTGAGTTTACAGACCAAAGTTGTCCTCCGCCCAATGACCGCTCACTGCGGTTGGACCGAATCACTGTCAGGGCAAACAGCAGAGGGAGGAACTCCCAATATCTTCAGCGAGGTATTTCATCTCCGAGTACTTTCCGCAGAGTACTTTTCTCAGAGTACTCATCCCAGAGTACTCTCACTTTTACACCTGTTCAATAAAGGTCGTTATCTTTGAATCTCTAGTACTTACACCGTATGCTGTTGACAAAAAAGAATTATTCCATGATCACATTAAAACATTACAGACACATTTGTTATTCCATGATTCCGTTCAGCATTCCTCATTTCACTCCTTATTTCACACATCACACTCATATCACAGTCACATCACAGTCACATCACAGGCCGATTCCCCCACGTTAGTATTTTGGTCCAGTTTGTTAAGGTCGACGTAGTGTACTTTGACATGACACACAAACATATAACATACACAAAACATATAACACACAAACATGTAACACACACAGAAGGCCTGTACTTTTAACTTTTAACGTTTACCACGTGGTCTGTATTTCGGGCTTATCACAGATTGTGTCCCCTATATCTCTAATGAGCTCTTGTCACCTAAAAAATGTTTATTTTCCTTATTTTTTTTTTTCTTTTTCAATAAAGCCAGGTCGGATTCATTAAAAATGTAAATTAGTCTCAAACTTTAATACTTCACCTTTGTTTCACGATAAAAATGTTTTTGTTGCTCATTAAGTAGCACAGATAGTGGTGCCTATCTCAATAAACGTACTCCGTTAGCCTATCTTCCCTACACTGCATGAATTTTCAAACTCCAAGTTATTGTCTGGGAACGACCGGAGAGAGCAGCTTAGGTCGTTCGCGTGGTTGACCTCCAAATTTTGTGCGGGCGTCACTATCCACTTGTTGTGGCTAATAACTTAGCAATCTCAGGGTTTGGTGTCAATTTCCAGTGGTAGTTAACTTTTGGGACCGGTGCCTCCTTTTATTTATCTATTTTTAATTGAGTCTGCACATAAGGTCTCGGCCTAGTAGATTAACCGGGGACAATGGGGAATATAGAAAAGAATGTTTAAGCTGGTTGCCCTGAGAATCAAAACACGTTAGCGGTGACGTAAATTGCTCTTTAGTCGTCTCTCCGACGCTGCTAATTAGAATATGAAGCGGCCGCTCATTTTAGGGGAGACAGAAAGGCTGTCACTTTTAGCACAGAATTTGTTGCCCCGGAGTCATCCAGAATTTTAACTTGTACACCACAGGTTGTTAGCGTATATTACGGGCATGAATTATCTCTAAAAAGTGCCAATTGCAATTTGTTGTTGTTCAACTTACATGAGCGGTCGCTTTGGTGACGAATGTGAACCCAGGTTTGGTCAGTCGCTCGTGTTTCCTCCGTGCCCGCCTCTGCCGTCCTCTGGCCCCGTGTTAGCTTGAGCGTTCCTCTGCCTTTAACGCCTCCTCCGGTAACAGTCCTTCGACCCATGTCGAGCACACAGTCTTTCCGCCGGGCTGTGGAAGTTTTTCAAAGTCCGCAGGAGGCCCAGGTAGCCCAAAGCGTTAGCATGTGGTCCATGAGGGTTGGTGAATAACCCAAACGTGCCGGTCACAATGGCTTCTTCTGTTTGCGGTGCGGGAACAACTTTCAAGCGGGTTTCCGCGGGTGCGTTTGGTATATCACGCTGCCCCCTCCGTGGAGAACAGTCACGGGATTTGGAGCAGTTTCTCTCTGTGCTCCAAAGCAGTTGTCGGTGTCTCACATATTTGTTTCCCTCGCTTCTTCTTCTGTGGTTTCCTGAGCGTGTGTCTGTTTCCGCCTCTTCTTCTTCTGCGGTTTGGGCCCACTTCTCGCGGGGTCTCAGCTGGTGCGGGCGCCGCCTGTGGTTGGGGCGTGGGGCTGGTGCTTTGAGGCAGAGGACAGAGCGCGGAGGAAAGGCGCCGACAGACCTGGATAAGGGAGAGGGAAAAGAGACAACAGTAGTCTGCTTCATTTTTTAAAAACCCAACGCCTCGTTTGGGCGCGTACTTAGCATGGAGTTCTGCTCCTAGTGTGAAAGGGTTAGTAGGTGAGAGAGGGCGTGTGTGTGCGCCTGTGTGTTCTCCGCTTAGGTGAAAAGCGGAGGAGCTATTGTTTTTACATATTTCTTTCTCTAACCTCTTTTGCCGTGATATTCTTAAAACCAAGTATATTTTTTTTTTTCTTCCCTTCTTCTTCTAAATTATCACGCAGATGACCTGCACCATAGGCAAGCACTTCATAGCTTGCATCTTCTAGATTGTTTTTTACCCATTTTCTCGTACGAACAATGGGCCTAACCCGCTTAGTCTCTCCCTGCTCCTACCCACTTTGGGGCGCTCCGTTCCCCCCCCCGCTGGTTCAACCAGCGAGCGCGCGTTCTTGAAAACGGAGCGGTTCTGGCTGAAGACACTCAGAGATTCCAGGGTCGCTTACAGTGCGATACTAACGCGCAGCCGCTAGTTTCAATCTAGAACAAAAAGCCCCCAAAAAATCCCGCACACAGACTATGCTGTGGCAATGAATGAAATACCCCAAAAATACATAAATAAACAAATCCCCGTGTACACTTAAGTGCTGCCCTGGGCTCGTTACGCAGATGAAAAGACAAGACTCACCAGATTAGGTTCTTTTTGGTCTTGTGTGGCAAAAGGATTCCTTCCGTGCGCGGGACGAGCGCGCCCTCCTTTGTCTCCAAAAAGGAACAGAGGCTGGTGATCCAGGTCGGCCAAACAAAGCCGCTCGTCCCCGCCGAAAGTATCCATGCCAAGACATGTCAGCAACGCCAAATTGTTATAGAATTATATACCCCATGAAGGAGGAAACTCAAAGGTCCTTTGTCTGGTCAAAAGCGTAAGTTTATTGTTCACGCACGTGCGGAGGGCCAGCACATCCACTCAAAAGCAGCATGTCCCAGCTCTGGGGGCCAGAGCCCCGAGCTTCCTGTATACAAGACACACACCAAAGATAGTCACGCCCACAACGGAGCGGAGGGGGCCACCGGTGAGGAGGCGCACAGGAAGCGCCGGCGCTATCCCCTGTGGTGGCAGTGGCATGGGGTGTGAACAGACAGACAATGGTGGAAATGCAGGTCATACAGATGCAAGACGGAAAGACACAAGGGTGTGACAGACAGCAGGGACCTTCACAAAGCTCAGCATGGCGTCAGAAGGTCGTCTGCATTGATAAAAGGCCTTTGACGTCCGTGTATTTGCTGCGGCTGGTTTTAATGTAATTACTCCAAAAACTGTCACCACAGCTCTCATCGACATAGCAGCCCTCCTCCTGTGGACTCACCACCTGCAGGAGGATCAGTGAGGGGCTGGTGGCCTGAGAATTGGGTGCAGCTCTGATTGCTACCCCCATGACCTAGAAATGGATTAAGGGGAAGAAAATGCATGGATGGACATATTATTCTTGTTTCTTTTTGTAGAAGCCATGCACATGGGCTCCCTCATCGCCTCTCAGGGATATCTCTTCCCCATCTCGGATCACATTCTCTCCCTCAAAGACGATGGCACTTTCTACCGCTTTCAGGTGAGTTTACTTGCCAGAGTGAGTTAGAACTAACTGGTTAGCATTGTGGATGCATGGTTCTTCCTTTTACAGTGGAAATACCAAAATGATGCAGTGCCCCGCTCTTGCAACCTACAGATGGTCCTCCTGCGTTCAAATATGTACAATATGTTTATTACCAATGTTAAAATAAAAATGACAAAACTCTGAACAAAATCATACTAATGTATTTTAATACACACATACCCACACCTGCATTATTTAGCCATGCAACAAGTAAGTCTTGGATCTACAGAACAGAATATAAGTGTTGCTGTGGCCCTCCAGGGAAGGGCTTGGCCTCTGTTGGTGTTGGAGCTCTTTGTTTAGACTCAAACACAGATTGCAAGAGGGTGAAGAGGGGATGCAGGGTGGTGGTCTGTGGTCTTGTGGATTCTTTAAAGGTGACATACTACACAAATGATTTTGAAGGGCTCTAACCTCACTTTCAGCGTTTAGGCTGTTAAAAATTATTCGTAAGACACGTTTGTTTCCTGCATTCACTCTGTATACAGCTGTTACTTTATACATTTATTTTATATAATTTTTTCTCAGTGTTTTGAGACAGACTTCTGCTGTGTCAGTTCTTTGTTTTAAAGCAGGTTTAAAGTATTCAAAGTGTTTCACACAGAATCCTGTGACACGTGCAGCTCCTCAGCACTGATTACTGATGAAATCCACCTGCTGGGGTTTAGAAACTGTATATTATACATGACACTTAATCTGTACCTGCTGTATTTTAATACATGTGTGGTGCTAGTTTTGTTTTTTATTTGAAAATAATGTAATAATAATTAACGGCGGCATTTTTAGATCAATGTTGGGATTTGGAAACATTAAATCATTGATGCCATAGAACACAGTGATACCCAAAAGCAGAGGTCTTCTTTCACACCGCACGATCAGCTGCGATAGTCTCCTGTTCTCTGATCTTTGAGGAATTTCAGCCACTTGAGGAAACATTCCGGTCGCAAGTATCTATCACTTGTTCCACCGGTTGTTACGCACAGCTCTGACCACAGACAAAGCTGAAACCACAGAGGTAGTGGTGGATCAGTTACAGCCCTGTAATTAGCTTGAGGTGTCAGCGAAAGATTTATGACTTTGGAAAAACATTGAAAATCCTAATCAATTGTCTCTTTTGAAGTTATGTCCAAACTGGGATACTGAGACCCTGCAGAGTGACTTGACACGGTGCTAAATGGTATAGATTGTTGAAATTGTTGAAGTAGAGTTTGTATGTTTTAAAGCTGCCATACGTCTGCATTGAAAGCCTCTAGGTTCAGCAATTTGAAAATACATTTTTGCTTTAAAAATTGAATTTAAGATTCTCCATAACAAAAACGTAATCACACGAGACAAGTGTGAATGAGAGATGTATTTGTTTTTCTTAACCATAGACTATATCAGGAGTGGACTGACAGAGTGGGATATCACCATAGTGTTTGCCAAATGAACATAAGCTATCTGAAGCCAATTTCCTTATAGGATATTGTGCTGTGAATGAAGGCATCCTATTTGTAAATCCTGATGTGAGCCATATAAGGACAAAACAACACGATATCTCAATACAAACATCGGATCACAGAGGGCGCTTATTACAGGAGTTTATATTTACATGTTAGTCTATAAGAGGCACAATGAGTTTGAGCAAATTTTCACCATGAGCCCTTCCCTATTGAGCGTCATTGAGCAGGTAGGATTAGCATTGTCCATCTGTATACCGTCTGTTATAACCATGTATTTATTTTGTTTGAGTGTGACATTGAACAAATGGTATTGATTGGGGGCTTTGATGCGCCAGTGTGTTTGGTGTCTCGCTTCCATCATCACCGTGTGTGGAGAGAATGGAATATTTGAACTCTGAACATTGTAAAGCGCTTTGTGTGAACTTGGTCTGTAAGATGCGCTATACCCATAAAGATGAACTACTTACTTACATTGCCACTGAATATGTTTGTATACAAAGGTCAGACATAACCTTTTTGTTGCAATAAAAGTCCGCACAATACATATCCACTCATCAACTCTGTCATATTGTTTTCCAGGCTCCGTATTTTTGGCCGTCTCACTGCTGGGAGCCAGAGAACACAGACTATGGTAAAACCTCCTCAATGACAAATTAGTGAATGATAGTCAATGGGCTATGTGTGAGATGGCAAACCACATGGAACATGGAATAAAATCCATGTCCTGGTACTATTACAGTTTGCCATGCATGTAATTTTGGCCACTGTCACATCTCTTTCTTGTCTCGCTTTCGTCTCTCTTTGGTCTGCGTTCTCTCTTTGGTATCTGTCTGGTATTTTTCCGGTTTCTCTGGTAATAATATGAAGATAACAAGAAGGCAGCATGTTGTGGTTTGACCTGCTTTAAATTAATGTGGGACACACAGCATGTTCTATTTACTGCTGCACCATGGATTCTCAGTCATGCCCTCATCTCAATATCATAGTAACCAAAAGGTTACTTGAGACATTTTTCTAAAACATGAAGTTCATCTTTTGAAAGCACAGAATGAGCACTCTTATTTCCCCCCTTTTTTTCTTCTGTAATAAAGTTTTATATTGTATCTAATAACACTGCGCTTAAAGGTCATTATGGAACTTATGGGAAAAATTGTTTATCAGTAGTAATGACCCAGTGGCTTTGAGTGGTCAGCATGGGGCCTTTTGATCAGGGTTTTGTCGACAGAGCTCCAGGATCTATTGTTTTGTAGTTTTTTGGGTCCGTCAGCAGAGAGAACCTCTTGTACAGACTATCCCACAGTTAAATAAGGCCCCTTTTTCAAGAGGATCAAATGTATTGTATGGATGGAAGGCTTCCTTTTAGAACTCTTGTTACTTTTTGATTCTTTTGATGTAGGAGTAAATATTTCCCTGCTCTGTTCCCTCAGCCATCTACTTGTGCAAGCGCACCATGCAGAACAAAACCAGGCTGGAGCTGGCAGACTACGAGGCTGTGAGCTGCTTTTCCATTCCTGTATTACTCGGTCTACAAGATACTGTACATCCCAATCCATGGCAAACTGCATGATTTTAACTCTGAGGAACAGGCAATAATACACAAATGTTGCTCCCCTCATGGTCTCTTAACTGCAGCACACAATGTTTAATGTTATGAAATGGCAGATAAGATAAAGGTGTTTCATACTGTATACATAATATGTATACAGTAATAATAATATACATAAAGGTATGAAACACCTTTACTTCAGAAATCTTTTCACTTTCAAAAGCATGAATGAAAAAATCTTAAATGTTCCACTTTGGAAACCATTTCTGAGGCACAGAGATTGACTAACAATAACATTCACTTGCACATCTGCCAAATTAATTTTAAATTAAAAGCCTAAATTAATAAAACAATAGAAGAATATTTTAACATAAGGCTTGGGGTTAAAAAAGCACTGTACGCTGGCCAAAAAAAAAAACAGCCAGAGTATAAAAGTCTTAAGAAAACTACTTTCGACTTCAAACATTTTAGCACTTTGACTGCTCACAAATATTGTTCAAATTGACCCCAATCACAAATGCAGTTGGTGATTGTACAAAGAATGCTTTGTGTTCATGTTTAAAGTGCAGTGTGTTTGTCAGGAGAACCTCGCCCGACTGCAGAGAGCCTTTGCCAGAAAGTGGGAGTTTATCTACATGCAGGCGGAGGCCCAGGTCAAGTAAGTGCTGCTCCACTTAGAGAAGAGGACTGACACAGGGAGAGAGGGAACTGATACAGGAGGGAGAGAGGACTGATAAATACACAGTCCGCTCCAGGACACCCATTTATTTTCACTTTGGAGATTTCAGGCACATTTAACCCTTGGAAAGCTGCGTAAAGCTTCTAAAAGGGGTCCACTGCATAAGCAACAATATTGGGATGGATCAAGCAGAGAATGTTCAATTGAAAATAAATGCAATACGGACATCTCCATTCTCACACATCATCACACTGAGACTGAGTTGGTTTCATTACAGTAAATATTAGAATACAATACAATTACAATTTATTCTTGTATAGCCCTACATCACAACAGTAGTCATCTCAGAGGACTTAACAAAACCACTGAATTCACCTACACAGAGAATCAACAGTTAAGACACAAATAATATTAATATAGAACACATGTTGATAAATGTCCATACATGTTGTAGTATGTTAAAGTGTCCTGGATCATCACCACAGTCCTTTTTATTAAACGCCAACTGCCCGACAGACCCTCCTGCATTGGCAAGAAAAAAATAAAAATAAAAACCCAATGGGAAAAGAGTGAAAAACCTCGGGGAGACCCACATTGAGAGAGAGATCCGCTCCACACGGACGGACGGGCTATAGATCCAGGACCTAATCTACAGAACGTGGACCAAGCTAATTCCACAGTAAAGGAGCTTGGTAGCTAAATGCTCTGCCACAGACGGTGCTTTTTGAGACGTTAGGAACCACCAGACTGTTTGGTTGATATGACACTAACATGTCTTGAAGATAAGGAGCCAAGCCATTTATGGCTTTGTATGTTAAAAAACATTTTAAACTTTATTCTGTGCTCCACGGTAAGCCAGTGGAGTGATTATATCACCAGAGTTATGTGTTGGTGCCTGTTAAGAATACAGCAGCAAGGATCTTAACGAGCTGGAAGCTCTTCAAAGAGGTGCTAACCGAGGGTTTGTAGTATGTTTTTAAATAAAAATAAAACACAAAACTATAAAGACACAGATAAGGGGATTAAGGGAGGACAAAGGGTTCCATTTAAGAACGTTTTATTCATCATTTTAGCTTATTTTCTACTTCGAGTAGTTTTCACTCGTTATGCAAATCCGTTGTACAGCATTCAACACTTATATTCTTTGAGTATAACAACAGGAAATAGCGTCTACAGACAAAGTCTACAGACAGCTTCAAATAAAACAGCGGTAAAAGACATCGGTGGTTGTGCTGTGCGCCCGGCTCTCAGGCTGTTCCTAAAACAAAATAATTACATTTTAAAATACATATACAGTGGGGAGAACAAGTATTTGATACACTGCTGATTTTTCAGGTTTATCCACTTGCAAAGCATGTAGAAGTCTGTAATTTCTATCATAGATACTCTTCAACTGTGAGTGATGGAATATAAAACAAAAATCCAGAAAATCACAGTAGATGATTTGTAAATAATTAATTTGTATTTTATTGCATGAAATAAGTATTTGATCATCTACCAACCAGTAAGAAGTTTGGCTCTCACAGACCTGCTACTTCTTCTTTAAGAAGCCCCCCTGCAAGGTGCCCTTGCTCAAGCCAAAGCATGTCCAGGCCCGTCTGAAATTTGCAAATGAACATCTGGAATGATCCAGAGGAGGAATGGGAGAAGGTCATGTGGTCTGATGAGACAAAAATAGAACTTTTTGGTTTAAACACCACTCGTCGTGTTTGGAGGAAGAAGAAAGACGAGTACAACCCCAAGAACACCATCCCAACCGTGAAGGGCTAGACACACGGGAGGCGACAAATGAGAGCGATCAGCGAAACTCAACGCTGTCGCTCAGATAACATGACAGACGGGGCGCGATGCGGCTTGACGACAGCGTCGAAAAGTTGAGCCGATTTCAACTTTCTGGGATCGCGTCGCTGACCTGCGCGTGCACGATACATGCACGAGCGGGAGGATTTCACACGCACGTTTTTCGCCCGTCGCTGAGCAGGAGGCTCGCTGGCGATTGACGCTATGTCGCGCACGTCCCATTGAAAATGAATGGAGGCGATGCGATGTCGCCTCCCGTGTGTCGAGCCCATGAAGCATGGCGGTGGAAACATCATTCTTTGGGGATGCTTTTCTGCAAAGGGGACAGGGCGACTGCACCGTGTTGAGGGAAGGATGGATGGGGCCATGTATCGTGAGATCTTGGCCAACAACCTCCTCCCCTCAGTAAGAGCACTGAAGATGGGTCTTGGCTGGGTCTTCCAGCATGACAACGACCCAAAACACACAGCCAGGGAAACCAAGGAGTGGCTCCGTAAAAAACATCTCAAGGTCCTGGAGTGGCCTAGCCAGTCTCCAGACCTGAATCCAATTGAAAATCTTTGGAGGGAGCTTAAAGTCCGTGTGGCCCAGCGACAGCCTCGAAACCTGAAGACTCTAGAGGAGATCTGTTTGGAGGAGTGGGCCAAAATCCCTACTGCAGTGTGTGCAAACCCGGTCAAGAACTACAGGAAACGTCTGATCTCTGTAATTGCAAACAAAGGTTTCAGCACCAAATATTAAGTTGTATTTCTACACAAATACATATTTCATGCAATAAAATGGAAATTAATTATTCAAAAATCATCTATTGTGATTTTCTGGATTTTTGTTTTATATTCCATCACTCACAGTTGAAGAGTACCTATGATAGAAATTACAGACTTCTACATGCTTTGCAAGTGGGAAAATCTGAAAAATCAGCAGTGTATCAAATACTTGTTCTCCTCACTGTATACACAGCTAAATAGCGAGTAGGGCCAGTGCAAAAGACATACCAACTAGGTAGGACACGTTCACTAGGAGTTCTCACTGGGGAAGGAATGACTCCCAGCTTCAGAGGACCACCGGGGACCACACACCCGGTCTACAATGAAGCGCCACCAGCTGCGCGTTGAAAGCGCCTCCAGAGCCATCAGCTACCTGAGCAACATGCCTGATGAGGACCAACCTACACAACTATAATATCTACATTTTTAAATTACTATACCTGCTACGCGGTGACACACAAACACGCACACCAGCCGAGCGACCAGCACCCGGAAGTACAGACGGCAAGCGGGACAACGTCAATAATCTGCTGGGCTTTATAGTGTGCCGTCTGGCGCCCCCAGCTGGTGGGCAGATAAACTGTCCACACTACTACACGTGGATCAGTTGTATGGAGACATAGACATTTACAAAATTATATAGCACGATCGGAATTTAATAGTTGACTGCAACAACATTGTTTATCTAATTATTGTAGTTGTTATTGTGGCATAAGGGGTGGTTTGGTTCGGTTCTTGCTCTATCCATTGTACCAAAGGGGTGACGGGTCACATTTGTAGTGGCCTCAAACTTTCAGTTTTAGGGTTCAGGTCCGGAGGTGTATTGAGCTGCTACATCCACGGGGAAGGAACTGTGGAGGAACTACTGCCATGTTGGTTTCATTTTTGGGCGGCCTAAAGTAATGGCAGTAACCAGCTTCATTGCCAAATGTGCCGCCATTATTTCTTGTGGAGGAGATAAAAAGGTTTTGGTTCATTTGGAATCTCCACTCAAGTGAAAATTATGTGTTTTCGGGTGATGTTTTCTAAAAGCTTCAAATCTGAGACGTTGCTCACTGGCTGGCTGATAGTCTGAACACGGGGCAAATGTTCACAAATAGCTTTTTGAGGCAGAGAAGAATAATGTAGGGGGTTTATACCATACAGTAAAATAGAATAACGTCAAGTTTGCGTTCACAGATGTGTGAGTGATTCTAACAGGGAATTTACACAGTAGGCGTTAACAGCGCGTACGCGTTGACTGCGCGCATGTGCGAGTAACATTACTTGGGTGTACCTACACTGGCCGTCCCTGTGTAGCCTATATGAAAAAATATGCAGATTTATAGCCTATGGCTTTTTAGTAAAAAATCACGGCATCATAAGTAACACGGAAAGAACACTGAAGAATGGAGAGTTTATTATATGGTTGGGGACACTATCGACAGACTCCGGTTAGAGGTTCTTTGATCAGCTTTATTGCAGGTTTGGCAGGAGATCAGTTTGTATGTTGTATTGTTGAGTATGCAATTGTGTGTGGCTAAGGAAACAAATAGACAAAGGAAAACGGTATTAATAATTATTCTATAGCGAATAACACATTAAACAATCAATAGCTTATGTGTCTGGGCAAGTATGAACTAAAATAAGTCATAAAATGAATTAAAATCCAACATGGGTCCCCTTTAAGGTCTACATAAAGTTGACAAAGTAGGTAAATGAGTGATGGAAACCACAGACAGAGGTAGCCCAAACTCTTCTAAAAGATCACAAGAACTACAGGAACCTACTTCTTTGGTCATAAAAATGCACAATCAATGTATTTTCTCCATTTTGTGGTTTCCCTCCGCAAGCAGCGTCAATATGGCCCCATGCGGTCTGTGTTGTGAACCCACATCGTTCATGTGGTGAGGCGTTCAGGTACAGACGTAAAGGTGTCAATATTTACTGAAATGTACAAATACAGCAATGATTGGCTTTTTAGGCACTCATTTGACGAATGGGCATCTTGCCTGCTCTAATTATAATATGTATTGGAGATATGTAAAAAAAAATAAAAAATAAAGGGATTTTTTTTGTGTGTCATAAGACGTCAATTGACTTCAACATTGTTTTTCAGTCTCTTCCTCTCCGTCTGTGTCCCCTGTATCATATATGTCTGGGGTTTGGCTGTAGACAGTATTTTATTAAGCCAGCAGGTGACAGCAGAACTCTGTGGGTGTCTTGGTCAAAGATTGATTGCTGTCTGAGCACTCTGAGCAGGAGAGACAGATGTGTGGCAGGCATGGAGTAATATAGTCAGGGTCAGGCTACATTTGGAGGCAGTTTGAGCAGTAAATGTGTCTCTAGAGCTGACCAACCATGTGGAGGGTCAGAACAGCAGACCAGCAGTGCACCCCAAAAAAGCCACATAAAAGTGGACTATAGCTAAAACTATCTCTGAGTCCGCACCAGGAGCCAGCGGCAAAGTCCAGTTATGGTCACAGCGCTCGCTGGACTAAACAGAACGACACTCTGTAGATGTAACCACACAAACGTGTGCATAAACGCGCGTACATGCGCGCCCGAACACACAAAGACTTTGATTTACTGTCATTTATAGTGTTAATCAATGTAATTCTGCTCATCTCTGATTTACTGTTATTGACATAAATATATCGAATGAATACTAGCCATTCTTTCTGCATAGTTTGTCATGGGCTCTTCTTTCAATGTAAATTTTTACGTTTTTTGGATGAGAACATTTTTGTGAATAACTACTCACATTTCAACAACATAATCTCTTTAATACATGTTGTCAGCCGCTGGTTCAAAACTACAGGTTATCTGGACATCGGCACAAACAGACAAGTTTTACAGACTGCAGCAGTCTGGGTCTCTGCTAGATGTAGCAGCAGAAGAGTGACAAAGAATGGACCAAAAGCTCTGGTCTTATACCCTGATAATTTGAAACACATGTGACCATTTGGTGACAATATGACCTAGGTGAGAAAACCAATCTCCTCTCATCAGTCAGGAGTCTTCTTGTCACAACACAGATGTTTCCTTCTTTCATGCTTTGTTTACTCTGCTCTTTCACGCTTACCTGGGGGATGGGAAAGAATGCTCCATCCCCCCACACAGTAGGTTAACCCAAAGCTATCTAAACTTTGAATATATTCTAATTCACTTTAATGAAAATCCAACAACTCTACTATCATTCCCTCCTTTTTTTCATTAAAAGAATTAATCACATTCAATGTTTAGTAAACCAACTTAAAGATGGAACACAATGAAATTAATACAAACACAGTATTACATTTGAATCCAAGTTGTGTCGACTCAACTTAGACCCCTCTTGACATGTGTCTTATAAAAATCACATTGGTTACAGAAACACACACAGAAAATAACTCAGTTTTTTTAGAGATCATTTCATATTCATAGAATTACTCCCCTATAAACCATATCTCCCCCCTGTTTGAGACATTAAAAATGGCTCAATAACTAAACATAATTCCTAATTATTCATGTGCATGAAATGAAAAAGACACAAATACCCAATTTACTCATGTAAATTAATGTAGCATCAAAATGTATAAACTAAACGTTCATTTGAAATGTATTAAACTGGAATGTTTTCACCTGAAATGTATTAACTTGAAAAGTGTCAACTTTGGTTAGCAAATTACACCCCACACCAAAAAGCCTATTGTCCAGTAACGCCTGTTGTAGACACGCCTCCACACCCCAATGTCTTCTGCATTCAGCAATGTCCAGCCCCATCCAGCACAGCCCCATCATGTCCAGAAGCCTCTGTCCTGTTCACACACTTTAGAACCGACAGCAAAAACTGGAAACCTCCAGTCCTCAGATCTTTGCACAAAGGTGATGTCTTCGGTCAACCCAGTCTTTCAGATTTTTTGGAAATCTGCAAAATGTCCCAAAAACACACAGAGTCAAGTTGTTGATTTAAGTCTGACCTCTGGATGACCCTTTGCATCATTGCTTCTGTCGTTGCAGCATTTAGCCGTTGGTTTGGCCTGCTGGTTTGGCTTAGTTTGGCTTGGTTTGGCTTGGTTTGGCCTGCTGATTTGCTGGTTGATGATTGGTGGGGGTGGGAGTGGGCGTCTCCTTCACAGGAATGAACTCTGAGCTTTTTAGCATCAAAAGTGGTGTTTTAGGTGTTTCCCTCAAACAAAACACACAAAATACACATTTGTTAATACATTTCAACTTAGTTCAGTAAACCCCAAAGGAAAACCTTAGCAGTTAATGAAAACTGTTGCTGAAGACAGTCCTATTACTGTATATTTTCTTGTCTCAGAAATGAAAATATCACAATTAACTATTGAAATAATGTATAACTAGTTATATTCAGAATCAAACAGATTTGCATTTATTTGATGTAAACATTAAACATGCTACAGTAACTTCCCTTACTGTTGAATTTAAACCTTTCAAATGAAACTAAACATATTTATTATTCAAATCTGAAAAATTAAACTGCTTATTTTCAGAGTGTTTTCCACTTATCTGATTGTTCTGAGTCAGCATCAGTCAGAGAGGACTTCTTAGGCGTCTGATTCGTCGTTCCCAACCACAGCACATGAACTTGTAATTGATCTGTGAAATTTAAAACACTCTCGTGCCCAATGGTCAAAAGAACCACAATTAAAGCAGCCTTGCTTCTTTTTGCCACTGCTTCGCTCCCTCCTCCCCATCTGGATGCACTCTGCTCCCAGACCTGTCTTCCTGGTTGGAGTGGAGTGAGGCACTGGCTGTGGCTGGGAAGGATCAGATGATCTGCCCCCAAGTGTCTCTCTTTGACTGGCTGTGATGGACTCAGAAACAGAAGAAAACATTAGTGTTGACTCACTCATGACTTATTTGCATTCTCTCATCTTAATACATGCATCTAGAAACTTCTTTTGCTGTTTCAACATTTTTCCCTGCACATCTAAAATGTTTTTTAAATCACTCAGCTTTCCCGAACTGAGTGAAGCCATGTGTTCTTCACAAAAATCAAGTGTTAATTCTAACCTGCTGTTAACATTACAATTATCCATTGCTACTTCGTTAGTCTTTCTCCTAACATACTCAACACTTTCTGTACAATCCCTCTTCCAGTGTCCTCTCTTGTGACATTTTAAGCATAAATCATTGCTTCTATCTTTACTATCACCCTTTCTTTTTCCTTCCTGAAACTGACTCCTCTCTCGCTCTCTCTTCCCACCTTTCCTATTCATCTTATAGTCTGTTAGTTTAGTCAGTTAAGTCCCAAACATAGAAGACAAACACTTACATGCAAAACCTGAAGTAACAAACAAACAAATACTACTCACATAAGAGGAGATGTTAGTCTGTTAAATCTTACACATAAAGACAGTTACTCACAAAACAAACAAAAACTCCAAATCAAACCCAAAAATAAACATAAAAGTCTACTTGTGTGCACAAAATACCAGCTTTTGTGATCATAAGCAAACAAAAATCAAAAATCTGAGCAAACTTTGAGTCTTATCTATCATCAATCTAATTCAGCTTCAGCCTAATCCTTTTGAGCTCGTACCAAATGTAGTAACTTTAAAATTGTCCAATCACAAAAATTTCACAGCTCAAGTCAATTCAAATCTTTCTATGATTCTCTAATCTCATTACCAAATGTTTTCACCAGTAAAATGTTTATCACTGGTTCCACCCCTTTTTAATTACTTTTTGTTAATGTAGCTAGCATTAACAAAAGTAGTTAAACTATAACAAACTTACTACTCCACTCAACTAGAGTTGAGCAGACTGGAGGGACAGAATTGGGAGCAAGGGAGAAGGGGGATGAGGGGAAGAGGGAAAACAGGGAGCAGCAGAAAGGGAGGAGGGGGAAGAGGGGGAAAGGCAGAAGGGGACACAAGGGCTGCACCTCAAATGTGCACGCACACACACACACACGCACACACACTTTAGGCCTTTATATCTAAATTTCAATTTCCAATTTAAATTATTATTTAGAAAAATTGTTGTCGTCTTATTATGCAGGCTACCACAAAGTTCTACCAAAAAGTCACTGATCGGCTGAAGAAAAAAATCATCACTCTCAAAATGTTCCATTTTTCCCTCAAAAATGGCCAGATCTGGTTTTCCAACTACACGTATGCGTCCATAGTGCAGAATTTATTTTCTCTTCTCTGAGGATGTTTATTCACCCAGTGGATAGAAGTTTCATCTATTCTGTCGCTTTGTTGGTACCGATGAACTAACCAACGGGGACTTTCACCCTTTTAAATTCTCCACTTTCTTAGAAGTGCGTGATATCTCACTGCCCCAATGCTTTTTGAGAAGATAAATTGGATTTCCTGCCTTCAAAGACGATTTAAATTTAGTTTCTTTTTTTAGAAAACATTTGTTTTACCTTGTCCATGTGGATGTCCAGAAACTCTAGTTCTGCCGTCAACTTCAATCCGGAGACTGGCCATGCCTCAAAGATGGAGTCCTCAAAGCAGTTCTGAATGAAGAAGGTCTCACCGCTGCTCCAACTCCATGTTTGAGGCATCCTCAGCTCCGCAGAAAAGCATGTTGGCATCCGGCTCGAAGGACCAAAATATGTGAATAACTACTCACATTTCAACAACATAATCTCTTTAATACATGTTGTCAGCCGCTGGTTCAAAACTACAGGTTATCTGGACATCAGCACAAACAGACACGTTTTACAGACTGCAGCAGTCTGGGTCTCTGCTAGATGTAGCAGCAGAAGAGTGACAAAGAATGGACCAAAAGCTCTGGTCTTATACCCTGATAATTTGAAACACATGTGACCATTTGGTGACAATATGACCTAGGTGAGAAAACCAATCTCCTCTCATCAGTCAGGAGTCTTCTTGTCACAACACAGATGTTTCCTTCTTTCATGCTTTGTTTACTCTGCTCTTTCACGCTTACCTGGGGGATGGGAGAGAATGCTCCATCCCCCCACACAGTAGGTTAACCCAAAGCTATCTAAACTTTGAATATATTCTAATTCACTTTAATGAAAATCCAACAACTCTACTATCAATTTTGAAATATTCAAACAACACTTTGTGGATGTGTGTACCATAAAACATTTTATTTTTCATCCAAAACACTTTCTCATAAGTTCTTGTTGCTGTTTTTTGACATGTAAGATACTGGATATGTTTGTGGAGATGCTAAAGTTAAACTAAATAGTGTTACAATCCCTTGGTTCATCATGGTTCATCTGTTTTCACAAACACCTCATTTTCTCAGCTTTTATTCTAAGACTGGTGCTTTTTGTCACACTCCCCTCTTTTCTACTGGAGATTACAGGAGAACGAAACAAGCTAGAAACAAACTTATTTTTGCTGCTGAAAGTAGACAGTCCAGTCTTTCAGACTCTGGTTTCATATTTTTCATAGTCATAGCTTACCATATTCTGTGAGTCTTGAAAATCAGTGAAGTCATCAAATGGCTGGCAGCCATTGAGTTAATTGACGACACATTAGCAGCACATATTTAGTCACAGGTGAATGAGACCTCAGACTGGAGGCATATGTTCACTAACACAGTGCCCCCCCTTGACAGTCCCGGTTTAGGTCCTGTTTTGGCCGTTTTTGAGTGTTTCAGTGTCTATGGCTGCGCAATTGTGTCCCTGTGACGGTTTCCAGAGGAAAAAGTTTGTCTCTTTTTTTTCCCGCATGCATCGAGTCTCTGTACCCACTGCCTCTACCATGCCGCACATGCTATTTCTCGACCGGACGTGCATTGACACGGCATTGAAACTTTAGATGCACAAACGTAATGCATGGTCCGCTTGTTGATTGTTTTTTTGTTTTGTTGCATTTCCCAGAATGCCTTGCGGTTCATGCTCGGCAGTGATAGGCCAAGAAGCTTCTGCCAACATCCCCCAGAATGCTGCATGCTTCTGACTCGGCTTTACTTCCTCTTTTTACGTCCTGTTTTTTTTCTGTCAAATGAGTTCCTAAAAAGCCGATCACTGCTTTATTTGTACATTTCATTAAATATTGAGCCTTTTTGGATGTGTTTGTCTGAGAGCCTATGCGACGAACACCAACAACACAGACACAACTCACATTGACGCTGCTTTGACACACGTGGAAGGACACCGCAAAACAGAGGAAAATACTTTGTACATAGTGAGTTTTTATCACCCAAGAAATAATTCCTGTAGCTCTTGTGATCTTTAGAGGAGTTTGGGAAGGAAGAGTTGTGTAGTTTCTTATTATTTGCAAAAGAGTTTTCCCAATCTGTGTTTGTCTGCAGCTAATTAACTCATTGAGTGCCAGCATTGTTTCAACAGCTTGGGTTTGGATTGCCAGCCCTTATGTCAATTTTTCCTTATATTTGCAGAGCCACAGCATATTCTGTGTTACTGCCATAATCCCATGTTATAACGCGTTTGAAAGGTGAGGCTTTGAACCTTAAGATGGTGAAAACCTTCTGTTTCTACCAGCTTTTGCCCCTGAGATATCCTAAGCAAAAGATGGGAAACTTTCATGAAAATCCCTTTAGATTTTCCTTTTATGATATGATTTTTTTTACAAATACAATTCTGGGTCCATGGACATTTATAATATAGATATAACTTATAGGCGTGGGGTGGGCTATCAAAAACACATTTATAAAGGAATAATTCAATCTATATGAATATTTATACCTCCTTTACAATGAACACTGGAGATGAAAGTTGATCCATATGAAGATTTATGGCAACAGCAACAACAACATAACAAATGTACAATTGGAAAACAAATGTTTATTTGTAGGAATATAATAAAAAAGAAAATACAAACATAAAAAGATCCTCCTCCGCTTCTTCGCAGACAGCGGCAGGAATACGCGACCGCTTACACGTGTGACTCGGTTGGTCCTGATTGGTCCCTATCTCCTATACCGCTCGGCCCAGCCCGTGGTGATCTCTCAGCCTGATCACCTGCCTTCTGAGCGCCTCCCTTCACCTTCCTCCTGTCCACAAGTCCCTATAGTTTACTCACTTCTTTGATGTAAAAAGCGCTCATCACTCATCTCATTACTTTGTAAATGTAGAAAAAAAAAAGCCTTTCCGTAAAATTACGTTTGTGGCACTCATCGCATGGGGGCACTGTGCGTAAAATTATGTTTGTGGCACTCAATGAGTTAAGCTAACTATGCTTACTTTAAGCTAATAATGCTATTATTATTTGTCAAATTTACTTCCCTGCACCTTTGTAATGTTATTTTCTATTTGAACTACCTCTGTTTGTGGTTTACATAGCTTATTTACGTATTTTTGTCAACTTTGTGTAGACCTTCAAGGGGACCTATGTTGGATTTTTATTTTATTAATTTGATGACTTATTTTAGTTCCTACTAGCCCAGACACATAAGCTATTGATTGTTAAAGTGATTGTCTGGAGTTTGTCAGAAAGAGACAGAGGTACTTTGAAGGTGATTTGAAAAAAACGACGCAAGCTCCCTCCCCCTTCCTTTCTGATTGGTCTACACCTACATTTCCGTGACACTTTGAAATGTTAATCAGAGAACACATTATACATACACATTATCAATACACATGCACGGAGGTTTTCAGAATTATTTGTTAACGTTTTAATGAAAAAAAAATGTTTATGCACAAAAAAAGCGATTGCGGCAAACCCGGAAGTGCTATTATCATGAATTGCACATTACAGGACACATCTGCAGAGGATCTGATTATGGATATAGGGTCAGTATATACATAAGTACCTCAGCGCAGATGTTCAGAATTCTTTGTTCAGTTTTCATGTTGTTCCAGAGCCTAATAGAGGCTTGATTCGGAGGCTCCGTGAAAACAAACAACTGAGCATGCGCGGAGCTGCGAGCATCAGCGCCGATGATTGACAGCCCTTGGCATGACTCGATTGGTTAACCTCGACGGCACCGTGGATTCTGAACTATAGCAAAGAGAAGGGAAGGTGGGACTTGTCCGTAATATTATAATTAATAAAATGACTTATTTTATATCAACATTTAAGGCCAGGAGGTCAATTTAACACATTTCCTAAAATTTTTAATTAATTTAGAGTTACAGACTATCACTTTAAATGTGTTATTCACTATAGAATAATTAATACTGTTTTCCTTTGTCTATTTCTGTATCCTTAGCCACACAAAATTGCACACTGAACAACAATACAACATACAAACCGTGATCTCCTGCCAAACCTGCAAAAAAGCTGATTAAAGATACTCTAAACGGAGTCTGTCGATAGTGTCCCCAACCATACAAGAACTTCTCCATTCTTCACAATGTTCTTCCTGTGTTACTTGAAATAGATTTTTAATTTAATATATTTTTGTGCATGTTGTGCAAAGATGTGTGAAGCACTTTACAAATAAAAAGCTGCTATTTTGAGCTACACTGTCTCTATCTAAAGATGCCCTGGCAAGCAAAACATTGCAGATCATTTTGTGTAAAAATGAATGATTTTAAAGATATGACAATATCGTTATCGGGAGTTGGGAAAAAAATATTGAGATTTATTTTTGCCCATATCGGCCACCCCTAGTTCGATGATGATGCTCCTCACTGGAACTGTTCGTATTTACATGTGTCAGATTCAGATTCAGATTCATTTATTCGCCATTTGCACTAACACTACATTGGAATACATTAGTAAAAGTTCCCAGTGTGCACAGGACAAGTACAGACATAAAACAACATTAAAAGACAAAAATAAAACACATTTTAAAAACAGTAAACAAATGTCACTGTGAAGTTGACCAACTAAAACAGATCTGTACAAGTGCAAAAACATTAAAGTGCTCTGTTCAAACTGCTAACAGCTCGTGGAAAAAAACTATTAGCATAACGAGATGTCCTGCATCTCAGAGAACAATATCTTCTGCCAGAGGGAAGAAGCTGGAACAAGGCTTTTCCTGGGTGGCCAGAAGAGTCATTGATAATTCTCAGGGCACTGTCAAAAAGTCTGGATTGATAAAGAGCCTCCAGGACAGGAAGTTCACAGCCTACAGTCCTCTTAGCAGAGCGGAGCACCTTGTTTAAAGCTCTCTTTTCTTTATCTGTGATGTTACCGAACCACACAGACACAGAACCAACAAGTAAACTCTCAATGGTGCAGCGATAAAAGTTCAGCAGAATCTTAGAGTTAGTGGTAAATTCTCTAAGTTTCCGCAGGAAGTAGAGACGCTGGCGAGCTTTCTTTATGACCCGGTCAGTGTTTTTAACCCATTTCAGGTCATTAGACAGAGTTAGACCCAGAAACTTACACTCCTCTACAATCTGCACTTGGGAGTTATCGATTGCGACAGGCAAATGAGAACTATTGCGGCTAAAATCAAAGACCAGTTCACATGTTTTGGATGCGTTCAGCTGGAGGTTGTTAGCCTTACTCCACTGAACCACGTTTTGGATCTCGGCTCTATAAGACGATTCATCGTTATTGCTGATGAGACCGATGATGGTGGTGTCATCAGCATATTTAAGGATCAGGTTAGAGTCTGAGGAAGACAAACAATCATGAGTGTACAGTGTAAAAAGTAAAGGACTCAAAATACATCCCTGAGGAGATCCAGTGCTCACAGAAACAGCATCTGAAAAACAGTCATTGATTTTCACTCTCTGAGATCTGTCTGTTAAAAAGCTGTAGATCCATTTACACATGGCAACACTTAAGCCGAGAGACATGAGTTTTTCGATCAGTATACCTGGGACAAGACAATTAAAAGCAGAGCTATAATCAATGAACAGCATTCTTGCAACAGATTTCCTATTGTCCAAGTGACTGTAGACAGAGTTCAGAGCAAAGGAGATGGCATCCTCCACACTCTTGTTCTGTCTGTAAGCAAACTGGAGTGGGTCAACACTCACAGGGATCTGGCTCTTAATGAAGTCCAACACAAGCCGCTCAAAAGTCTTCATTAGGACAGAAGTGAGGGCCACAGGACGATAGTCATTAAGGCATGTCACAGGAGTTTTCTTAGGAACTGGGATAATGGTCGACTCTTTGAAGCAGTTCGGCACAGTACAGTTCCTTAGCGACAGGTTAAAAATGTCTGTTAAAACAGGGGCAAGTTGCTCAGAGCACAGTTTCAGGACACGGGGTGGGATGCCGTCCGGGCCAGGGGCTATCCGGACAATGGTGCTGGACAAGACCCGCTGGACTGCCTCCTGAGTCACGGTGAACGCACCTTGATTGAGACAATCAGGAAAGACAGTAGGACAGCCATCAGCAGATTCGAAGCGGCAGTAGAACGAGTTCAGCTCATTAGGCAGAGCTGGGCCAACAGATCCGATATTCCCAGCACTAGGTTTCCAGGACGTGATGGCTTTAATACCGCTCCACATGCGCCGAGGGTCATCTTCCTTGAAATAACCCTTTAACCTGTCTCCGTAACTGCGCTTTGCAGATTTAATAGAGCGTTTCAATGCGTAACAGGATAGCTTATAGGCAACTGTATCGTTAGATTGAAACGCCAGAACACGCTCATGAAGTTTTTGTTTCACTTCCGCGTTCATCCAAGGGTTTTGACTAAAATGTACTTTAATGACCTTCTGTGGGACACAGCAGTCAATACAGAAGCGTATGTATCCAGTCACAGCGTCACAGAATTCATTAACATCCTCTGACTGAAACACAGACCAGTCCGTAGCATCAAAACACCCTTGTAGCTTCATGCTAGCCTCCTCGGACCAACACTGCACAGTGCGAGAGGATGGTTTATGTTCCCTGCTCCTCTGAGTGTATGAGGGAAGAAGGAGAACAGAGGAGTGGTCGGACTTTCCAAATGGAGGTCTGAGACTGGACCTGTAAGCTCCCTTCACATTGCTGTAGCAGTGATCCAGGATCTGTGCTCCTCTTGTAGCTCGAGTCACATGTTGGTAGAAATTTGGGAGTACAGTCTTTAAATTACATTTGTTAAAATCCCCAGCGACAATGATCACTGCATTAGGATGAGCAGTCTCGTATTTATGAAGGATCTCGCTCAGATCCTGTAGTGCTACAGCAGGGGTCTCCAACCTGTAGCTCGGGAGACACCAGTAGCTCGCCACCCCCTTCTAGGTAGCTCGCCAAAGGATTTAGAAATGAAAAAAATCAAATAATATACTGAATATTCCAACATGTATTATCCATTATTACTATTTATTATTGAAAATGCACTTATTTTGTCACTAGTAACAAATATGTGATGATAAATAATGACTGTTCCCAATATCAGGTTCTTTCACACCAATATATAACCAAATTTTTCCCAGGGCCGATTAAAGGAGTAGCTCTCTGCCTTTATTGTCCCGGGAAAGTAGCTCTCTGGGTGACAAAAGTTGGAGACACCTGTGCTACAGTATAGTCCGCTCGTGGGTGGATGTAAACAGCGCATAAAAATATCACAGAAAACTCCCGCGGAAGATAAAAAGGGCGACAGCTCAAGACCAGGCATTCCAGATTGGCAGTACATGTATGGTTCACGATGCGAGTATCGTGCACCAGCGCTGATTGATTAAAAAGCACACACCTCCACCTCTGGATTTCCCCGTGGTCTCCTTATCTCTGTCCGCGCGGTGAACGGTGAATCCCGGGGGCTGAACAGCAGAGTCCGGGACGTTCGTGTGGAGCCACGTCTCGCTGAGACAGAACACCGCGCAGTCTCGGGCCTCGCGCTGGCACTGGATACGACACAGGAGCTCGTCCTTCTTATTGGGCAGAGACTGTACATTCGCCAGGTAGATGGAGGGCAGAGCGGTCTTGCAGGAGCGGCATCTCACGAGCAGACCGCCTCGTTTTCCCCGGTGTCTGCGCCTCCTACGTCGGCTCCCGGTACCCAGCTCCACACCGCGGAGAGCACGGTGGAGACGCCCAGTCCCCCCGCTCTGTTCGCGTCCATTGCCGCGGCCCGCCTGCCATGTTTGACGGGCCTCACGAGTGGGGCACTCAATGAAGTCCAAGCACCTCAGTTCGGGTAAGACCTGCGATACTCCGCAAGCTCGGTCCCGAATGTAGAGAAGTGTCTCTCGGTCGTACTTCACGGTGGCAAGTGTATCACAGACGAATATAAACAACATAGAACAGACAGTGCACACCAGAGCTCTTACTGAGGCGCCCTGACCCGGCGCCATCTTAAATGTGTATTTAATTCATGGGGCCAATTTGGAGGCCTTTTATTTTTTTTCATTGTTATGGGCCTGTTATAGCTTTGTAAAGCAAATTAAAAGATGAATACATACTCTGTATTCATGTCTCATGGCTTATTATTGTTATACAAAAACGTTAGTCATCCTTGTGTTTTTTCTAACAAAAACTCCTGTTAGTAATTTACTAAGTCATGCACTGCAGTATTAAAAAATGATTGTCATACTAAAGGGTCTTTAACAAATCTGCAATAAAGTGTAAATAGTGTAAACTTTACAAAAGCTCACAAAAAACTGTTAACTAATATGTCATGCACTGCAGTATTAGTTTATAATCATGTATACAATTATTTATCATTAACATGTGGTTTAATCATGGTGTAACACACCTATATACCTACTACATATGTAGTAACAAATGGTTACTCCATAATTATTAAATTATTTAATTATAATGAACAAGTGAAGTACATGACGATGTTCAATCTTTTACCCTCACTTTGCTAGTGTGCCCTATTTTACTTTCCCTTGATCAAAGACTTTCCTTCATCCTAAACACTGATCCAAATACCAAATGTAACTAAAATGTGCCTTACGACCCAGACAATATCAATGAAGCTGACTGTCTTTTGGTCACACTTTTTGTTGGTTTAAAAAATGCTATATTTTCTGAAGACACTTGAAACCTGTGTATAATATTTAGGATTGACCGGAAGAAAGACAAAACGGAGCGGAAGATTCTGGACAGTCAGGAGAGGGCGTTTTGGGACGTGTACCGGCCTGTGGTAAGACCATCCCTGACCCTGAGACTGTCGTTGACCCAGAAACCATCCCAGACCCTGACACCGTCCCAGACCCTGAGACCATCCAACACTGTTCTACTCATTAATTCTCATAGCTTTGTGCTCTTCATAATGCAGCCTGGATGTGTGAACACCACAGAGATGGACATCAGGAAGTGCAGGAGGCTGAAGAATCCACACAGAGTGAAAAAGGTGTTTTTTTCCAGAGTCTTCTGCTTTGAATGATCCAGCATTTTACTGATCTGCACTGACGCCAACTGTCAAACTAGGAGTCAAAATAGGAGTCAAAATAGAGACCAGAGGAAGATACTGAAGGGTGAGGCCTCGTCCCCTCAACTCTGCTCTTTGGCCTTCTCCCATGCACCTTCTTTCCCCTAGAACAGAGTTTGGGAACCTTTTTAGCTGAGAGAGCCAAATAAAGTCTACTTGATATCCTTTATTAGTCCCAACGTGGGGATATTTCAGTGTTGCATCACAAGTTATAGAACAGTAGGAAAGAGCACACGGCACAAGTTAAGTGAATAGCTATACTAATTAAAATAAAACACATCTCTATCTCTAGCATCAATAATAAGTTTAAAAACTATCTTGAAAATAAAAAGAGGTGTAAAAGTTTTACATTTGGCAATAAAAGGCAAGTATAAAGTAATGTGTATTCTAGTGCAGGCAAAGTGTTATGTTATGTTAGCATCTGTACATGTTAGCAGCAGTATGTTTACATCTGTACACTAGCAGCAGTATGTTTACATCTGTACATTAGCAGCAGTATGTTTACATCTGTACATTGGCAGCAGTATGTTTACATCTGTACATTGGCAGCATGAGGCTCTGAGACACAGGGACTCAGTAAAGTGACAGTGACATGTGGTTATAACACATTCTGATATAAGTTAAGGATTTTGCAATGATGCATGACACGTGCGATCAAATTGGCAGTGTTCATTTGTCCATATTGTGTGTTGTACAGTCTGACAGCAGCAGGAAGGAAAGACCTGCGGAACCTTTCCTACAAACATCGAGGATGAATAAGTCTGTCACTGAAGCTGCTCTCCAGAGCAGACAGTGTCCTGCAGGGGGTGACAGTCATGGTCACCGTCTGTGGGAGCCATACTTATTTATTTTTTACTGTGAATATCTGATATCTGCAACGCATTTATAGTGAGATTTTAGTCATGTAATTCATGTATTCTTTCTTAAATTACATGCTTATACTGAAGACATCCAGTGCATAAAAGATTCTTACTATGAATGCCTACTAAAAGAGCCAGACACAGTCATCAAAAGAGTCACAGGTTCCTGACCCCTGCTCTAAATGTTGCTCCTCTAAAGACATGTCTTGCCAATGTTTGATAAAATAAGTGCCTTTGTTTCCTGCAGTCTGTGTACGGTGTGTGTGAGGAGGGTCCGCCATCTCAGAGCCCCATCCACACTCCGGCTCTCCACAGCCGCAAGGGGACCAAGGAGGACGTGGAGAAGGAGGTAATGCTCATACACTCTGTAAGACCAAGGGGACCAAGGAGGATGTGGAGGAGGAGGTACACGGTCACGCTGTGTTATGAGGCGTTCAGACCACCAACGCTTCATTGCAACTTCCACGTGCACTGGACGCACATTCAATACATTTCAGACGCAGAATTAAGTACTTTGATGCTAACAGAGTTAAGCTAGGCTTTTTGTGTAAAGTTCTTCTCCAAGAATGCAGCTCTGCAGCGTCTGTGTCCAGAGACCTTCCAGAGATTTCATATAACAGTAGTGTGTGTTCACGGACTTGCGACATAAGTTTATTTTATTATTAAACGGTACTTCTGCATTGGCTAACATGTTAGCAGCACTTGTTTACACTCACGGGAAAATCTCAGGCTGGAAGCATCTGTTCACAAGCACTGTCCCATTTTCAATCCTGGTTTAGCTCCTGCTTTGGCTGTTTGTGTTGAAATATGTTTTGTCTTTCGGGATAAAACACAGACAAGTTGAGAGTTTAATAAAACCTTTGTATTTGCTTGAAGTTTGCTGTAAAGTGAAGACTTGGGTTTTTTTTATTAGCTAAATCAAATTTAAAAAAACAACCCCGTGTCTAGAACACAAAAACCCAAAATAATCAAATTAAAGGTGGACCTGGTGGGCCAGCCAGGGCCGTCCGGGTCCGATGTCTACACCCTAACTAAAGAATAGGCAAAATCCCAAATAGTGACACCCTCACCATCAAAAATGCAACCATCGGACCCTACAGATCAAACAAAAATAAGGACAGGAAATAGGCAAACAAACCGCTAAATAAACCAAACCGTCTGAAGAGCCCGCAAACGGGACCAGAAGGGAATGCGCAGCGCGTCAACGCTCACCTCAGCTTGTGTAGCAAAAGAGGCTAAGAGCAGAGAGGGGCAGGAGTGCACCAGGACAGCTCCTGGCCCGAGCTGCAAAATATAAAAAGTTAACAAAATTTTTCTAAAACATTGCTGTAAAAGATGCTTTTAAAACAATCTCACAACCCAAAGTGACCCAATAATACCTGGACTAAAAGAGAAGACAACAGACCTTCCCATGAAATATAAAGCATGTATTTGATCTCTGGCCCATACTCTCCTCTGCATTCCTCCCTAGACTACACAGAGACAGCCTCAGCAGCCGAGTCCCTGCGCGCTCTGCGCAGTGTGTACACAGACGAAGTCTTCTCTGAGTCCCTGGGAGGGGTACTGGACAGTGCACCAACCGCAGGACTCCATTATTCTCTTGAGGGACTTCAACGCCCCTTTGTGGGAAATGCCAGTGACACCTGGAGAGGGGTGATCAGGAAGAATGGCCCCCCTGGTCTGAACCCGAGCGGTGTTCAGTTGTTGGACTTCTGTGCTAGTCACAGTTTGTCCATCACGAACACCATATTCGAGTACAAGGGTGTGCACCATGGCATGTGGCACCAGGACACCCTAGGCGGAGGTTGATGATTGACTTTGTTGTCGTATCATCTGATCTTCTTCCGTGTGTTTTGGACACTCAGTAAAGAGAGGGCTGGAGCTGTCAACCGATCACCACCTGGTCGTGATTTGGATCCGCTGGCAGGGGAGGAAGCTGGTCAGACCTGGCAAACCCAAGCGTGTAGTGAGGGTCTGCTCGGAACGCCTGGCTGAGCCCCCTGTCAGACGGGAAAGGATGGGGAAATCGAGTCTGAGTGGACCATGTTCTCCACCTCTATCGCCAATGCAGCGGCTCAAAGCTGTGGTCGCAAGGTCTCTGGTGCTGGTCCCGACGCCAACCTCCGAACCCGGTGGTGGACACCGGTAGTAAGGGATGCCGTCAGGCTGAAGGAGTCTTAGTAAGCCATGATGGTTTGTGGGACGAGTGAGGCAGCTGTCCAGTACCGGCAAAAGACTGGGAGGAGTTCAGAGAGTCCATGGAGCATGGCTATCGGTCGACCTCAAAGATTCTGGCAAACCGTCCGGCGCCTCAGGAGGGGGAAGCAGTTCTTGTGTACGGTGCGGGTGGAGAGCTGCTGACCTCGGCTGAGGACATTGTCGCGTGGTGGAAGGAATACTTCGAGGTTCTCCTCAATCCCCCCGTCACATTATCTGTCCCGGAGGCAGAGGCTGAGGATGTTTGGGCGGATACTTCCATATCCCTCAGCAGAGGACCGGAGCCAGAGCTGTGTTTGTATCGTCGGCAGTAAGTCAGACCTGTTCCTTGTGCATGTTGGTCTCTGCCAAGGCTGCCCTTTGTCACCGGTTCTGTTCACTGTCTTTATGGACTGAATTTCTAGGCGCAGCCAGGGGCCGGAGGGGGTCCGGTTCGGAGACAACAGGTTTTCATCCCTGTTGTTTGCGAACGATGTTGTCCTGTTGGTTCCAACAAACCGTCACCATTGACTCTGCGTTGATGCCTCCTAGGGAAGTGTCCCAGGTATGTCCCACCGGAAGGAGGGCCCCAGGGAAGACCCAGGACACGCTGTAGGGACTATGTCTCTCAGCTGGCCTGGGAATGACTTGGGCTTCCCCTGGACGAGCTGGAGGAAGTGTGTGTGGAAAGGGAAGTCTGGGCGTCTCTGCTTAGACTGCTGCCCCTGCGACCCGGCAACGGATGAAGCGGAAGAAAATGGATGGATGGATGGATGGACACCAGGTCACACATCACTTTTATACTAAGCTCTACATCAGCTTCTTTATGGAAAGTTTGTTTTTACATCTGGATATTTTTATTGTATTTCAAATTTCAAATATATTTGCCAAACCTTGTAGCACAAAACTTGGATACTACTTCAGACATTATCCTGGTCCGAACAGGCCCAGACGTGAAAATAATTATGCAAAATCACTCTTTGAAACAATGCCCAGAGGAAAACTAGATTCAATGGAAGAAATTTTTTTATAAGAATACCTGGTTTAAGACGAGCCTTGGCATTTAAAAATGTATTTAACTTTCTACACAACCGTATAACACACAAAAAGACTGCATTGTTACTCTGAAAGTTAGTGAAGTGAATACTGCCGACTATCAGCTGTGTTTGTGGCTGCAGACGCTATGCAGGCTAATGCATTTCTTTTGTTCCTTTGTAGGTATTTTCCTAAAAACTCGTTGGAGAAATATATTATAGCAAAATAGAGCCTCCATTAGTTCTCCACTTGATACAAGCAGTTGTCACATCTGTACACGCTACATTGTTCTCAATGGGGAGATTTGTCCCCATTCCTGTCCCTCTCAGTGGACACTTTCGCGCCACTGCGTGATGTTAGCTGCAGCCCAGCAATATCATTATATAAACACCAGGATCACAGAGCCCTAAACCACAGATGTAAGCCCATAATGGTGTGTGACACGTACGGTACGGTATACCTTTACATCTCAATAGGAGCCAGAGAGAGTTGGAGCCAATGCCATGAGCACTTCCCTATTGGGCTTCATTGCGCTAGCTGATTAGCATTGTCCATGTACATACATCTACGGTTGGTAAACTCTGGATTATAGTCATTATTAAATCATTTTGTGCGTTTGTTGTGACAGATCCAGTTCCTGAACATCCAGCTAGACCGTCACTGTTTGAAGATGTCCAAAGTGGCCGAGAGGTCAGACTCGCACACAATCCCTTTAAATAAACCAGGCGAAAGTTATATGTATTTGTGTCTCTGCAGTCTGATTGGCTACACTGAGCAATATTTGGAGTATGACCCCTTCATAGTGACCCCTGACCCCTCCAACCCCTGGACCAGCGACGAGCCATCCTACTGGGACCTGGAAGCAAGGTAGGTATGCATGCATGCATGCACATACACACATACATACAGACACACACACATGCACACATGCACGCATGCACGGCGACAGACAAGTTGTTCTGGCATACACACACTGAAACACGCTTGTCCAGATCCTCAGAATGATCGGCTCTAACGTGTGTGTTTCGCAGTAAGGAGCCCAGCCAGCAGAGGGTGAAGAAGTGGGGCTTCTCTCTGGAGGAAGCCCTCAAGGACCCACTGGGGCAGGACCTCTTTCTGCGCTTCCTGGAGTCAGAGTTTAGCTCTGAGAATCTGCGGTAAGAAGCTGTGAATAAATCATGGGCATGTTCTTACAGCTGAAATATTCAGATGGTGTTTCCTCCTGTGGCTGTGCACTCGAGGAAAAGTCTACAGCAGGACACTTGGAGAAATGGGCCGGAACTGTTTGCTCAAGCTGCTGTGCCCAAATGCCTCAATCAATTGTGCCAGTGCCAAAACATCAAAGTCAGAGTACACTCAATAACTATCGCCCCGTGTCGCTTTCACCGCTTGTGATGAAGTTCTTTGAGTGGCTCATCCAGGCCTGGAGCCTCACCAGTTTGCCTAGTTTTTCCTCAATGACAGGCCACTGTACATTTGATTGGACAATCACAGTCCTTTGTCCAAATCAACACCGGAGTCTCACAGGGTTGTGTTTTAAGCCCCTTTCTTTACTCCCCCTTCACTCATGACTGCAGACCAGTGTCCCCCTCTAATTCCATCATCAAGTTTGAAGACAACACCACACTGATAGGCCTCATCCACGACAACGATGAAACAGCCTATAGAGAGATCATCTAACAACTGTCCACCTGGTGTGCTTATAAGAACTTGCACCTCAACACCAGCAAAACCAAAGAACTTTTAGTGGACGTCAGTAGGAGTACAGAAGAGTAGGTGAAAGCAGCCCAGTGCATCATTCACTGCTCTTGTAAGCATCTCGTAACATCGTGAAAGACTCCTCATCCTGCACACAGACGCTTTAGCTTTTTGCCCTCTGATTGCCGCTACAGGAGCCTCTGGGCCAGGACCAGAAGGCTAGAGACAGTTTTTTAGATGTTTTTTTTAACTAAGAGCAATCACACTCCTGAACTCTCATCCTGTTAAAGACCATTAGATGCACTTTAATGTAGTGTAATATAATGAATGTAGACTAGCAAGAGCAGCTTTGTACATTCCCACATTTATATTTATCTGTGTTGTGAATATAATCCTATACTTAGCGTAATATACTACTGGTTAGCTGCTAAACTGCATTTTGTTGCATTGTTCTGACTTTGTAATGACAATAAAGTTGAATCTATCCATGATCTGTCAATCAGCTGCCACCCAATTCACAGAGCACCAGCCCCTCACGGATTCTCCTGCAGGTGGTGAGTCCACAGGAGGATGGCTGCTACGTCGATGAGAGCATAGTCTTGATCTTTCAGAGGGAAATAAAAACTATGACATCACACTCACTTAACTTGAACCAAAAGTTTTGCCCATAAATTACTTTTGGTGATTTCGCAGGTGACAATAGCCTCTTTACACTCATATGTCTGTGTTTGCATCTCCCTATGGTGGCAGCATAGGGAGGTGCAGGGAGCTCCGACTAAAGTCACTTCTCCCGTTGGTGGCAGAGTAGGGGGTTACAGAAGGCTACGTCATGTTGTTAGATTGGGAAATAATTAGCCTGGCCTTAGCCATCCGTACACTCCGTTCAGCCATCATTTCACTGCATGTAACGTCTGGGTCTAGTCCCTATGTTAGCGATTACAATCAGAGACCATTCAGAGAGCGCGGAAGGCAGGTGTTGTAGTTAATTGTGGGTGATGTCAAGAGTTTGCGTCGAACAGGCAGGTTGTAGTTTGGTAATGGCAAAAAATGCGATAGAACCAGACCGGATTACTTTACTATCAAGAAATTGAAGCCGGAGCAAGGGTAATGTTTAGCAAATGTAATTGCTGGAAAAATTGTGGCGCTACTCCTCACGGGCTCCGTTAGCGGCAAAGGAGATGGCTAGGCTAAATGCTAAATGCTAACAGACCTGGGCGCATACATACGTACATACATACGTCACGGTAAACTCTGATCCAATGGGTTTTAATCTGCAAAAGGAGTTAACCCCTCCCACCTGTAAACGGAGCTCAATGGAGCACCACCAGACCTTAGTACGAAATGTAATTTGTACTATGGTGTGGTACGACCAGGCTAGGAAAAAATTTCTTCAGTAGAAAATATGTATCCTCACCTGGCCTAGAGGAACCCCAATAAGTTTTTAATGTTCTTGCACCTGTTGTGTGCAGCTTCTGGCTGGCCGTGCAGGACCTGAAACGCCGGCCGCAGCAGGACGTGGCTCAGCGCGCTCAGGACATCTGGGCAGAGTTCTTGGCAGAAGGAGCTCCCTCCCCCATCAACCTGGACTCCCACAGCTACGAGAGGACCAGTCACAACCTCCAAGACCCGGGCCGGTACAGCTACGCAGAGGCCCAGGTGAGGGACGAGGTTGTTGGTGGAAACAAGGGATTCAAATTAGTGTAGAACGGCGCACAAACGGCTCCTTTCATCACCTTAGTCTCAGAGTTAAGATGTGGGAGAAGACTCTAGAACAAATCATTGCTTCTGCATAAAAATAGTTTTATTCTCAGAGAAAAGCTACCGATGGATTATGGGGAATCCCACAGCGTCAGGACATAGGAGGGTCCTTTTGTAATGACGCAGATGCTCCTTTGATGTTGGCCCTGATCAGAGTCTTCATGAAGGACTTTAGAAGTTACTGGATCTCTCAAACGATTCAAATTCTTATGTACCAAAGGAGGGCCCAACAGAAAAAGGTTGGGAAGTTTGCGGGCCAAGGAATGCACAGTTTTGATGACTGCAGATCTCCTCGGAGCGATAGTTTGGAAGTGGCTGTTTCACTGCTTTAGAATGTGGCTTTGTTCAGATTGAAAGACCATCTCAAACATACAAATATCCAACATTTATATTTTGATAGGTCCTTGAAAAACAATTTCCCATACAATCAGTCAGCTTAACATCAGTAGCCCCTCCCTCTCATTTACAACTGTTGTTGTGGCTCTGCTGCAGGACCACATCTACCACCTGATGAAGAGCGACAGCTACAGCCGCTTCCTGCGCTCCAATGTGTATCAGGACCTGCTAAACACCCGCCGAAAGGTCAGGGGCCTCACTCTCCACAGATGACATGAGATCCTCCATCAGAGAGTCATTGGTCATTGCTTGTTTTTCAGCTTTCGACCGATCAGGGCAGACGGACATCTCTGGAGAAGTTCACTCGCAGCATGGTACGACTTTAAACACTGTGTGGACTCAGTAAGACCAGTTTAGTGACCCCTCAACACTTTCAAACTTGGCAACTTTGATAGTAATGTGTTAAAATGACTGCTCTCAGATTATACTGCATTTTAAAACCAGTTTTCTCAAGAAGAAAACCATGCCATTTAATTTAGCATTTGGTATAGTTCAGACAAATATTCCAGACAGTATTCCACACCCAGGGGGAGCTGTGATGAGGGATTAGTATGGGTTGGGTGGGGGATTAGTGGTGAGGCGGCGAGGGTGAGTTAGCTTGTGTCTTCTGTAATAGATTAGCCATTCTGTTTGTGTTGCCTGTCTCTGTACTGTTGTATAGAGAACAGCTCATTCCAGTTTGTGCGTTTGGTTTTTGGAGGATCTTTGCGTGCATGCTCTTCAGTATCTCCTGCTGCCTGGCCCCCGAGGAGGTCTGCCCGGAAACAAGTTGTTTGTGGCACAAACAATGATTTCAGCTGTGAAGAAAACTGCAAATTAGATGAAAACATGTGGTGAACAAACACCTGTAAACCCTTTTGAACATCTCACTTGTCTGATGAGACCAAAGACAGTGTTTTAATTTGGGTTCAAAAAAGATGAGAGGATAAGACTTGAACCTGATGAAGACCCTGTTTAGTTATCTGCAGGAGGGCCCCTTGAATGTCTTTATCTTCACTGTTATGTAGACATTCTATTGTGTCATATTCATCCTTGTATCAGATCAAACCATGTACAAATACAATACTTAGATACGACTTTAAGCTTAGAAATCTGTGATAAAAATTGATCTGGGCAAGTGATAAACCATGGTACTTTGTGCTGAGCTCTGTTCTGTTCATTCCACCTGCGTTCACATGTTAAAACAGGTTTGAAATGACTGTGTAATGATTGTATAACTCTCCTCTTTTCAGCTGTATGTACGACGCCTTTCTAAATCCTGAAATGCCAAAGTGAAGGTATTCACGATTATCTCAAAGGGACCACATTCACACAAACGCACGGTGTTGGTAGATAGATGACATGAGGCTCAAAGGCCCCATGATCTTAAACATCACACACTTTAAATGCAGTAATTTCCATGTTTTTTCAGGGCAAGTCTCTGACAGGGAAGCGGATCACCGGCCTGATGCAGTCCTCTTGACATCCTCTCTGCTTCGACTTGAACTGTGGCTTTGTTAGCTGGGACAACGTGGCTTATAGCAACAATGGAATAAACTCTAACCGTAACGGGAAGAAATCAACAGGAAGAAATCCTACAGCATGGAATAAGTCTGACGAGAACTGAGCGGCTATTAGGGTATTTAAAAGCCGCTTGCAGTTTTAGTTCAATGCTACTTACTTAGTTGTAATGCTGAATGATGTCAACAATGAGACTCAGATCAACACTGTAGCTGTTTATAATTCCTTTTGCTCTAGTTGTAAAGTTTTCTATTCACTTTAGGGTTTCCAAAAAGCTGCCAATGTATCAAGCACACACATCTAAAGGATTATATTTAAGATGGAGGTTAGTGAGAGGGTGCATGAAATGAACGGGTTGTGACACTCTTGACCTGCTGGATCAATGTTGGGTTTTGCTGCCAAATGTCAAATTACTGTCAAAATGGTGTAAAATAAAGTCAACAATGACTATAAATATTCGGTAAATGTTGAAATATACTAACCAAACATACGTTTGGTTAGTATATTTAGAGCCAGAGTGTGGTTGAGCTGCTGTCATAATATTCTGGTTTATCTTCATTACATTCCACTGTGATGGTCACCCTTCTCAATCATGTGTCAAGGAATGTAGGAATAAAAGGTGGACAAATAACAGGTCTCTTTCAAGTCATTTCAAATCAGTAAAGAGGAGAGCAGCACAACAGTCAAAATTGGTACTGAAGTTAGCACTGCCCTCTGGTGGTGAGGAGAGCTACGCACAAGTAACCTGCATCAGTGATGGGAAGCCAGAGCTTGAAACCCCACAAAGACTATAAAACCCATATACCAAGTTTATAGCTCTAAAAACAGTTCTATAATTAGTTCTACCATGTCTATCTCTAGATTTTACATGCATCTTTTGTCACTTCAGGTCAGCCAATCACCTCAGTACAGCTAATAGATAACATTTGTTTTAAGATGAAGACTGCATGTTGTGATCTGATTTGTCCACAAAATGTTACTATCCTTTATGTGAGACAGTTACTTGGGATTTTATACCCTGTACTAAAACTGAACTTTATATGGTGTTAATAATTACACACACTCAACCCTTATGTCATAACTGTTTATTATCACTGCACAAGAACAAGTCTGAAATCATCTTCGTAAACCAGTGGTTCTATACAAGTACCACTGTCTATTTTAAACTTACATAGTGGGGCTGAACTGGATCTATCGTAGTTCTAGTTGGATTCAATATATTCAGGCACTTCATGAGAATCCTTACAGTATGACCAAAAGGTTCCAATTCCAAGTTCCAGAGATTGGGAAACAGACATTATATTTATTATTCTGTTCCCATGTAAGCAAACATGCAAAATATACCAGCACAGGCTTCACATGTACAGAGGGACTGGGCACAATAAGGTCTTTCCAGTCTGTGAGGTGGATATTGTGGAGGTGGAAGTCGCCCTTTGTCAGAGTCCCAGACGGTTGGGAGCGCTGTTCTGGAGGAAGTCGTGCTGTAGTTTGGATGGTGTTACTGTGTGGCTGCAGGAGACGGACAGGACATGGGCTGCACTCCGCTCACCTCCAGAGCTTTGTTGAACTGCACCGCTAACGTCTTGGAGGCTTTAGTGATCCGCAAGTCCTTCATGCAGCCTTTGAATGAGCGTCTGCTGGACAGTGCCGCCTGGTGCACGCCGGCTGAAACACAACATAAGCGTTCATTTCGGCAAGATCTCCCACAGTGGGAGATGATACTGCACTGTGCCTACTACTGCTATTTTACTATAATTAGACAACATTAATGTATACTTGTAGTCCCCCATTACTACAAAGATAAATATCCCATCAGAGAAGTTCAGACTGTACGTTGAATAGGAAAACCCCTTGATATAAATTGGATGTAAAACGTCCTCAAAGGGCTGTGCAGATTTTAGTTCCAACCAAGCAAGAGCACACATGTGAATATTAAAAATAGCACAGCTCTATATACTTTATATTTACTTCTCTTGTGTTGTGTGCTTGTCATTCCTGCACTGAATACTAGAATTTCCTCACTGTGGGACAAATTCAGGATCTCCTAATCTTAAACATGAGTAGAGTCTGAACTGGCAGACATGGGTGGTGTGTGATGTGAGGAAAACCTGCAGTCACACAGGCCCTTTCTGAAACCAGTTTGGACCATTTCCACAATGGCTTGTGGCCATACCGGCATGTTAAAGCCAGCCTGTCAGAAGCTAAGCAGGGCAGGACCTCTGGGAACACCAGGTGCCACAGTGGGGCAGCTACACCTGTAAAGTGCCAAACTGCCGTTGTGTCCCTAGGCAAGACACTTTACCTCCATTGCCTAGAATGTGTCTGGTCTGTGCATGAAGGGTTGGTGGTTGGAGGGGCCAATGGCACATACTGATTGTCTCGCTTCTGTCTATGTGCCCTAAGGGAGCTGTAGCTACAATAGTAGTTTTTCACCACCATGTATGGAGTGAAAGAATAATATGATGTGAAATGTCTGGGTGTCCAAAAAACACTATTAAAACCAATGCATTATTTTTGTTTGTGTAAGCTCACAGTCGTACAAGGATAAGTCAAAGCACCCATCATCTATACTTAACAGGTTTTCCCAACGTTCAATGTCTATTAAGATGTATTTATGAGTTAGCCTCAGGATTAGGGTGTGGCTCACCACACCCATAGGTTATAAATAAACGCGCGGTCTGATAATTCATTCCCTTGAAAAAGTTCTTTGGATTAAGAAACGAACGTCGAGAAAAACCTAAGAAGTACAGATGAGTGAGAAACCTTCCTTTGCTTCAATACATTATTATTATAAAGTATGACTAGCTGATTTGGTGTCAAACTAGAACAAACCGGTTGAGAAATGGGGAAAGCAACGTCCAAACCGTTTCAAAACCCATTACCAATATTTGCAATTCATAATGGTGCTGTGTGGACTGGGTGCAGTTCTGACTGCTCTCGCATGCTGGCTTGTGTCTGGCTAGCAAACTATAAGCTGTTAGTGCCACTATTCCGCTGCTTGTTGCCTGTAGCCCAGAGACTGTCAGTCGGTGCTGCGAGTTTCTCCGGAGACTGCACAAGCTGCAATTACTACGACTGATGAGTGTTTATTTTTTTGTACTATTTGATTGTTTTTATTTACCACCAAGATATTTTGATACCTTATACCACTTAACATTGCTTTAAGTGGCTGTGAATAACTAGTTATACTGCAGGTCATCTGGACAAAAGCACACAAAGGGCGAAGTTGTCATTCTATTTTACATGGTTTAGATGTCCATGGAGAAGACGGCAGTAGGCAGCCAATGTTACCACAGCTCCAAACAATTGTCTTCTGGTCTCTCTTCCATTCACAATACACTTTTATTGAAGGTAACATGTCTCTGCTCAACACAACCTGCTTTATTTGTGTTCAATAGCTACACACGTGTGGTGGTGCTCTGGTGGGTTACTGGTAATAATAATGCATTGGTTTTATATAGCGCTTTTTTGGACACTCAAAGACGCTTTACATGTCCTTATTCATTCACTCCAAACACGGTGGTGATAAACTACTACTGTAGCCACAGCTGCCCTGGGGCATACTGACAGAAGCGTTGGCGTCTCTGCTCAACAAGCCTGTTATATTGGCTATTTGCTTACGCATATTCAGTTTTTGTGGGTTACTAGTGGCGTCTCTGCTCGACCTAACTCTACCGGGAGTGTTCTTAACAGCAATTTTCACCTGCACGTTCGCTTGCGACAGTAGCTCAGTTGGTAGAGCATTGGCCTTAAGGCCTGACCTACAACAATTGCTCCCACTATTGTCTGCTGTCGTTGTGTCCTTGGGCAAGACACTTTGCCCACGTTGCCTGAAGCTCCTGCTGAAACACCAAGGCTGGGCCACCACTGATGTAGCAGCCATCTTCCCGTGGACTCACCACCTGTAGGAGTATCAGCGATACTGGTGCTGTGAAGATTAGGTGGCAGCTCTGATTGTCACCCCCCGACCCAAAAATTGACTAATAAAGGGGTAGAAAATGAATGAATGAATGTTTGCTTACTAGGATGCTGGAACCAATGAGCTGCCAATCCTGTTTAGCACTGAGCTGGATACGTAGTATTATAGTCACAATCTCCCGCATAGTTTGCCTCCTCGGCAGCAGGAAGAAGGATTAACAGATAGTCAAGTATGTCACTCGCTAAAGGCTAAGAAATACATTTATATATTTATAAATATATGTAAAATAAATGTGTATATACAGTGGGGGGAGTATTTAGTCAGCCACCAGTTGTGCAAGTTCTACCACTTAAAAAGAAGAGGGAGGCCTGTAATTTGATTTGATGTAATAGCCACATCAAATCAATAACATCAGCAGCTTTTTACCATCTAAAAAACATTGCCAGGATCAAAAACATAGTGTCTAAAGCAGACTTGGAGATTCTTATCCATGCATTTGTCTCCAGTAGGTTAGACTACTGCAATGGCCTGCTCACAGGTCTGTCCAAACAGGTTGTAAAACAGCTGCAGTACATTCAAAATGCAGCAGCTCGAGTCCTGACTAGAACCAGGAAGTACGACCACATTTGTCCGGTCCTCAGGTCTCTGCACTGGCTTCCTGTGGCTCAGAGAATAGACTTTAAAACAGCTCTGCTTGTGTACAAGTCTCTCCATGGCCTCGCACCAAAATATATTAGTGACATGTTAGTACCATACGAACCAGCCCGGACACTGAGGAGCACAGGGACTGGACTCCTGTTAGTGCCCAGAGTCAGAACTAAACATGGGGAGGCTGCTTTTCAGATTCATGCTGATAACATCTGGAACAGTCTTCCTGAAGATGTGAGACAGGCCTCCTCGCTGACAATGTTTAAAACCAGGTTAAAGACAGTTCTGTATAGCTATGCATACAACTTTCTTTTTAATGTACTGTGAATATTTATGATTTTAATGCTTTCTTATTTTGTTCAGCACTTTGAATTGCCTTGTGTATGAATTGTGCTATATAAAAAAACTTGCCTTGCCTTGCCTAATTTTATACCTCAACTATGAGAGACAGAAAGAAAAATGTTAAAGAATTTATGAGCAAATTATGGTGGAAAATAAGAATTTGGTCAACAACAAAAGTTTATCTCAGTGATTTGTTTTGTACCCTCTGTTGAAAATGAGAGCTCAAAAGTTTTCTGTAAGTCTTCACAAGGTTGTCACACACTGTTGCTGGTATTATGTTTTGGGTCTGTTCCTGGGCAACACAGACTTTCAACTGCCTCGAAAGATTTTCTATGGGGTTGAAATCTGGAGACTTGTTGGGCCACTCCAGGACCTTGAAATGCTTCTTATGACGCCTGGAAAGCTCTTCACCATGCATGGTGGATTTAATCCCAAATCCAGCACCCTGAGACTGTACGAAAGCCATAAAGATGGAGGCCGAGGACTAGTGAGTGTGAGAGCCACTGTCCAGGACGAAACATCCAAACTCGATAACTACATCATGGAGAAGGCCCAAACGGATGACTTACTCAGTGAATGTCTCAGACAGTGGTGAGATGAGGAGATGCTAGAGGAGAGCCCATCATGGGAGTACAGGCCCCTGCACGGTATGTACCTCCAGAGCATAGCAGAAGTGGCTGATCTCAGTCCAACCAATGGCTAGAAAGGGCTTGTCTACAGGACAGCACAGAGGCATCCATCATGGCTGCACAGGAGCAGGCCCTGAGCACCAGAAAGATTGAGGCCCAGATATGCCACACCAGACAAGACCAAAGGTGTCTGTTGTGCAAAGGAGGACCTGAGACAATCCAACACGTAACTGCAGGGGGCAAGATGCTGGCAGGGAAGGCCTACATGGAACGCCATAACCAATTGGCTGGCATAGTGTACAGAAACATCCGTGCAGAGTATGGGCTGGAAACCCCAAGGTCTAAATGGAGGTCTCCTCCAAAGGTGGTGGAGAATGAGCGTGCAAAGATCCTGTGGGACTTCCAGATACAGACCGACCAAATGGTAAATGCGAACCAACCTGACATTGTGGTGGCAATTCCAGAAGATGGTAACATCAGGAAAAAAGAACATGAACAGCTTGAGGAAATACCATGGGCTCAGAGAGGAGCTGGAGAGGGCCCAGATGTTATAGGTGACAGTAGTGCTCGTGGTGATCGGTGCACTCGGGGAAGTGACCCCGAAGCTGGAGGAGTGTTTACAGCCGATCCCTGGAACAACCTTGGTCCAGAAATGTGCAGTGCTAGGAACAGCAAAGATTCCTGCGCAGAACCCTCAAGCTCCCAGGCCTCTGGTAGAGGACCTGGGCTTAGAGAGGGATAACCCGCCCGCGGAGGGCGAAAGGTGTGAGTATTTATACATATACATAAATATATGTATATTGTATATTTATACAAGACATAAAACACACATATGCATGCATTTGTTTGCAAATTAAATCTATTTTTTAAATAAACAATTCATGTATATATTTATTGAAATATTCATTATTTTGGCAGTTTTGTCTGAAGTATTGAAATTGATGTTGTTCAGGCAATGACCTTCAGTTGCTAGAGCGGGAGATAAAGAGTAAGAGAAGATTAAATGTTTAATACAAACAAATCATCGCTACATTTAAAGAAAACAATGATATTTGGTAATGGTCAAAGTAAATTGCAAATAGTGATCATAGGCATTAAAAATCCACAGTGTCGCTCCCATCAGGGCGGTAGGAAAATGGCGCGTCAGCGCCACCTCCTTTGCGCGGTGCGGCGAGGGCCGTTAGATGCCGCTTGCGGCTTTAATTTTGTGTTGTTCCCCCTTGTTCGATTGTTTTATTTTGTGAATTTATTTTATTTTATTTACATTATTACTAAAATGGGATTTAGTAATTAGGGATTACATAACAAATGACGATGATAACATTTTGCAATGTTCTAAATAAAAAATCTAAATATCTATATAAAAAATAAAAAAAAGATTGTCAGAACTATGTCTCTTTGTGTGTGCGATTTTGTCCAGGTTCGACTGTAGTTTTAAATCAGCATTAACACACACACTCTCCAAACACTGTTTACACTGTACTCTTCAGGCTCTGGGCCCTGATGTTCCAGTGAAGGAGGCAGCCGACGGCGCCGTAGTGAAGAGCAACACACTGCTGAACCAGGCCAAGCAGCTGCAGCAGGATGTACAAGGTGAACACACAATCAAATATGTGTGTATATGAATACTGTATGCGTGGTATACGTATGTGTGTGTACCAGTGGGGGCGGGTCCCGGCTCAAAAGTGGCCAAAATGACGTGCGCTGAAATGCTTGCAATACCACCCCGGGTCGATGGGGGTGGACCCGGAATAAGAATTAGCGGTAACGCTTTATATTAAGGTGTGCTTGTTAAGTATTAATAAGGTATTAATAGACATTAGCAACATGCTTATAGATTGCTTATATGTACTTATAAACATATTAATAAGCTGCTCATTTCACTATTGTTAAATTGTTAATGTTCTTGTTAAATGCTTTTAAGCATTTAATAAGTAATTAGTAAGATACTTATTAAAGGAGGAATATGTTTATAAATATATGAATAAGCTGCTTATTAAACTATAATCGATACCATGTTAATAGGCCACTAACAATATGCCTATAAAGATATTAATACGCTGCTTATTAATAGGCAATAGTGGTAATAGGCCACTAAAAATATGCGTTAATAAACTGCTTATTACACTATTTTGCAGTACCTTAATCTAAAGCGAGGAGCATTTTTGTTAATGCAGAAAAAAACACAACAATGATCTAAGATGTTTTTATTTATTCAAACAGCAACAATTAAAGTCTAAATGAAAAAATATATCAAAATTTAGTTTGTGCCAAAAGTTTGTTAGCAACTTAAGTAAGTAAGTAAGTAAGCTTTATTTATATACCGCCTTTCACAGACCAGAGTCACAAAGCGGTTTACAATTGTTATTTTATGGGCACTTGTCCTCTCACTCCACACAGAGATGGGAGCGGGGTCGCCGAACAGGAGGCGCATGCCAGACCTATTGTACATATTTTTAGTGGTAGGGGAAACCGGAGTACCCGGAGGAAACCTACGCAGACACGGGGAGAACATGCAAACTCCACTCAGAAAGGCCCTGGTCCGGCCGGGATTCGAACCCAGGACCTTCTTGCTGAGAGGCGAGAGTGCTATCCACTCAGCCACCGTGCCGCCCTTCAAGGAGCCATGATGAACCCACTCATGCTCCGACCTGCTTGAATTTGGCTTTGGCAAAACAGTGAATCAGCTGACTTCACGAGCCTGAGAGATTAGCGGACAGGGGTGGGAACCTAAGGGTACCTCACGATACGATACGATACACGATACAAAGCTCACGATAATGATTACAATAACGATTGTATCACGATATGACGATTATTGATATATTGGTCAGAAATATACAATATGCCAATTTATGGCATAAATAAAATAAAAAATACTCTTTATTTCATGATAAATAGAATGGAGATGCGTAATGTAGCCATATATTAAGTATTGATACCAATAAAAACGAAAAAAAAGGAGGAAAAAAAACATTTATTTTTTTTTTTTTTCAAAATTGATATTGATACTTGGCAAATGCATATCGATAATCGAATCGCGGGAGAAAGTATCGTCACACCCCTATTAGCGGAACTCGCCAATTTTTGGGCATCGTCTGGTCCTCCCGGTTCTGCGCAGTTGACGAGCTCCCATGATGCTTTGCGCCAAATACGCGTGCGTGGCTGTCATGCACGTGCACATAGGCGCCACGCTCTGACCAATCAGAGCGAGAGTTAGAGCGGGAGTAAGAGCCAGACGAGTAGAGTTTGTGGCAGTAAAATGTGGATTTAAAGAAAACTGAAGGATTTAAGAAGAAAAAAAGTTCAGGATGACAAGGGACACTAAAAGCCCCACAAAATCCCACCTTTATGAAAGCTGTAGGTTCTCTGTCAGCTGAGGTCGAGCTGTTTTAGTTTACATTGAGTTCTATGGGGACAATTTCTGGGTAGCCCACATGAATTTAGTTTGCAGTACCACGACAATCTCCCGAGCTACAAGCTAGTAATACCCTATCCAGTTATTATAATAGATCCATGTATACAACGCACCTGTGACACAACCATGGAACTATAATAATAACTGGATAGTGTATTCCTAGCTTATAGCTGTCCCACCCATGGGCACAGGGGGCGCTGTGGTACTGCAGACTAGAGCCCTGCACGGGCCTATTATCTGGGCCCGAGCCCGGCCCTGGCCCGAGGGGGTGGCGCCCCAGCCCGGCCCGGCCCGATATGGTTTCTCAATTTTCAGGCCCGAAACCCGCATCAAGCCCGCCTTTTTTTTTTTTTTGTAACCTCCCATAACAACGTTTTAGCGTAGTATATAGTGCCGCGCACTGATATGAACGCAGACTTAGCTAGAGGGCGGAGTTATACATGGTAGTGATGTGTTGCAATGAGTTCTGTGTGTGCGGAGTGGTGCAGAGTGAACATCTGTATGATGCCCAGATGCTGCAACACACTTGTAAGTAACGCTATGTGCCGTCAATGACAACACTACACAGAACAACAAACACTACAGCGTGATAGAACGCTATATTCAGTGGGTGCGTTCGTAAATGTATTCTGCCGCTCTGAAAATGAAGAGCCCGAGCCCGGCCCGTGTCCGAGGTCATTATGCGGTCATCGGCCCGAAGCCCGGCCCTCGGGCTGTCGGGCCGTCGGGGCCCTCGGGCCAAGGGCTCAAGTGCAGGGCTCTACTGCAGACTAAATTCACGAGGGCTACCCAGAAAAAGTCCCATAGAACTCAATGTAAATTAAAACAGCTCGACCTCAGCTGACAGAGAACCTGACAGAGAACCCACAGCTTTCATAAAGTTCGGATTTTCTGGGGATTTTAGTGTCCCTTGTCATCCTTAACTTTTTTTCTTCTTAAATCCTTCAGTTTTCTTTAAAGTGGTTCTCACCCCTGCTCCTCGGAGCTTACGTCACTCACATTTCCTGTTCAAATCTTCCTCTAAATGGGCGTAGCCTGGAGGACTAAAGGGGGCGTGAACGAGACTGGGCCGTTTATATAGCTCTGGGCGGGGGGCTGCTGATGTCAGGTCTCAGGCGCCAGATTCAAAATTCAAATGTAGTAATACAGGTTGCCAGCAGATGGCATCTCACAGAGGGTTTTAGGCAGAAAGTTTAACTTTCAACTAATTTGCACCAAAGTGACAAAATTATGACCAGGATATGTAGACAACACTATTGGACACTCATTTATACCGTTTATCAGCAAAAATTTGAGGGTGAGTTGTCCTTTAAATCCACATTTTACGGCCACAAACTCTACTCGTCTGGCTCCCGCTCTAACTCCCGCTCTAACTCTCGCTCTGATCAGCAGCTCTGATTGGTCAGAGCACGGCCCCTCTGTGCACGTGCATGACAGCCACGCAAGCGTATTTGGCGCAAAGCATCATGGGAGCTTGTCAACTGCGCAGAACCGGGAGGACCAGACGATGCCCAAAAATAGGCGAGTTTCGCAAATCTCTCAGGCTCGTGAAGTCATTTGATTCACTGTTTTGCCAAAGCCAAATTCATTAACAGAGCAGGTCGGAGCATGAGTGGGGGCATCATGGCTCCTTGAAGTTACTAACAAACTTTTGGCACAAACTTCATTTTGATATTTTTTTTCATTTAGACTTTAATTGTTGCTGTTTGAATAAATAAAAACATCTTAGATCATTGTTGTGTTTTTTTCTGCATTAACAAAAATGCTCCTCGCTTTAGATTAAGGTACTGCAAAATAGTGTAATAAGCAGTTTATTAACGCATATTTTTAGTCGCCTATTACCACTATTGCCTATTAATAAGCAGCGTATTAATATCTTTATAGGCATATTGTAAGTGGCCTATTAACATGGTATCGATAATAGTTTAATAAGCAGCTTATTCATATATTTATAAACATATTCCTCCTTTAATAAGTATCTTACTAATTACTTATTAAATGCTTAAAAGCATATAACTAGAACAACATCATTTAGAGAATAGTGAAATGAGCAGCTTATTAATATGTTTATAAGTACATATAAGCAATCTAGAAAGCATGTTGCTAATGTCTATTAATACCTTATTAATACTTAACAAGCACACCTTAATATAAAGCGTTACCGAATTAGCTAATGCTAACATATAGCATCGGCAGACCTCTCAAAAACGTCTTTACAGGATGGTCCAAAAGTTGGCTCTTGGCCCAAAGCTCCGTTCCACATGTGTGTCAATGCTGAGGGGGGTGAATTTTTTTGGACCACTCTAGTTTTCTCGCTGTGAATTTTTGAAGTCTCTTGTTCAAATGAATGGAGCTCTCGCCAGCCGACGCATGCGCAGAAGCGTTTTTTCACAATTTTCTTGTGGGCGGGACCACGACTAACTCAATTAGTTAGAACAGCAGAGATAAGCGTGACTCTTTTCATTAATATATACAGTCTATGATGTGTACACTGTTTGTGCGGTATTACGATGATATGAGTCAAAAGTGAATCCAAACCATAATGTCTTGGCCTCGCTGAGCACTGTAAGATAAGATAAGATAAGATAAGATAGATTTTATTGATCTCACACAGGAGAAATTCACATGTCACATCTGGCATGGATAGAAACACTCAAGACAACAAAATGAAGAAATGTGCAAACATGTTAAATGCAGTATGTATTATGTACAATAAAAAGTGTAAATTCAAGGTTTTTACAAAAACTCAGCTATACAGCTAGCTAAACACTCCCCCATCCATCCGCAAAGAAGCACTCCACTTGATTCTTTAGCAGCTTTTAATGAGGAAAATGTAGAGATACAGCAAATTAAACAAAACACAATGTAAAATGACTAACTTAGCACAAATAAATGTCAAACTTGTACTCTAAAGTAAAAATAATTAGGTTAGTACTCATAGATGATGCCTTTCTGCGCTTAACTGAGAGAAAAGACAACGCAAAATGGAGCTTGAGCTGACCACGTTTCAGACGTTGTAATACTATTCCCAACCACTAGGCGGCCTCCTTCGGATTTTTCAAAAATAATTATAACATTCAACATGGCATGGGCTATATACACGGGGAGGCGTGACGTCATTTCCTGTTAACGCAGACCAGCCCGTTCACTTCCTGCCTATGCTATTCTATGGCATTTAGGTGAGTTTTAGTGATGTTTTTTAGTAATTAGATTGATATATTCAGCTGTGAGACTGACCCAAAAGTGTTCGCTGTGCTTTCTCTCTGAGGTAGAGCTTTGACTGTGGTCGCTCAGAGAGATTTTTAAATTTTATAAAAACACAATGATAGCACAATCAAAGAGCACTGTTGTGTCCCAAAAATGCCCAGTATCCTCACAGTTTAATTCCCTTTTGAGCATTATTTGGGAAACTCGTGTAAACCACTGCTGAAGCCGTTTCCAGCAAACAGGAAGTGAGGTGGGGTTGTAGCTAGAACGCGGAAGTGATGCGTGCATAGAGCCCATTGTCACATAAAATTAGACATCCATTAGACATTATTCCATTATTTTCACTGTAAGAGATAAATATGTAAATATTAAATTCAACTCGAGAGTTTAAAAAAAAATCTGTATTTTAGTGTTTCCACTGTAGTGTTTAAACCATAGTGGTTCTATCCAGTCCGAGTCTGTACTGAAGTGTTCTAACTGACAGTGTTCTAACAGTGACCAGAGTACTTTTGGAAGCCATGGTTTCCTAGGAATTTCCCAGGATACTTGTTTTTTTAGGCTTGGTTGCTTGGATACAGTACCAGACTCTCCCCATTCTCTCAAAGTGAGTCCAGTCTAAACTTGAATAATAATATTAATAATACATTTTATTTTCAGGCGACTTTTTTGACATCCAAGGTTGCCTTACAGTACAAGAAAAATACCTGAGGAAGTGGGCAGAGTCTCTGAGCTCTCCTTTCTTTGGCTGTGATGTTCCCGAACCCCACAGTCAAAGTCCAAAGAGCAAAGTCCTTTGAGGACCAGTTTGACCCCCCTGCTGCCTGACTGCTCTTGTTGTCTGTATGTGAACAGGGAATGCAAATAACATGGCCTTGCTGAAGGACAGAGTGAAAGCCGCCAAAGACAAAACCAAAGATCTTGCCAAGGGCATCGACATCACCATGGCAACGCTCCACGCCATCCCCAATGGTAGGAACCTCACCACCTTAGGGCCTGAATGCAGGGACCAGCGAAATCCCCTAAAAAGGCAGTGATCAGCAATTTACAGTACATGGGGATGAATGTGCGACTTAATACCCATATCTGATTTGGTGGTGCTCTACCCAAGGGCACAACACCTGTGTGCTTCTAGATGAATACAAACGCATGTACAGTGGTGGAATAAAAGTTTATTTAGATCGCATAGTTCACACAAAAGAAGGCCACTTAAAGTGCCTACAGCACTAGCAAAGAAACAATAAAATCAAAGTGTATTAAAAATAGTGATGCACTTTATGCATAGATACAATCCATGCATTGTATCTATGCATAAATCTGAAATGTTTCCTCCCCATGTTAAGTCCTGACTCTGGGCACCAGTAGGAGGCCAGTCCCTGTGCTCCTCAGAGTCAGTGTTGGTTCAAATGGCAGTAACATGTTATAGATGTACAGTACTTTTGTGCGAGGCCATGGAGAGACTTATACATAAACAGATCTGCGTTGACGTCTCGTCTGAGTCACAGGAAGCCACTGCAGAGATCTGAGAACTGGATTAATGTAAGAGGACTTCAGGACAGAGCCTTTAGACCAGGACTAATGTGATTGGACCTCAAGGCAGAGATCTGAGACAAGGACTAATGTGAGAGGACTTCAGGACAGAGACCTGAGATCAGGACTAATGATACTTCCTGGTTTCTGTCATTTGATTTATGTTGCACATTTTATTCAACACTGAAATGCAACTGTGTACATGCTCCTTTTTGGTTATCATACGTACACAAATACAAAACCACAAAAATGCTTTTGCTATACAAATGATCATGATATTAGGTCCAAATGAAACCATTTTCAATGCACTCACATCATCAGCAAATAGGTGGTAGATTCAGCAGGAGTGTAGGAGGAGGTACATTTAGATAAAAACAGAAAATGAAAACCCCCTCTCTGCTGAAGAATAAGGAAAACAGTTTACTCCTCCTGGTCACAGCCCTATTGTTCACTGGTCCCGTACAGATACAGCAGCGAGAGTGGCCACGACCAAAGCCGTGGCTGCAGAAGCCAACGCCACAGCACTGGACGTGCTGGAGCGGCTGGGAAACTTGAACCTTCAGATCCAGGGCCTGCAGAAAAACTATGGCCACCTGGAAGAGACTGTGAACGCAGCCAACCAACTGATCCAGGACCCAGAGAAAAACAGTAAATACACCTCTTTATAATCTCCAACCAGTGAAGACATAGAGATTTAATCAGCTGTAATGTATGACAGTAGTTCTAGTGGGTCTCAGATTCAGTGTAAATCTTCCTGCGACTAAATACATTGATGAATTGATTTATTTATTTTTTTAACCAACATGTAACATATTTCTCTCTCTCTTCTTTCCCCAAATCCCTGCAGCAATCAGTATGTATACAACAATCAACTCCACAATCACTGCAGCTTTCTGGTGGTGCACCAACCATAATTAAGGGGTTGGTTTAGTGTCATTGGTCAAAAAGAAACAGCAACAATGTCCAATGCGTGTCATCAATCTGCTGCTCCCCACAGACGGGTGATTTTCAAAACATGCAAATATTGATAATTAGAGGTAATTATACGGGCCGCATTGGCATGTTAAACATCATTCTATTGCCAACCACATAAAGTAGTATATTCTAAACATTGTACAAGAACACTTTAAATATTAATAACCACTCCATCCGTCTGCAATAAGAAACTTTTTCTTATTTTTTTGGTAACTATTTGGTTCAATTCAAGAATGTCTATTTGTCTAGTTCAATAAAGAATGGCTCATTTGGTCAAATTACCTTCATAACAAAAAACAATACACAATGCACAATGAACGTTCAAGTGCAAAATATGAGAGACACCCCTTCCATAAAGAGAATGGTATTACCAACAGCAGCCTAAAGTTGATTACGACTGGGGCTACGTTTTCTCCCATCTTTACAACAGGTGGTACTTGTGCCCTGTCTACTCTGGCGAGGGGGTACACAAAGCAAAAACGGTTGGAAACCATCAACGAACAAGGTCATTTGTATAAAAAAAATTCCAAATGGTTGGCCCCTGGTATTTACCAACGTTGCAGCTCATAAACAGTTTTAGATTTAGAATAACCCAAGTGGGGTGTAATATAAATCTAATATTAGGAGCTTGTAGGTTAGTTATTGGTGCACCCTCCTTGACTATAAGCTCTTGTGTTCTGTCACTGTTGCTCTTATCTGCATGGAAGCATGGAACAATCCTTCTCCTGTTGTAACTTCATATTTTCAAACAGTTTTTCCTTGTGATGGCAGAGTCACAGCAATTGTGCAGCTTCTTAATTCCTCTGCTCTCTCCTCACTCCTGTAATATTTAAGCTTCATGTGTTCATCCTACATGCACTCCTGTGGGCTGTCGGCTCTCTGTCAGCGGCTGTCTTGACTGAACCAAACTGTTACAAGCACAATTTCTATGATGTCGTCTGTGTGTCCTTAGTCCATGCGGCTGGGGCAAAAGTCAAAGACCTGGAGGATGAAGCTGATAGGCTGCTTGAGAAGCTGCAGCCAATCAGAATGCTCCAGGACAATTTGAGACGCAACATTTCCCAAATACAAGAACTCATCAGTCAAGCCAGGAAGCAGGCCAACTCTGTGAGCCATAAGACACCAACTGTTTAGTGATTTTTTTCATGTTTTTTTCTGATGTATATATATATTTATTTATTTATTTTTAGATCAAAGTGTCCGTTTCATCAGGTGGGGACTGCCTGCGCAGTTATCGGCCTGAAATCCGTAAAGGTCGTTACAACACCATTATCCTCCATGTGAAAACCACTACCGCAGACAACCTGCTCTTCTACCTGGGATCTGAACAATATGTATGTGGATTGTTTTAGGGCTTAAGATACAAATAACTTTAAACTATAGGCTCTATTTGCAATGAAAGAAATGGAGAAGGAGGTATGGTGAAAACTGTGTTCTTTATCATTTTGAACCAACGCATTTCGACAAAAGTCTTTGTCAGGGCAGTGAGTGTTGCAGCTGACACTGTGCTGATTTTAAGGCGTCATGGGAACACCTCGTGACCATGCAATATTTACAAAATACATACATAAAAATACAATAAAATAAAATACCAGAGGAACAAATTACGTCAGAAGTTTGTGTATCAATGACCACATACCCTCCTAACCCAAAACAGGTAAACAAAAAAGATAACTGTTATGAATAGGTGAGACTGTGATCAAACATACAGGCAGAGGCGACATGGCTTCAGCAGCAGAAGACTCTTTTTTGTTGTTATAGTCAGTCAGGTTTGTTGTACAATCTGACTGCCGAAGGAACAAAGAATCTCTTGAAACATTCCGTTCGGCAGCGTAGTGATAGGAGCCTGTTGCTTCGATTACTCCTCTGAGCGGCCATAGTGTCATGCAGAGGGTGTCTTGAGTTACCCAGGATGCCCTCATCCTTCTCTCCAGCACAACTCCCACAGAGTCCACACTTCTCCCCATCACAGAGACACATTTCCTGATCAGCCTGTCGAGCCGGTTACTGTCTCTCGAGGTCAGACTGCCGCCCCAACACGCAACCCCAAAGAACACGGCACTAGCTACCACAAACTGGTAAAAAATGTGCAACATTTGACTGCTCACATCAAAGGACCTCAGTCTACTCAGAAAGAAAAGTCTGCTCTGACCTTTCTTGTAAATGGCATTGGCCTAAGCTGACCTGTCCAGTCTGACTCCCAGATATTTATAGGAGTGAACCACTTCGATGTCCTGTCCATTTACTGTGACCGGTCGATGGGAAGAGCTCCTGTGAAAGTTGATGATCATCTCCTTAGTCCTGGACGCATTGAGAATCAGTCCATGTATAGAAGGCGTGTAAACATTCTCCATTGATAGAGATCAATTCCTCAATATTCTCCTCAATCGCTGGAACTGACCGTATAGGCTCTATTTGTTAGATAACACTATACCACACCAACCCGAAGCAGTGCATGTGATGCTTTCTGCACTGACCCGACAGATGGGAGTTGTGTAAGATCTTGTTATGATGGAAAGCGATGGTAATTAATATACTGTATGTCTTATGAGTATAGTTATGATTCTCTGTGCGTTCATCCTATTGGGGACAGGAGCTGGCAGCTATTATGATCCTGGTCTATTATAAGGCCCCTGCTTTTACTTACTGCTGGATCTTGCTGTATTCTGATGAAGGATCTTGTTACTTGTGTATGAGCCTGAAATATGATATTTGCATCTTTCAGTGATTACTGTCGTCTCTGAACTGGAACATTATTATTCAAATAGCATTACGCAGAATTATAGATGATTAGGTGAGCTGCATCTGAAGACACTGTGCTTATCTGGCACCCCTTTCTCCAGGGCTTTGTTGATTATTTGCACAGATCACAGGCTTCGCTTGTTGTAATTCCGCTGGCATCACGTGATGCTTGGCGAAACGGTCGTCTCAAGTGGTGTTCCGGTCGTGTTTGTTCTAACGGAGTGTGCGCGACACTGCAACGAGCCGGAGCAGGGCGGCAGTATGCTCTTGGGAAATCACATGCTCGTTAATTGCTGCTTCTCATTTAGATGTTGTGTGTTGGATGCCTCAGACATGGACCACTGCTGTTTGGTGTTAGTAAGAGAGTTTGCAGAAGTGCTGTGTGTAATAATTGTTGTTTTGAACGATCTAAGGGAAGCTGGTTTTAAGTGTGATAAATGCTTTGGTGTTTTCAGAGCTGTGTTACATTAAAGATGATGAATGTTTTAATATGTGGCTCTTTGAAAACATATGTTTTGTGGTTTGGAAGACTCACAAAAACAAGCTCAGCAAATAATCTCTGAAACAAGGGTCGGCTGCTTTTATTGCCTGATTTACAAAGCCTTTTGTCCTTTCTTCCTTCAAAATCTCAATACAATTATTCTATTCAGTCCAAATACATTTATTTGGGTAACACCCTAAATCATAATAGCAGTTGTCTCATAGGACTTTAAAAAGATGTGAATTCCCCGAGGCAGATCAGGGAATGAAATAAAGCAGTAATAACAACTGCCACTCACCACTGCCCAGAAATGATAACAAATGTGCAGAAATGTCCCGAGTCATCACCTGTCCAAAAACCCACTCAAAAACCCAGTAGATCCAGAGCTGAGGCCGAATCACAACCAAATATATTCCTCTGCTCTTCCTCAAAGTACAGTTCTCCACACCGGTCTGTGGTTAAACAGTTTTTCGTGTGTTTCCTGAGCAGCACTCTGTTGTGGTCATTACAGGTTGATTTCCTGGCCTTGGAGATGAGGAAGGGCAAGATGAATTTCCTGTGGGACGTGGGCTCCGGAGTGGGGAGGGTGGAGTACTCGCAGCTCACCATCCACGATGGACACTGGCACCGCATCGAGGCCTCGCGGTGAGGACACAGAGAATTATTCACATGCAAACACAAAGATGCATTCACAGCAATACAACAAACATATACCGTTTAATGTTCAACTTGAAATTGAGTCGTTGGCAACAGTGACACAAATTCACTGGTGTCACTATAATACAGAGTGGAAGCAGGAGGTCTCAGAGGTCTCAGTATACATCACAGACGGGGAGAAAGGGCAGGCTCCTTTTGTGGCACCAGCACCTGCCACAGCTGATGAGTGGCATGTACACAACAAATGGCTTTAAATTAGACGAGAGACAATACTGACTAGTCATGGATGAACGGTTGTAAATATGTAATTGTGTGTTCTTTATACTGCTCTTTTATTCTTAATATATCTACAGATCATGTGTGTATGAGTTTACTTAAAGTTTTAATACAACGAAAATAAATATTGCTCATTTGTTTTCTTGTACCGGATTAATGTGAACCTTTAGAGGTTAGAGAAAAGATCAACTCTTTGCCATAGCACCTGGAGTTATGTTAAACCTTATGAATACGTATTACCTCCATTAAGTAGACTTCGAAGGGAGACATTACACCAAGACTTATCTTAACATTTAGCTCAATAGGTAGATTCCAACAGCATAGGACCCACCCTTCTCACACAGCGTAGTGTACAAGGTTCATCGGCCCTTTCGGGACACCCCCCTCTCCTTTGGGAACACCGGGAAGGTGGGGGGCACTTAGGGCAAGTGTTCCAGGTCCTCTCCCTCCCCTCACGGCGTATTACCAGGTCTGGAGAGAGATGGGACTCCTCTCAGACGTCTGGTTAGAAAGGACCAGGTCGCCCCGGACAGACCGCATGCCCGTTGGTTCCCGTTTCTGACGAGCGTGGCGGTGATGGAACCGTGGCCCCTCCCGGACGTGCCTTGGGCGCTGCGCCAGGGACAGGGGACGCTTCATTCCTGGGCAACAGACTCTGGGTCTGGAGGCTGAGAGGCAGAACCTCGTAAGCCTGGGCTTCCCCCTGTCAGTGGTGGAGACCATTCCACTGTCAGGGCCTATGGCTGTAGGTGGAAGGTTTTCAGCGACTGGTGCGCGGTGCGTTCTTGGGACCCCAGGTCTTGTCCTCTAGAGGGGGTCCTGGGTTTCCTACAGGAGCTGTTGGATAAAGGCAGAGCTGCTGGCACCTTAGCGGTGTTCGCATCGTCATTTCCTCTGGTCATGGTGGGTTCAGGAGTTTTTCGGCTAGCTCCCATCCATTGGTCAAACGCTTCATTCGGGTGACCCACAGGAAGAGGCCTGTTCTCAGATGGACGCCTCCGATCTGGGACCTCAAGGTGGTACTGAAGGGGCTATCCGGGCCTCCTTTCGAGCCGGTGGCCCGGGCCAGCCCGGAGTGTGTGGCCTTCAAGACTGCCCTTTTGTTGGCCTTGGTGTCAACCAAGAGGGTGGGTGACTTCTAGTACTAGTACCCAAATTAAGGTACTCGGGTATGAAAAAAGTGGTATGGGTGCATCCCTGTGAATAAACTAGTCACATTTGAACAACATAATGTCTTTAATAATGGTTCAAAACTACAGTTTATCTGGACATAAGCACACACAGACATGATACAGACTACAGTCTGGATCTCGGCAGATGTAAAAGCAAAAGACAAAGAATGGGCAAAAGAGCTCTGGTCTTATACCAGACTAACCAAAACCAGATGTCTTCGGCTTCCTGCTTATTTAAACTCCTAGTTTCTCTCATGACTGGGGGATGGGAGAATGCTGCATCCCACCACACACGTAGGTTAACCCAAAGCTGTCTAAACTTTGAATAAATTCATTCACTTTAATGAAAACCCACAATTCCACTATCAATCCATAAATAATTCGATCTCAGGTTTGAGGCCTGTATTTATTCATTATTTTGAATGCGCTTTGATCATTTATAATGTTAGTGCTTTTAATATTTCTTTCTTCTTCTGTTGCTAGTCCGCTATAAAAATAATCTTGCCTCTGTGAAAATAGCGTTGTTTAAACCTCTTCTCAGTCAGTTGGTTTGTAAGTCTATGTTTCCCCCTCTGCTTGTCGTCAACAGTACAATGATTGAACACAACCAGAGTCTGTGCGTACATTGACTCTGCTGTATAAAACATGTTGCTCATTTGGGAAATCAGCAGTATTATTGCATTATTGTACAGTTATTGCACAGACACAGATCCACTCTGCCTCTTGGAGCTCTGTCACTACTTGCTCTCGCCCCGTCTGTACCACACACTTCTCTGCAGGAGATTTCCCAAAGGCATTTTCCAGCCGCATCACACCAGCCATCCGTCTTCCAAACGTCTCCCCTCGCTCTGCACAAAGTATGAAAGCAGAATCAGGCAGCAAGATTCAGAAAGATTCATTCATCTGTAAAAAGTGAGCAGCTAAAACACTGGGACGCTCGCTGACACCATGTTCATAAACATTGAATTCTTGCCGCGGTAACGTTTTCAATCAGCAGAGTTGTCAAACAGAAAGTACATGCAGCAAGTGAATCACAAGCCATGGTTCTTTTGGCCATAGAAAGGGGCTGACCGGGACTGTGGCGGTAGTCCCTCTTGAGGGGCCCAACGCTGGCATGATGCCCACTCCGGCCAGCGCAGATGCCCCCTCCTCTTTCACCATCCTGGACGTGGACCAGAACGCCTATCTGTTTGTCGGAGGCCTTTTTGGAACTATTAAGGTATATCTAATGCTTTTCCCATAATTTTTTTCAGCACTTAAATCTCTGTCTCTCTCTCTCTCTCTCTGATCTCACTCTGGGGTCTCTTGTCTGGTCTCTATCTGGTCTCAAATGTTTGTATTTAGATAACAATCCAGGACTGAGGCTGTAGATCCAGGACTCAGGCTGTAATTTTTGGTATATATTTGTTTTCACTTTTCTCTATGACTTTTGGCAGAAAGCGGAGGCTGTAAGGAGCTCCATGTTCAGCGGCTGCATTGGGGAGACGTTCCTGGACGGTAAACCCATAGGACTGTGGAACTACAGGGAGAGACTGGGAGACTGCAAAGGCTGCGTCATCAGGTAATCTGGAATCACCTTTGACAGCTGATTATGAGCTGACAATGATTGAAGCTGGGGTACCTGACCTTGCTTTCTGCATTAATTAACACATGCTGTTTGTCCACCACAAAAAGAGTCTTAAAGTCAAATGTGAACAGTCAAACGTGCTGTCTTCAGCATATTAGAAAATAGCCCTGTGAGTCACTATTTGACTGTTTTAGCTGAGTGAGGGTGGTCTTTTCTTCTGAATATGTGATAGAGACCAAAACTGCATATGAAATAATAATTGATGTAGTTACATATACATTGTTCAATTTTTCACTAGTTTTCACATGCATGTATTTTTGGCCTCACATCTTAAGATTATCAGTGAGAGAGAGAGCAGAGAGTATAAGACAGCATGTTGTGGTCTGATTTATGTTGGAGCAAACAACATGTATTTTTTATGGGGGTAAAAAGCAGGGTACCTGAGCTTTCTCTCGTGATTCGTGGTGCAGCCCCCAGAAGTCTGACGCTGAGGGCACCGTGCAGCTGGACGGAGAAGGCTACGCTGCAGTGGCGCGTCCCACCAGATGGAACCCTAACGTTTCAACAGTTACCTTCAAGTTCCGCACCTTCTCGTCCGACGCCCTGCTCATGTACTTGGCGACTCAGGACATGGTCAGACCGTCAGCCCTCAACGCTCGTCTGTGTTTGTTCTCTGTCCCTCATCGTCCACATGTGTCCACAGAAGGACTTCATGTCCCTGGAGCTGCTGGAGGGGAAGGTGAAGGTGAACTTTGACTTGGGCTCTGGTTTGGGCAGTGCCAGCTCAACACAACGCCACAATGACGGACACTGGAAATCCCTCACCATGTCCAGGAACAAGAGACAAGGTCTGTTAAAATCGGGAAGGAAGTGGAGTTAAAATTCGAGAGATTTAAAAAGAGTGGAGACAGACAAATTATTTTTCAAACAAGTAAAAACCTGAAAATGACTAGATGATATCTTTAGTTTTTTTCTCAGCTAAAAAGAATTTGAGTAAGCCAGTTCCTGTGCTCCTCAGAGTCCCAGCAGGAGGCCAGTCCCTGTGCTCCTCAGAGTCCCAGCAGGAGGCCAGTACGTTTGCTCCTCAGAGTTGGTTCATATGCAACTAACATGTCCCAGATGTACTTTGGTGCAAGGCCTTGGAGAGACTTGAGAGAGCTGCTTTAAAGTGTGTTCTCTGAGCCACAGGAAGCCAGTGCAGAGACCTGAGACCAGGACTTATGTAAGAGGACTTCCTGGTTAGAGTCAGGACTTCAGATGCAACGTTTTGACTATGTTACTGCTCACTTGGAGAGTCCAATGAGTAGCTGTTCCAGTAGTCTAACCCTATGGAGGCTCTTTCGAGGGTCGGCTGCCTATAGAGCAACCGAGGCCATGGAGATTTTCCCAGAGACCTCAAGAAAGATATCTTGGGTCGCTGGGAATTGTTTAACCCACTGAAATCGACTGGTTCATTTATTGTTATTTGTTTTGGCTTGATTGTTGATGTGGACTGGATGAATCTTACATTTCCGAAGTGACTGTAAACTCTTCATGTTTTCTGGCCATGCAATATTTGCAGATATACTCCCTTTGTGAAGAAAATCTGTCTGTGTTTGTAAACCCTGTCTCTGTTCCAAAGCCACGGTGACTGTTGTGGACATAGATAGCGGTGAAGAGGAGAGGATTGTGGCAGCCTCCCAGGGCTCTGCCATGGGACTCAACCTCAGAGAGAACCAGAGGATCTACTTTGGAGGTCTGCCCACTAATGGAAACTACAGGTAACTACACTACACTATTGCGTATATGTAAAATTCCCAAAAAGCCTCCAAGAGCCCTAGTTTAGCATCCTCCCTGGTTTTATGGAAACTGTGAAAAGTTGCATTTATACTTGTATTTGTTTTATCTTTTTATCTTTACACCCTAAAAAGATCCACATGAAAGTAAAAATGTCCCATAGCCCCACACCATTAGCACACAACAACTATGGTCTCATTATTTCTCATAGAGGTATTTAGAAGTGGAGACAATATTCAAAAACACATGATGTTGACTTACAGAGGAACAAATTATGTGAGGTCTTTGTGAATTTCTCTGGTCTCTCTCTGACCTCTCTCTGGTCTCTTTCATACTGTATCTGGCCTTTATCTGGTCTCTCTGGTCACCCTCATCTCTAGTCTATCTCTGATCCCTCTCTGGTCTCCCTCTGGTCTCCCTCTGGTCTCCCTCTGGTCTCTCTACTCTCTGGTCACTCTGTCTGGTCTCTCTACTGTCTGGTCTCTCAGGTCTCTCTCTCTGGTCTCCCTCTGGTCTCTCTGGTCTCTCTGTGGTCTCTCTCTCTGTTCTCTCACTGGTTACTCTTTCCGCATGGTCTCTCTGGTTTCTCACTCTGGTCTCTCTCTCTGGTCCCTGTCTGGTCTCTTATGAAAATGGTTCTACTACAGTTTTCTAGAAAAAAGCACACCAAACACAAGGGATTAGCTTTATACTTGCATGTACAGTAACGAGAAGGAGATGACTTGCAGCAGCCGAGCAGGACGTGCGTCCTACACAGAACCCAAGCCAAGTCCTGCTTGAAACTCTGCAGGCGGGTTATTTATTTCAGAACAGATAAACCACATCCTCACTTACGGAAAAGCCCCAAAATAGGTGAAGTTACACAACTCTTTGTTGGACCTCGTCTCGCAACATAGTTTCGCCAAAACCCCAATTGTGGACAATGTGGATAATGATTAGCTTGGTTGCAACACCTCAATTGTAGATTTCACACTTCGATGTAGGCCAACCCAAGGTTGTAAAAGACCCTACCATGTTCATATTCATTCATATGATAAACTAAACATCACTAAACACTCCAACGACATCTCTCTATTGCGGCTTTATGAATCTAATCACATCAAATAATGATCTGGGAAAACGACATGACATTTTCTTTCAAAAATGGCTTCTTTCCATTTCTCTGCAACATGAACACAGCCTATTACATGTAAATGTTATTCAAAAGAGGTGATGTATATTTTGTATAATGGATTATTATGTTTTATCCTAACAGCATGGTTGCCAGGTAAACAAGTATTTCCTCCTTCACCTGCACTCTGCATGAGGCTCATTAAAGCACATGTGTTTGTTTACTTTGTTGAAGCGGTGCTGAGAGGACTGGGCGGCAGTCGAAGGCGGAGACCTCGGCGACCCAGTCCGCACACACAACATCTGGCTCTTGGGACGTGGAACGTCACCTCACTGGGGGGGAAGGAGCCCGAGCTCGTGGGGGAGGTTGAGCGATACCGACTAGAGATAGTCGGCCTCACCTCCACACACAGCTTGGGCTCTGGAACCCAACTCCTTGAGAGGGGTTGGACGCTCCACTTTTCTGGAGTTTCCCGCGGGGAGAGGCGGCGAGCTGGGGTGGCCATTCTCATTGCCCCCCATCTCAGCCGCCACGTGTTGGAGTTCTCCCCGGTGAATGAGAGGGTCGCGTCCCTCCGCCTCCGGGTGGGGGACAAGTCTCTCATTGTTGTGACGGCCTACGGGCCTAACAGCAGTGTAGAGTACCCGGCCTTCTTGGAGTCCTTGGGAGGGATACTGGACGGTGCACCGCCCGGGGACTCCGTTATTCTCCTGGGGGACTTCAACGCCCATGTGGGAAACGCCAGTGACACTTGGAGAGGGGTGATCGGGAAGAACGGCCCCCCTGATCTGAACCCGAGCGGTGCTCAGTTGTTGGACTTCTGTGCCAGTCACGGTTTGTCCATCACGAACACCATGTTCGAGCACAAGGGTGTCCACCAGTGCACGTGGCACCAGGACACCCTAGGCCGGAGGTCGATGATCGACTTTGTTGTCGTATCATCTGACCTTCGACCGCGTGTCTCGGACACTCGGGTAAAGAGAGGGGCGGAGCTGTCAACCGATCATCACCTGGTCGTGAGTTGGATCCGCTGGCAGGGGAAGAAGCCGGTCAGACCTGGCAGACCTAAGCGTATAGTGAGGGTCTGCTGGGAACGTCTCGCTGAGCCCCCTGTCAGACGGACTTTCAACTCACACCTCCGGGAGAGTTTCTCCCAGGTCCCGGCGGAGGAGGGGGACATGGAGTCCGAGTGGACCATGTTCTCTGCCTCAATCGCCGATGCGGCGGCTCGTAGCTGTGGTCGCAAGGTCTCTGGTGCTGGTCCCGGCGGCAACCCCCGAACCCGGTGGTGGACACCGGCAGTAAGGGATGCTGTCAGGCTGAAGAAGGAGTCCTATCGAGCCATGATGGTTCGGGGGACTCCTGAGGCAGCTGTCCAGTACCGGCAGGCCAAGCGTGCCGCGGCCCGGGCTGTTGCAGAGGCACAAACCCGGGACTGGGAGGAGTTCGGAGAGTCCATGGAGCATGACTATCGGTCGGCCTCGAAGAGATTCTGGCAAACCATCCGGCGCCTCAGGAGGGGGAAGCAGTTCTTTGCCAACACCATGTACGGTGCGGGTGGAGAGCTGCTGACCTCGACTGGGGATATTGTCGGTCGGTGGAAGGAATACTTTGAGGTTCTCCTCAATCCTCCCGTCACGTCCTCTGTTACAGAGGCAGAGGCTGAGGATGTTGGGGCGGGTACATCCATCTCCCTGGCTGAGGTCACCAAGGTGGTTGGTAGCCTCCATGGTGGCAAGGCTCCGGGTGTGGATGAGATCCGCCCTGATTATCTAAAGTCTCTGGATGTTGTAGGACTGTCTTGGCTGACACGTCTCTGCAACATCGCGTGGCGATCGGGGGCAGTGCCAATGGAGTGGCAGACCGGGGTGGTGGTCCCTCTCTACAAGAAGGGGGACCGGAGGGTGTGTTCCAATTATCGTGGGATCACACTCCTCAGCCTCCCCTGTAAGGTCTACTCCAAGGTACTGGAGAGGAGGTTACGGCCGATGGTCAAATCTCGGATCCAGGAGGAGCAGTGTGGTTTTCGTCCCGGTCGCGGAACACTGGACCAGCTCTATACTCTCCATCGGATACTCGAGGGTGCATGGGAGTTCGCCCAACCTGTCCACATGTGCTTTGTGGATTTGGAGAAGGCGTTCGACTGTGTTCCCCGGGGTGTCCTTTGGGGGGTTCTCCGGGAGTACGGGGTCGGAGGTCCTCTGCTGAGGGCCATCCGATCCCTGTATGACCAGAGCCAGAGCTGTGTTCGCATTGCCGGCAGTAAGTCAGACCTGTTCCCGGTGAATGTTGGCCTCCGACAGGGCTGCCCTTTGTCACCGGTTCTGTTCACTGTATTTATGGACAGAATATCTAGGCGCAGCCAGGGGTCGGAGGGGGTCCGATTCGGAGACCACAGGATTTCATCTCTGCTGTTTGCGGACGATGTTGTCCTGTTGGCTCCAACGAACCAGGACCTGCAGCATGCACTGGGACGGTTTGCAGCCGAGTGTGAAGCGGCTGGGATGAGAATCAGCACCTCCAAATCCGAGGCCATGGTGCTCGACCGGAAAAAGGTGTCTTGATATTGAGATTGCGGATACAAGCGGTCGAAATGAGCTTCCTCCGCAGAGTGGCTGGGCGCTCCCTTAGAGATAGGGTGAGGAGCTCAGTCACACGGGAGGAGCTCGGAGTAGAACCGCTGCTTCTCCACGTCGAGAGGAACCAGTTGAGGTGGCTCGGGCATCTGTTCCGGATGCCTCCTGGACGCCTCCCTGGGGAGGTGTTCCGGGCACGTCCCACCGGGAGGAGGCCCCGCGGAAGACCCAGGACACGCTGGAGGGACTATGTCTCTCAGCTGGCCTGGGAACGCCTTGGGGTCCCCCCGGACGAGCTGGAGGAAGTGTGTGTGGATAGGGAAGTCTGGGCGTCTCTGCTTAGACTGCTGCCCCCGCGACCCGGCAACGGATAAAGCGGAAGAAAATGGATGGATGGATGGATGTTTGTTTACTTACCATCAATTGGACAATTACTGGCTGATTCACGCTCCTGTGAAGCTTTTCACCATTTATTAATCTGAGTTTGACATTTGTTTCTCCAGCCATTAGCAAATCACATGTCGTCACACGCCAACACTATTGAAATTATAACTACAGCTTGCTACATATTTGTTCATATATGAAATATGTATCTTTCTGATGAAGACACAGGCTTCATCACCGCTGCAGCTGTACAGTTCCTTCTTGGGCTGCTTCCTTGCTGTAGACCTCTAGATTGTTGCTTTCCCTGTGTTTGTAAATGAGCTGTAACTAATGATCACTCCGCTTCCCAAAGGCCAGAGGTCTCGCTGAAGCGCTACGCTGGCTGCCTGAGGGACATCGAAGTGTCCAGGACTCCGTATAATCTCCTGAGCAGTGCAGACTACACTGGGGTCACCAAAGGATGCAGTGTGGAGGTAAGGGGCTCATTCGGTTGGGGCAGTGTGAAGGACAGGCTAAAGATACATGCAAACACAACTGCATCACATCAGTAGTACATGTGACAGATATGTGCTTCATTCCTTAGAAATTACTATCAGCCACCGTCTTTGTTTCCCCACCCTTTTTTCTGTCTTCAAAACTAAATGAGATAACAATATTTCTCATAATCTTGTAAAGATTGTATTTATTAGACTTTTTACCATGTTACAATGTTACCTCATCAAAAATTGGAGAGGCAGATGACCAATGTCCATAAATGTTGAAAAATGTCCATAAATGTTGTTGAATGTCAAGTATCCTGGATCATCGCCACTGAAAAACTCTAATAATAAAAACAGCATATTCTCTGCTCACACACGCACAGCTTTAGCAACAGTCCACTGTGTGCTCGCCAGAGCTATTAATATTCTAAACAAATGTGAATTATCCATTTACGGATCATCTGAACTCTGCCTCTACACTCCCATTCAACATGCTGCACATCTCAATCTTCCTGTTTCTTATCAATAATGCAACTCCATCCAGGTGTTTAGACATTAAGGACAAGCCAACCCCCAGTGAGAGATGAGACAGCAACGTACGACTCCTATGTTTAAATATCTACCATAAGATGGAGAGTTATAAAAAAAGAAACTTATTTAAAAAAACATAAAAAAATGAAAGTTGGAAAATGGATAATGGAGCCTACAATCAGGACATGAATTGGATGAACACATCCCATTGGGGTCCGTGTATTTTTCGTTCAATTGTTTTTTCAAAATAAAATTGAAAATGAAATAACAAAAAATGGCTTGAATTTTCATTTTTCATTTTGATGAGGAAAAGGAAAAACGAAAAATTGGCTTGATATTTGATTTTTCGTTTCGATGCAAAAAATGAAAAAACGAAATATTGAATAATGCTATCATGCCGATTTGATTTCATTTTTTGTTTTGGGGCAACCGGAAGTGTGCGCCAAAGCCCGTGCACCCCATTATTTTCGTCCGGTTTGAAACAGCAGAAAGCAGGCTGGCCTCAAGTGAGTTCAGTCTGGTTCAGTCTGGTTCAGTCTTGACCTGAAAATGTGAGGAAATAGGCGGAGGCTGCTTTCACCACAATTGCTTCTATATGCCAGTGAACTTGTCTTTATATGCCTGAAATGTGTGTCTTCGGGTCGAACACGTGACGTTGTGCACGTTCACGTTAGCTGTAGCAGCGCTGGCTGTATCTGTCATTACTGAAGCTGCAGAGGTGGCTCTGGAAAGATGAATACTGTGGAGAATAACAAGAGACCGCCTCCAGGCAGCGCTGAAACTCCAGCCCAAACTAAAGTAAAGTGCTTGAAAGGTAAGGCGGTTGTTTCTAAATACGTGTGGGCAAAAATAGTGTTAGATGCTTTCAACGCAGCGGTCCGTGTATCAAAAGGCTACGTAGCAAAATGCTGTTTCTTTTGCCAGTAACTGAGTTTTGCTGCGTTTTAATTGTGGAAAACGCACAGAATGAGGCATGGATGTCTCCTTTTCCAAAATACCAACCTTCTAATCTCTGCGTTAGAAGGAAATAACACAACAGCTAGCATTAGCTGGATATGCTACATGAACTGATGCGCAGCGTTTTGTTTACAAACGGGGCTATTTTAGAAACAACTGTAGTACCTACAGCTTTAGCAAAGGTCTTGTTGTTTAGTTAAGAAGAAGAGGCTTACAAACATGTCCAGTATTCAGGCAATAATGTGTAAATTACATTATTATTATTGCATTATTCTCAATGTATTTCAATGTGTACATGCTTTGCACATGTGTTTACCAAAGCAAGTACTAAAATGGCATGTGTGAAGTTACATTCTTTTTAACACTTTTTGTGTCCATATAGTTTGGAACAGCCAAAACTGAAACATGGGATGCACGGAGGAGATGATCGACAGATTACTTGCGCCCTTGGTAAGCAAGCATATTCACTACAGTGTATCCTTACAGGCCACTCTCCAGGTAATGCACTAAGCTCTTGGACATCTGATTATTATAGATTTGCTGGAATGTTTGTTTTTCATTATTTTCCCATTATCTAACTTTTTTATTTAGGAATATTAAAGGTAAAGGTGCACTTGATTGATCCCCGCAGGGCAATTCAATCCTCTGCATTTGACATAACATGCTTATGAGTTTGTAATTTGAATTGCAACTTGTTACAAGATTATTTTGTTGTGTTCTGAACAGATCCAGAAAAGGGCAGATATCAGGGTATTATTCCTTCACTCGATGTCTGGCATGCCTCAAATAATCTAACAAAGAAACTTTGTGCTGTATGTCGAATTATATTATATTGTTCTGTCAAGACTTTGTTTTAAATAACTTTGGTGTTTTCCAACAGGCTGGAATGGTTTCTGGTCAAAAGCCTATACTTGTATGGATCAAGGACATTAACCATTTTTGTTATGCTTGTCAGAACACAAGCCCCAGAGAGGAGTTTATGGTCTGTATTAACATTACACATTTATAAAGTCACCTGATATTGTCACTTCTTCTCTTTGTGTGGTGAAATGGTATAACTTTTTTTACACATGTAATTTCTTGTCTTCTTGTACACTCCTCGCTGCAGTAGACAATAACACCATAACCATCGCCCAGTGCATGTGAACAGGAAAGGCCCAGTATCGTGAGTCATACTTTATTGCTTGATGATAAAGAAATATTATTTGTACTGATGTCTACACTAATGATTTGTAGACATGAACGAGTCTACAGCAAAAAGTCTCAGCGTTACAGTGTGCACTGTGAAAGAGACTGAAGACTACAGCTCTATCCCAGACCAGCGCCTCAGCTCTGCTGGGGCTCATGACCCCAGGGCCCTGGGTCCTCTCCTCCTCATCCCTCCTCCTGCAGCTGAACTGGAGCAGACACAACAGAGGACAGGTAGTGATGATTATAAATGTGAAAAAAGTCTCAATGATATAAAATATATTTTATTTCTTTCTTTTTCTAGAACTTGATATCTGGTCCCTGAACAGAGGACAGCAATCAAAGATGGACACAGCACATTTATTTATATTATGTTAGATTTTTTACACATTTTTTCCCAAACATTGAAATAAATGTAAGACTTGTTTCTAAAGTGGTAATGAGTTGCATTTTTGTTTTAATTCCCCACTGTGGGACTAGTAAAGCGGGCTTCTTTATAACCAGCAGGCCGTGCTCTTCTTATTCTAGACTCTCCTTGCTGCTCCTCTTCCTCCTCTGGCTGCTCCTCTTCCTCCTCCTCCTCTCCCCCTTTCAGAGTCACTGCTCTCAGGAACTCAGATTTAACTGGACTGGAGTCCTGGAAGGAAAAGCAAAAAGATTTACATGTCACCATTCTGGAATGTATGTTTTGTACAAACTTCATTGATGTGAGCCATGAAAAAAGATGTTGAATGTACCAGAACAGTTGATAATCAGTGTTGGGCACGTTACTTTGAAAAAGTAATTAGTTATAGTTACTAGTTACTTCTCCCAAAAAGTAACTGAGTTACTAACGGAGTTACTCCACTATAAAAGTAACTAGTTACCAGTAAAAGTAACTATTGCGTTACTTTTTCGTTTTGTTCTGGAACATAATGTGCACCCGACGTGCGCATTTTTACATTTAACAGTGCCAATATTTCCATCTAGAAAAGGCTGTTTTGCTGCTGAAGTCTTGTTCACTCTTCATCTCTCACTGTGCTGTAAAGCCCGCCACTGTGAATGTGGAAACACCGGTGACGAGCGGTGAGGCTGGTGAAGCACTGACTTCAGTCCAATCAGATGAACATATACATCATATAAATCAAGTGGACAATTTGTTTGGCTACAGCAAAATATGTTTTATGCCCGCATTGTTTCTTCATACAAAACGCAAAACTATGAGTTATGGGTCTTACCTTATAGCTATACCTTATAAATGACCTGCACAGTCCACTTCGGTTCAGACCAGTTCCTTGTTTAAATCCAGTTAATGGTTTGAGCGTAGATATGTAATCCTCCATTTGGAAATGAGTCCAATGAGTTTTAAAAAGTAAAACAAAACGCGTGTGTCCTCCATAAACTCCTGTTTTGCTAGGTGCAGCCGGGTGTATCCAATTTCTAAAATCAACCGTCTTACACTTCACCTCTCTTTCTTATCATTCCTATAGTAATTGAAAATTACCCTATGTGCATTTTAGATTATCTAAAAATGTGTTATATGTATGTTAGCCAAACCTGTTGCTTTCCTTAGCAGATAAACCAGGAAGAGCAAGGAGCTTATCGATGGAATTGTATGCAGCCGACTTCTGCGCTCACATGCGCTCCTCTGTGGCTGACCTCACGGTGATACAAGCCGTGGTTGAGCGCGATTAAGACCCATATTTGTTTCAAAAACACAATTTATGAGCCATCCTCTCAACTGTAGACATGTGGATTGTAAAGGAAATATGTTCAGCCAATAATTGCTGAGAGGTTTTCTCATCCTCCCTTCTCTCATGACAACACGTTCATTGTGCGTCTTGAGTAACGCGCAGTAACGGGATGTCGGAAATGATAACGGCGTTATAGTTACTGTCAAAGTAATTAGTTAGATTACTCGTTACTGAAAAAAGTAACGCCGTTATTCCCATCACTGTTGATAATATAGTTTTATACCTACAGACAACTTGTGTAGTATTAGTAGCAGACTAGTGTCAGTAATAACAATAATAAAAACAAAACAGTAACAGTGGTAATTATGCTGTATTTTCTATGGGAATAATAATGTTGCTAATGTTAGCTTGTCTTGGCTGCAAAATAAGAGTGACTTCACTGATTTATGTTTATGAGTAATAAATATACTACAAAAAGTCTCATGCTACGCTAACCTTATAAGGCCCAATGAAAAGATGATTTTGGCTTGTCATAGAAGCATTTCTATCCGTGGAATTGTATTATTACAGTTAGGCTTACGTTTATCTATACAAACTATACACTTTTGTATACGTTCTTTTGATGATTCACTTTGCTTTACATTTGTTGAAATATCACATCTTGGAAAATATACACATTGATTTGGTCTAAATATCATACAAAACAGTAACATTACTTACCTCTGTTGAAGTCATCCCCGCAAATCTGTAAATGATCAGGACAGGACCATATCAGGTGTTGTTTCTGTTTTGTTCCTCCTGCACGCGCCTGCTTTCTGCTGTTTCAAACCGGACGAAAATAATGGGGTGCACGGGCTTTGGCGCACACTTCCGGTTGCGCCAAAATGAAAAATGAAATCAAATCGGCATGAAAGCATTATTCAATATTTCGTTTTTTCATTTTTTGCATCGAAACGAAAAATCAAATATCAAGCCAATTTTTCGTTTTTCCTTTTCCTCATCAAAATGAAAAATGAAAATTCAAGCCATTTTTTGTTATTTCATTTTCAATTTTAATTTGAAAAAACAATTGAACGAAAAATACACGGACCCATTGGTTCGAGGGGGGATGAACCAGGCCTGGACTGGCCGTTTGGCATACCGGGCAATGCCCGAAGGACCGTTGCCCATATTTGGGCCGGTCTGTCTTCTTCAAACAACCAACATTTTTTGCGAACTGTAAAAATTCATTGAGAAATGTTTGAGGGGCGTGCGTGACCGTGGGGCCCCCTGCTGTTGTTTTCTGTTTGAACTCAAACGAGATCTCGCCGCCTCCGCGGCCGCAGAGGTCTGGCGTGGCTGCGGCCGCTTAGTAATGACCAATTCCCGCGTCCAGCAGCTTTGACAACATGGTAAGCGCGCAGCCGTAACATGGCCCTATTCCCAAGACCATACATGCGCACAGGACCATTCGCTGCTTGTTGTGTACGTGCGTCTTCCCTATGTCTCCTCACAAAGCGCGACTAAACTCACTAAATTAAAGCTGGGATACCTAACTTTTCCATTGCATTAACAGTTCATGTTGGTTGTGCCGAAAAGTAAAATGCTGACAGCCATTGGCTGACACTATGCTTTGACTTTTTTTTAAATGTCCCATTCTCATCCCGATTATTAGTCTCTAGTAATGTAGACTATTGCACTTTATTTTAATTGTTGAAACTGCATACATCCTGATCCTCTACACTGTAGAGTCTATAGTATTTGGTTCCGCATACCGTGTATATAACCGTAAAAAAACATACCCGGGCCGTAAAGAAGCAAAAATGCCTGGGCCGTTTTTTGGTCCCAGTCAAGCCCTGTGATGAACGCATCCCAGTGGTTTCGTTCAATCGGACCGCCCCAAAGTATTTATAGTTTATTTTTTGAGGCTACAGGCATCTAGTCATGTCCATTCCTATTTGAAGACACATGATAACTTGACTACTTTTGGGGTTTAGGAACATTTCCCCACAGTATTTTAAAAATTGCGTCTGGATAAATCATTTACTGCATTTTTGATTATAAATATACAATATGAAATGACAAACCCTTTAAAGTGATAGTTAGTAACTCTAAATGAATTACAAATGTTAGGAAATGTGTTAAATTGACCTCCTGGCCTTAAATGTTGATATAAAATAAATCATTTTATTAATTCTAATATTACAGGTAAGTCCCGCCTTCCCTGCTCTTAGCTATAGTTCAGAATCCACGGTGCCGTCAAGGTTAACCAATCGAGTCATGCCAAGGGCTGTCAATCATCGGAGCTGATGCTCGCAGCTGCGCGCATGCGCAGTTGTTTGTTTTCGCGGAGCCTCTATTAGGCTCTGGAACTACATGAAAACTGAACAAAGAATTCTGAACATCCACGCTGAGGTACTTATGTATATACTGAACCTATATCCATATTCAGATCCTCTGCAGATGTCTCCTATAATGTGCAATTCATGATAATAGCACTTCCTGGTTTGCCGCGATCGCTTTTTTTGTGTGCATAAAAACATTTTTTTTTTCATTAAAACGTTCACAAATAATTCTGAAAACCTCTGTGCATGTGTATTAATAATGTATATGTATAATATGTTTTCTGATTAACATTTCAAAGTGTTACGGAAACTTAGGTGTAGACCAATCAGAAAGGAAGGGGGAGGGAGCTTGCGTCGTTTTTTTCAAATCAAGTACCTCTCTGTCTCTCTTTCTGACAAACTCCAGACAATCACTTTAATAATGATAATGATATTTTCTGCGCTAGAATATACAATTTTTTTATACAAATGTATACTTCTTTTTTATGCTAAAGTTAGGGAAACAATTTGAGCTTCTACTATTAAGAAGCAACAATGATTACATTTGTCCACTAGACGTCAGTGTTACAAGCTTGTCTGAGCTAGCGCAGAGGCTTAAGTTTGGCAGGAAAGCCTCAGTGTGATACAGTGTTACGGGAATTAATTCGCCAATCACAACTATTGTGGTATAGTTAGCAACATCTTGCAATGTTTGCAAACTACTGCGTTTACCTTTGGTTTTAGTGTGAAGTGTTGCCCCACATTGGAAACTTTTGACACCTCTTAATTCCCCTGTTTTGCTGTTGCTCTTGCCCAGTGCTCTCTGCGTCGTCTTCCATTATGAGCTATGTACAGTCTATAGAGCTACAGTATGTTGGCCTCGAGGCAGGAGAAATTTCTTAAATATTCTTAATACTCGAATTACTCAAGTAACTCGTGGAATCGTTTCAGTTACAGATGTAGGTTTACTTTTATAAGTAAAAGTATTTCTCTCCGAGTTGTTCCGAGTTAGATCCCGGCACAATGGTTGCTGTAAACGTAGATTTTGGTTTGATAATGTGTGGGCACCCTGGCTTAGACCCTCCTGCATCAGCAAGGTTCAGGGAGGCCCATATTGAGAGTAAAAAATGAATCAAGGTGCATGTATATAGCAAAACTCTCCTGGCAGGATCCGCTCCCCACATGGACAGGACCTCTGTATGGTATACATTTTAACTGATCTAAATACTGACGTGTTTCTCTCAGGTGTGACTTGTGGAGAAGTCACTCACTTTTCTCCAATGTTGATGAATACATTTAATGCCAGACTGTGGAACATTTTAGGCACAACAAAATTTGGATGAGGGATCACCGGCTCGGGAGAAATCAATATCTCGCCACCCAGGGCTTTTGGACCCTCAAATAAAGAAGCAAAGTGATCAGTCCTCAGCCCCTCAGCCCCTCGGACCACCAACCATTCACACACACACACACACCAGTCTCATTCTAATGTGGGTGAACTGTGTTGCCTAGCTTTGACATGCAGATGGCGCCACAAACCACTTATGCATTTAAAAAAAACTCAATATTTAAAAGGCTGTTTCCAATGCCTACACATAGAACATTGTGCACAATACAAAGATAATATATTTATGTATTTATTTCGAGCAAGTATGTGCGCATAGAAATAGTTAGTACAAATTGATCACAAGCAATTTAGGTACATTTACAAAATATAACATAAAGAGTAAATGATATATTGGTTACTGTTGGTCACATGTCACCGTTATAGAGTATTGACCCTTTAGAACACGTTTCAACAGCTCACTGCTGTTTTTGTCCCGAAAAGGGACAAAGGTTGGAGACCCTTTATTTAGACCTGTTCTAATTCTGTGTTTCTCCTGCAATAGAACCTGCACATAGTGAGCTTCTCCAAGCCGGGCTTCATGGAGCTGAGAGGGCAGTCCCTGGACGTGGCCTCAGAGATGAGCCTTTCTTTCAGCACCCTGAACGACACCGGGACCCTTCTCCTGGCCGTGGGAGGCTCTGCTCCGGTCTCTCAGCAGGTCAGAAGTCACCACAACCCCCTGAAGAACCAAAACCTTCTGCTCTGCATTGCTCTGATCCAGGCCTGCAGCAGTTACCTATTATCAACTGAGTTCTCAATGATCAGCAACTGTTTTTGTCATGGAATCATCACTCACTTCTATGAAATTGGATATTTGTGAAAGATTGTAATGTTAATACTCAGAACAGTATTATCTTCACTATAAAGTACTTCTTTCATCTTCTTGTCCTCATAACGTCCTCCATGTTTCCAGTTAGATCAAGTCTGAGAATGAGTAAAGAAAAAGTGTTATTTACTCATTTTTATTGGTGGAAAAAAAACACAATTCTATTATTATTGCAACAGTAGATGAGGTGGCCTTTGGGCCTGAAGTGGGTTTGCTGAATGCTAAATGTGTGTGTGGTTCCTCCTCAGGCTCGGAACCTAAACTTCTACAACAACAAGAGGAAGCGGCGCCAGTCCGGCGAGGTAAGACAGCCCCTCTTTGTATAAGTGCATATTAATGAGATTAGCATCTGTGACTCCCGAGCTAACAGGATTGTCTCGAATCCAAAACACACCCAGTTTTGAACGTTTGTGGCCATAATATTTACCCCTGACCCAGAGCTGAGGCTTTCGCTGACGAAGCAAAAACAGCTGCTTTTGGTCAGATGCACATTCAGGAGATTTGGATAATCAAGTTACAACGTCATACTCAAGTGGACCATTAGCTCAATACAAATTTCTTTCTCTATATAATTGTTTGGCTAATATCGTGCTACAACAACCACAGTCCTGGATCTACAGCTGCAGTCCTGGATCTACCGTCTGAGTTCTGGACATACGGCCTCAGTCCTGGATTCTGGACCCTCACACACGTCCTCTGTGTTAGCCGTAGCTTATCCATCATCGGCGTGAGTCGGATGCATAAATCTATTTTTACTAACTCCGCTGGCAGGAAGGGCGCCGTTTGTGTGTGAGTGCTGCGAGAGGTGAAGACGGGTTAAAAACACCATCAACTCAACTTGGCCCTAACTAATGGATGTTCGAGAAGGGTACAAAGGGGAGAGAGCAGAGTGGAGGGGAGCCGAGGGAGAGAGGAAGAGAGGAGAATGCAGGGGAGCCGAGGTAGAGAGCAGAGGGGACGAGAGAGAGAGAGCTGAGGGGAGAAAGAATGAGAGCAGAGGGGATGAGAAAGAACAGAGTGAAAGGGAGGCGAGTGAGAGTACAGAGGAGATGAGAGAGTGAAATTTATTTATTAGTTTATTTCCCCACTGAAATATCAAGGCTATGCTGTCATCGTCACCACTTGTGAGGGGCTGGTGCTCTGTGATTTGGGTGGCAGCTGATTGCCACCATCCCCCTGACCCAAAAATGGACAAAGGGCATTGAATGAATGAATAGTTTGTTTGAATTGTGTTCCAGAACTGAACGGCACACACTGAGATAGCTGACTGACTGAAGGCACTTTTCTCAGTCGGACAATAAGATAATTAGAGGCAGCAGATCTAGTGTTTCTGTTGTTCTGCTCAAAGAAATAGACAGTGGTGGTGGGGCCAGGCCATTTAAGAAGAAGTTTTCCCAGCGAATTATCTTATATTTGACAAAGATGCTGCAGTGACTTTTAACGCCTCTATATGACAGTACATATATATTTTCTTTAGGAACCATATTTCTATAATAGAATGAGGAGGAAAAGTAGTAGGGAGAGGCTACTCGTGTAGCAGCTGCTACAATAACTCTAATAGCAGGAGTAGTAGTTGTCTGATTGTGTATGCAAATGTACACTTCATTTATCCCCATAGAGAATTTTGTCCTAGGCATTGGATCCATCCTGATGCCACTAGGGTCTTGGTCAGGCGAAATGGTTGCCGTTGTAACAGGTGATCCGGGTCTGGGCTAGAGCTGGAGGATTTGACCTATTGCAGATGTTTGTATTGTACTGTACATGTATAGTAAATGTATCCTCAATAGTCTTGATATCCACAGTGGTCTCCTTGTATCCAGGCAGTGCTTTTCCTCTACATGTTTATCACAAATTATCTCACATATTCAGTGAATTTTAAGTGTCTCTCGACGTTATGAGTTTGAGGGAGCGAGGCGGGTGCCGTGTTGTATCTACATCTCACTTCAATTTGTCCCGACCTCAAATTGAAATTCCATTTTCAGGAGGTAAATTGTCTCCCACTTCGCCCTCTGGCACACGTTGAATTAAAATTCAAATTAGCCTGACCCTGCTCCGCTGCTCTCATCACCTCTGTCTGTCTGCACACCTCCATTTCTGCTCTCACATGTACCCACTTCCTCTTCCTCATCCTTCTCCTGCCTTTATAGAAACACTGCTTTCTATAACTATCTATAGCTTATGGAGAAGCAAAACTGCCAAAATAATAAATATATAAATATTTAAATATTTACATATATATGTATATATATATATATATATATATATATATATATATATATATATATATATTCAGATTCCGTTTATTTGTCATTTGCAGTAAAAAAAAAAAAAAAAAAACACATTGGAATACATTAGCAAAAAGTCTCCAGATGCGTGCACAGACAAATACAGACATAAAACAACATTAAAAATACGGAAAAAAAACAAATAAAACGGTAAACAAGTGTCACTGTGAAATCGATCGGCTAAAACAGTTTCAAAACAAGTGCAAATCATTAAAGTGCTCTGTTCAGACTGATAACAGCCTGTGGAAAAAAGCTGTTAGCATAACAAGATGTCCTGCATCTCAGAGAACGATATATCTTCTGCCAGAGGGAAGAAGCTGGAACAAGGCTTTTCCAGGGTGGCCAGAAGAGTCATTGATAATTCTTAGAGCTCTATTAAGAAGTCTGGATTTATAAAGAACCTCCAGAACAGGAAGCTCACAGCCCACGGTCCTCTTTGCAGAGCGGAGCACCTTGTTTAACGCTCTCTTTTCTTTATCTGTGATGTTTCCAAACCACACAGACACAGAACCAACAAGCAAACTCTCAATGGTGCAGCGATAAAAGTTGAGCAGAATCTTAGAGTTAGTGGTAAATACTCTAAGTTTCCGCAGGAAGTAGAGACGTTGACGAGCTTTCTTAACAACCCGGTCAGTGTTTTTAACCCATTTCAGGTCGTTAGACAGAGTTAAACCCAGAAACTTACACTCCTCTACAATCTGTACCTGGGAGTTGTCGATAACTACAGGAGTGTGAGAACTGTTACGACTGAAGTCAATCAATCAATATATATATATATATATATATATATATATATACATACACACACACACACATATAATTAAATGTTTATATAGATTTATTTATTTATACATGTGTAAAACTCAAGTCTTGAAAGTATCTTTCAAGACTTGAGTCTTAACACCCAGATGGGAATTGGGAAAGCAACCCTCAGTCTCTCAAAAGGGGCTAAATAGGCCTGCCGTAATGACCTACAGTCAACACAGGGTCCACGTGTGGCAGGGGAACACTAGTAGGAGGAAACGGGGGCCTGGAAGGTGGACGACCGCGACGAGGAACTTGGGCCGGCAACACTGTCTCACCTGCCAAAACAAACGCAGGCTTAAGGCAGTCCACAGACACCAGCTCCCTACGCCCTCCCAGATCCAAAACAAAACCCTTTGAACCCAGCTGAAGCACATGGAAAGGGCCGTCATATGGAGGCTGGAAGGGCGAGCGGTGGGCATTGCCTGGCGGGGACCCGGGGAGGCCGACTGCAGCAACAAAACTCCCCCGGGACACGAAGTGGCTGGCCAAACACCAACTTTGCAGAAGATGCATCCAGGTCTTCCTTAGGAGCCGAGCAAAACCCACGGCAGACAATCCATCCAACAGTCATCCTGAGCGCAGCGTGCAAAGCTGCCCTGAGCGTGTGATAGAAACATTCACACAGCCCGTTAGCCTAAGGGTGATAGGCTGTAGTACGGAACACCTTTATCTCCAAGGAATGCGCCATACCCGACCAAAGATCCAAAATAAACTGAGGCCCTCTGTCGGAAGTATTGTCCGATGGCAAACCAAAACGGGTAACCTAAGGGGAAAGAAATCCACCAATCCCCTCAGCGGACGTGATGGAGGACAGGGGAACACCTGGTAGTACGATCCACCATAGTGAGGAGGTGTGTGAAACCTCTTAATGGAGGCGGGGGCCAACCAGATCAACCTGCACATGGGCAAAACGTCTCGCCGGAATCGGAAAAGGTTCAAGGGAGGCTTTCATATGTCGGTGCACCTTCGTCCGTTGACAAGCAACGCAAGAAGCTGGCCAACCTCAAACATCTTTGCGTAAACGAGGCCAAACTAAACGGCTACTAACCAGCTTAACCAATGCTCGCACACCCGGGTGAGAGAGGGAGTGCACGGAATCAATAATCGTCACACAGGAGCGACGGGCCCCCTACTTCAAGCGTCCTCACCTCGAGCTTGAGACCCGAACCGACAGAGCGAAGGGCAACGATATCCACATCGCCAGGCTGCTCAGCGGCCATAGCTGAGAAATCTGCCCCGAGGAGAACGGGGCAAACCAAGACGCGAGAGAGACAATCTGCGACCGTGTTGGACTTTCCAGCAACATGACAAATGTCTGTTGTGAACTCAGAAATAGCCGCCAGATGGCGCTGTTGCCGCGCTGACCAGGGTTTGGTTACTTTAGCCATGGCAAACGTCAGCGGTTTATGGTCCACATACAGTATGCCGTGAAAGGACGACCCTCCAGCAAAAGACAAAAATGTAGAGCAGCCAAAAACAACGGCAACAACTCGCAGTCAAAAACGCTGTACTTACGCTCGCAATCCCGCAACTTACGGCTGAAAAATGCCAGTGGCTGCCAAGCTCCATGCACCTGCTGCTCCACCACAACTCCAACAGCCAACTCCGAAGCATCGGTTGTCAGGGCAATAAATAGGGGCATCAGGGTCGGGATGAGCGAGAAGAGCTGCATTAACTAATGCAGACTTTGCTCCGTCAAAAGCTACAATCCGGTCCGGGGTCCAGACTACGGTGTTGATGGCCTCTCTAAAACACAGAGCATCATTAAGGGGAAGGAGAATGAACCTGCTCGGGGAATGAACCTATTGTAGAAGTTCACCAAAAACTCCTGCAATGCCTTGATCACAACCGGACGCAGAAAATCCGCCACCATCTATACTTTAGCAGGCAATGGAACCGCGCTGCGTGCTGAGACGTGATGACCCAAAAAATCAATCATAGGCATCCCGAACAGGCATTTAGTCGGGTTGACAATCAGGCCATGAGCATCCAAACGCTGAAAAACTTCCTTGAGATGTCTGTGGTGCTCTTCAGCCGATGAGCTGGCCACCAAAATGTCATTGGGATAAACATACACAAAGTCAAAGCCGCGCAACACCGAATCCATCAACCTCTGAAAAGTTTGTGCCGCCCCCTTGAGGCCAAATGGCATGCGGAAGAACTCAAAAAGCCCGAACGGGGTGATAACAGCGGTAGTGATTTGCTGAGCGTGCCGGGTCTTCGAAGCGTGTACCGAGTAAAAAAGGGGCGTATTTTTTGAAGCGTGGTTCGAGGCGTGTGTTGGTGACGTATGTGGTGACGTTCGAAGCCTCGCGTAGCGGCCGCACCACGTGACGGTTCATATAGTGCTTCATATATGAAGCTATATATATATACCGAACTATAGTTCGGAGAGTGCATTGCTTTGACAGGTGCTTTGTGATCCGCGGCTGTACCATAGACTGTATTGGCTGTCCCTGTCTGCCTCTGTGTGCGTACGTGTGTGTGCGTGATGTGGAGCAGTCCTGTACTAAGTATAGAGAAACTACTTCATATGAAATACAATTAAAAACGTTTCACTTTAGTAAAACCTCATATATCAAGGCTTCAAGTTATTAGTAATAATACGCTGGATAATACATTTCACAACAGCTGTGTGGCGCAGTCGGTCTATGACGGACTCCGAAGTAGAAGATATAGCTTTCGAATCCTGGTCTACCCATAATACATTTTGTGTTGCAAAGTAAATGCATTTATTTATTGGGAATAAATGGTTTGTTGTGTTTAATTAATCCACCTCTTGGTAGTTTTTCCTCCATTAATCACTTTCTGTAGAACTGTATTACTTTGGATGTGTTTGTTGTATCAACACAATTGACTGAAAGACTCAAATAGTTCATAGTTCATGAAGCATCATTTCAAACACAACACGTTAGACCATAGATTGTAAATATACATTTTAACATTAGATCTCACCAGTCATTGTAAGCACTTAAGAGTGTTATGTATTTCTTTGTCCACATGATGGCATAGTGGAGCATGATTCACCTCGAGCCTTCGACTCATGGGCCGAGTAATAGGCTGCGATCCCTCAAGGCTTCATGGGGCTTCATATTGCCATCACTAAACAGCGGTCTTAGGCACGTCGTTGGCGTGCACTGGAACCTGGTGATAGCCACGCACCTGGTCCACCTTAGAGAAGATAAAGGCACCAGACAAGCGAGCAGAGAATTCCTGAATATGCGGAATAGGGTAACGGTCGGGAGTGGTCACATTATTTAATCGCCTAAAGTCACCACCCATCCGCTTTAGGTACCATGTGTAGGGGCGATGACTACGGGCTGTTTGAGCGCCTCACTATACCTATATGCTCCACAGTTGCAAACTCCTCTTTAGCAATGACTAACTTTACTGTGTCGAGGCGCCACGCGCATGCAAATACAAGAGGACCGCTCGTGGAGGGTGAAATGCCCGCGAAAAAACAAACATTTGTTTGTCTAGTACCAAAAGTCCCCTTCGGAGAGCATTTTGCTGCCTTTAGAAGAGTACCTTTGCCGTGGCGCGATGCATCTGTGCCAGCAGGAGGAACCAAGCTCTTCTGAGAGCCTGATTCTATCAGAAACCTAAGTCCGGAACGAGAGTCATTATCAAAAAGCAGCTCACCTTGTTGACCAGTACCCACGGCTATACTGTATATATACTGTATATGTATTAATAAATGATTTGACTTTGACTTTTTGAGTTTGAGCATTTTTACTGTGGTATTTACTGTACTGTAGTATATTTACATGTATCAATACTTTATTTTACTATAATTTATTGACAATCTTTTACTTCCATTCTCCACAGTTTTCTGTTCTCTGGCTTTTATCTGGTCTCTTTCTCTGGTCTGAGACCAGGGATCAAAGAGAGAGAGACCAGTGGTCTCTCTCTCTTTGATCCCTATAGGATCTCCGTCTGATCTTGCTCTGGTTTCTCTCGGATCTCTCTCTCTTGTCTCGCTTGGATCTCCTTCTCTCTGGTATCTCTCTTTTTAGCGCCTGACATCCTGTTGATGGTACCTGGTGTTTGTGCTGCAGCCGTACCTGTCGGTGATGTTGAACCAGGGAGATGTGGAGGTGAGACTCTTCACTGGGACTCACACTCCTCGCATGGTCACCAGGCGTCTGGAACAGGGGATCCTCCATGACGGACGGGAGCACTCACTGCGCATCGAGAGGCTGCCAGGCAGGTGGGCTCTGACTTCAGCATCCCCTATGAAGACTGCAAAAATCAGACCATAAACCGAAAATATCTAACAAATCAGAATGTCCTATGATACAATATTGGCCAGTGTGCACCTTTTCATTGTCCTTGTGTACATGAATTACAGTTAAGTGTCTTCCAATCTGTCTATCTACTGTATCCAAGTGTGCCCGTCTATCTCTCTGACTGAGTGTATGCCTGTATCTATACTGTATATATCTCTCTGTCTCTCTGTCTGTTAGTTTGTCTACATTTTTAAGTGAATAGCTAAAATATGTATATTTCATAATATATTTTTACAGAATGTTCATAGTACCATTCCCCTATAGAACACTCGGAAGAATAAGTAAGTCAGTAGGTAGTCTTTATTTATATACCGCCAGAGTCAAAAAGCGGTTTACAATTGTGGGCATTTATCTTTTCACTCCAAACAGAGATGGGAGCGGGGTCTCCAGTACAGGAGGCGCATGCCAGACCGATTGTACATGTTTTTAGTGGTAGGGGAAACCGGAGTACCTGGAGGAAACTTACGCAGACACGGGGAGAACATGCAAACTCCACTCAGAAAGGCCCAAAACACCAACTGTACACGTCTCCTGTGTCAATCTGGTGTTGTTTCTGTCTGAGTCATATATCTGTTTATTGTCAACACAGAAGTCTTTTCAATGAAAATGTGTGTCTCAACCCTTACTTAACCCTTGCTGAAGAGGCGCTGAAGTAGCAGAAATCTCAAGAAAATTATTTTATTGATGTTATTAGTCCTCTATCTCTTATAATGTTTCAGAGTCCATCTTTTGTTTCTGGCGCCTAAAGAATGTTACATTGTTGTGTGTATTTTTGTTTATTTCAACGAAAGCACCAGAAACTCAGACAGAGAGGAGAAGGTCCTCCGAAAGTGTGCTTGTGGATGGGAGAAGGTAACGACGTTCAGGGGGTTGCGAATCCATCAGGGAAAGGCGAAGTGTGGCGGGAGAGGCCAACAGCAACCTTGCACTGCAGCAGCGGGTAAGACAAGAGGGACCACGAGCCGGGTCGAAAACCACAGTGCCAACGGACCTAATGCAGCTGAAGGCATAGGAGAAACAGAGAAAGAAGTCCCTTCCATGGACCCGGAGCCCCCTAGCGAACACCAAGACCCCACTCAAGCCATCCCACAAGGAAAAGAGCCACCAGCAGAGACCAGGGGACCAGCGAGAAGGAACACACTTAAATGGCCGAAGTTCTAACCAAGCAGAGGCATGGCAAACACTGGACGCAGACCTGATCAAGATCCTAGAGGGTAAATTGCGTGGAGGCGTCGAAGTCAAGCTCAATCAGTTTGGAGATGCCATATACCAGAGCTGTAAGGACAGATTTGGTGACATTATCCCCAAACGACGGTCTGCCCCAAGAGTGAAGGGGAGGAGGGAAAAAGAGATCACAGAGCTTGTTCAGAGACGACGACAGCTCCGCAAGAACTGGAGGAAGGCAGATTATCAAGAGAGAGAAGGCCTGAAAGTCCTTTGGGAAGAAGTGAGGCAAAGGCTAGCAAGACTCCGCCGAGCTGAACGCATCCGCAGGCGCAGTAAGCGGAAGCAAAAGGAGCGATCCAGCTTCTTCAAGGATCCCTTCAAGCATGCAAGACGGCTGCTAGAGGAGAAGAAGTCCGGAAAGCTCGAAGCCACTAGGGAGCAAATAGAACAGCATGCTAAAAGGCAGTACAGTGACCCGCTGAGAAACGTCCCTCTAGGAACACCAGGGTATGTGCCACGGCCTGGGCTGCCAACAGTCATGTTCAACACAATGCCCCCCAAGCTCAGCGAAGTCAGGCAAGTGGTGAGCAAGGCAAGGTCATCATCAGCACCAGGCCCCAATGGAGTTCCCTACAAGCTCTATAAAAACTGCCCTAAGGTACTAGAGCTACTGTGGTACCTAATGAGAACAGCTTGGAAAAAGCAAATCATTCCATCAGAGTGGCAAAGAGCTGTAGCAGTCTTCATTCCTAAAGAGGAAAACTCCAGAGACATTGGCCAATTCAGAAACATCGCCCTGCTGAATGTTGAAGGGAAAATCTTCTTCTCTGTACTGGCCGGAAGGATGACCGAATTTCTGCTAAAGAATGGCTATATTGATACCAACTGTCAGAAAGCAGGAGTTCCAGGGTTCCCAGGGTGCATTGAGCACTCGTCAATGATCTGGAACCAAATCCAGAGAGCCAAGAGGGAGAAGACCGACCTGCACATCGTCTGGCTCGACCTCGCCAACGCGTATGGATCAGTCCCACATCAGCTGATCAGCTACGCTCTGGATTTCTTCCATATGCCCCTCTGCATCAGGAACTTGGTAGCACTGTACTTCAGTGACCTGCAGATGTGTCTCGCCCTCCAGGACTTCACTACTGGGTGGCAACAACTGCAGGTGGGAATTGCTATGGGATGTGCCATTTCACCAATTCTGTTTGTCGCAGCCTTTGAGATCATTCTCATAGGGGCAAGGCAGATGGTGGGAGGGATCAAACTTTCATCTGGCCAGAGGCTTCCCCCACTGAGAAGCTACATGGACGATGTCACTAGTCTCCTCCAAACAGCAGCATGTACATCTAGGCTGCTAAAAAGGTTTGACGAGTTGATGTCATGGGCCAGGATGAAGGTCAAGCCCGCCAAATCCCGTAGTTTGTCACTCAGAAGGGGAGTCATAAACAACAGCACCACCTTTGTCGCCGGGGGAGAGAGAATCCCTCTTCTGTCTGAACAACCTATCAGAAGTTTGGGGAGGGAGTATTCTGCAGAGCTCTCTGATAAACAGATGGGGAGGACCGTCATGAAACAGCTTTCAGACGGCCTGGCAAGGATCGACCAAAGCGAGCTCCCTGGGAAATACAAGGTTTGGTGCTACCAATTCACACTCTATAGGAGACTGATGTGGCCCCTGACGATGAGTGAGATCCCCTCATCCACCGTGAGGAAGATGGATGGAAAAGCCAACGCCTCCATCAGAAAGTGGTTGGGGCTACCACGGTGCCTCTCTGACTCTGGCCTCTTTGGGAGGAACGCGCTGCAACTGCCACTGCAGTCCCTAAGTGTGGGCTACATGCAAGAGAAGGCCAGGCTGGTTCTCGAGCTGAGTCAGTCCACCGACGAGTCTGTAAGGAATGCAAAAGCCAAGGTTCCCACTGGCCGAAAGTGGAACGCAGAAGCAGAAGTGGGCCATGCGGTTAGCAGGTTGCAGCATCGAGAGATCGTGGGCAGAGTCCAGGCAGGAAGAGCAGGTCTAGGGTGGGGAGAGGCACCACGGTTCTGGTCAAAGGCCACTCGCAAGGAGAAGAAGGAGATGGTGGTGGCAGAAGTGACGAGGATGGAGGAAGAGCGCTATAAGATCAAGGCCGTCTCACAGGGCCGGCAAGGAAGATGGACAACTTGGGAGGGAGTTGTCGACCGCAATATCAGTTGGTCTGACCTGTGGAAGATCCCGCAGGCGAGGCTCAGCTTCCTTATCCGTTCAACCTATGACACGCTTCCCTGTCCTCGTAACCTGCACCAATGGTTTGGCAATGAGGAATGCTGCTCACTCTGTAACGCTCCCAACGCAAGCCTTCAACACATCTTGTCAGGCTGCAAGATTGCGCTCTCCCAGGGACGCTACAGGTGGCGCCATGACCAGGTCCTCAGGAAGCTCGCCGAGGTCCTGGAAAGGTGCAGACAGGGTAACAAACAGCTACCACCAGCAAAGAGCCACACCAACTTTGTCAGGGAAGGGGATGGGCAAAGTTACACCAGGCCAAAAGAGACATCGCGGCCCTTTGCCCCCAACCAGGAGTGGGACATGAGGGTTGACCTTAACAAACAGCTCCAATTCCCCACGGAGATCACCATCACATCTCTCCGCCCTGACATTGTGGTTTGGTCTTCAGAGGCAAAAGTGGTGCATCTCATTGAACTCACAGTTCCATCAGAAGGGGAGATCGAGGCTGCCTACGAGCGCAAGAAGGCCAAGTATTCCGAGCTGGCTGCAGAGTGCCGGGAGGCTGGATGGAAGGCCGCCATCTACCCTGTTGAAGTTGGCTGCCGAGGCTTCGTGGGGCTGTCAATGATACGGCTCTTGAGGGATGCAGGAGTCACGGGGGGAAAGCTGCGCAGGGCCACAAGAGAGCTTTCGGAGGAGGCGGAAAAGGGCAGCTTCTGGCTCTGGTTGAGGAGGAAGGATAGGAGTTGGGGAAAGTATAGCTAACCTCAATGACAGCTGCGGGGGATAACATTCTCCAGCTGCAGGGAGTGACAAGGAGACGTCCTTGTCACTGCTCCGCCACCATGAGACGTTCCAAGATTAAAGGGGCGAAACGTTGGTGATTGGTGGTTCCTGGCTGATGACCCTGCAGCTGACCCTGCAGCTGACCCATGGGCACCGGAGGAGGTGCGACAGGCAGCAATGCTAAGCAGGAAATTACATCCACCTGTATACATCAATCTAAACCAATGGCTTTTGATGTGGTCTATCTTTTACTTCTTGCCAGATCCTTTGCAGTGCAGGTGGATGAGGAGACAAAGAAGGAGATGGGTCTGCCCAATGACCAACCCGTGGTTTTCCAGAGGGTGTTCCTGGGGGGTATTCCAACAGAAGTGGAGCAGGCCTCCAACAGAGTCAACGTGCCATTCAAGGGCTGCATCTGGAACCTGATGGTCAACTCTGTGTAAGTATCACATACAATAATCCAATGAGCATGGCTAACATCTGTTTGTTACTCTTGTTTCATGTGCCTTCCTCATCACAAACGTACACATTTTATTTTGGAAAGACAAATACAAAGTAATAGACATCTTTAAAACGAAAGCAAAATCATACATGATAATAACAGCAACCTGTCGTGGGGCTGCTGTGGATGTATAGAAATACAGAGCAATCTTGGAGCTGCTGAAGCCTGCACACAACTTGGTGGATGTTTCTCTGTCATCAGGGCTATTTCTCTAAACATAGACTTTTCAAACTCAGGGATGATTTAAAACAAAACATTCATGTCACCCTCCTCGACCCCATTCTCTCTCCCCTCTCTCTGGGTCCAATATTCTCTCAAAAAAGAGAATTGGCCAAATTGTCAAATTGACCCGCCACAGTGATTAAAAAAATACCCTTAATATATTTATCTGGCTGAATTTTGACGTTTTTTTTCTAACTTGACCAGCCCTGGGCGTTTTACTTTTAATAACTGTAGCGGGTCATTTTGACCCGATAGCACAAGGGTTGAGTTGCAGAACCTTTGTGACCACGTGTGACAAATGAGCCAAAGGCTGATTATAAATACACTATGGTTCCATTGTAAATATTTGAAGAAAGAAAGCATTTCCAATGATGTTACCAGATCGCTGTTGTGCTTCGATCCGGGCCCCTGTTCCTAATGCTAATGGAATTGGATGAATCTATTCAGATCAAATTATCTCCCACAGAAGTGCAACTGGTCACTTCAGAAGCTGTATGTGTGATGGACTCAGACTGTAGGGGCCCCTGACATCGCCACATTAATCAGAGGGTTAGGGCTAGGGGTCAGAGCTATAGTCATCTTCAGGATTTTGCGTCCAGCCAGAACATAGAATCCGCACTATTTCACCTGTATCAGTCTGTGGTCTCGGGTTAGGTATAAGTCTGTGGTCACCTGTATCAGTCTGTGGTCACCTGTGTCAGTCTGTAGGCCTCTCTCAGACCTCTCCCAGATCTTTTCTCAGGGCTGTTTCAGACCGGTCTCAGACCTCACTCACACTTAAAAAAGTGATGAATACTAAAAAATTAAAATATGGCAACATGTACTATATCTTCATTTGAGCACATTTTGACAGCCTCAAAACAAGATTTCCCAAACAAAATTATCTTTAAAAAAAGATACAAGAAATGTCTTTGGAATGAGAAAACAAACAGTTCTTGAAATAAGACTAAATGGCTTGACCCATCGGCAAATCTTGTTTTAAAACAAACAGAACGTACTCAAATTAAGATAAAAACCACTCCGTTCAAACTATTTTGACCTTATATTTTATCATTTTTTGCAGTGCAGACCTGCAGGCCTCTCTCAGACTTGTCTCAGACCTGTCTAAGACATCACTCAGAACTCTCTCATACCTGCCTGTGGTCCCCTGTCTTGTTGTGCTTGTTCTCCTCTTCTTTAGATTGCATCAGCTCTGCGGTCAGAGTTCTAGATGTGATGATGATGATGGAGGTTGAGTCCTTTGCGTCTACAGCAGTAATCAACCTGTCAGCCGTCATAAACCTCCTCATAACTCTGCTCTCACACACTTCCAGTTTACCTGATTTCACCCCATACATTAGCTGCTGCCTGAATGCAAGTGTGGATATTTCCTGGTCCTGATCCTTTTGAATGATAAAACAATAAAGTCTTCTACTCGAAACAGTGGTCTGGGTGTGTCCCGTACCAACAGGGCTTTTTGGGTTTTAATGCTTTTATCCCAGACTTTTCACTGTGGTGCTGACATTTACACACCATATTTTGAATAAACAATCGTGTCAATGTTGTGATCCATGCATATATTACAAGTGGGTTATCTAACAAAAAATATCTTTGTGTGTAATACTTTTCATCTAAGTAGTCCTCCACTCTCAAAACCTGGACCTCACTAGGTGTCTGTGTACGTGCGTATGTCTGTTTGTGTGCATTTGTCTGTCTGTGTGCCGCCGTGTGCCTCTGTGTGCGTGTGTGTGTATGTATGTGCATGCAAAAACAAATATAAATACTGAATTTATCTATTTATTTAATTTGTATTATTTGGAAGAAAATTAATTATTAAATGCCTTGTGACCTTTGAAAAAGACACTTTCCCCACATTAGAGTGAGTCTGGTGTGTGTGAATGGTTGGTGGTGGTGGGCGGGGCCAATGGCACAGACTGGTTGTCTCGCTTCTGTTAGTGTGCCCCAGGGCAGCTTTGGCTACATTAGTAGTTTATCACCACTGCTTTTGGAGGTAATGCTGTGAAGTTACTTTGAATGTCCAGAAAATATCTGTATAAAACCAATGCATTATTAAAATTTTTATGACAATCTTAAATAACGGCTCACGGGAATAGGACCACATTTAAATAAATAGAACAGATGTATTTAAATAAAGATTGGACCAATATGAAATATTAGAGGCAGAAGAAAAAGCCCTAGATATACAGTATGTGGTATGTAGTTTAGCAGGTCCTTCAGACTTGACTTCTCATGGAGGATTTGACATGTGACCATGTTTTATTACAGTTGAGTAGTGAACTACTAAAATATTAGAAAGATGTACTCATGTTGTATTGAAAAGTATATATTGGCAAAAGTTTTGGCTAATACTAGTGGTGTGTCTCCTGCAGGCTGTCGGACTTCTCCCAGCCCTTGTCCTTTGTGAACGCTGATATTGGAAGGTGTCCCAGCCTGGCTCCTGTGCCTCCCCCTCCTCCCCCTCTTCTGCCTGAAACCACTGCCCCCGCTGTTGTTACTCCAGGCCCCATGGTGAGTCGGTCATACACTGTGACAGTGCTACCTCCGAAATTGGATCCAGCACCTCTGCATGTGTGCATGATCAAAATACGTTTATCAAAAACAAATACCCAGGTAGGCAAAATAGCACTTCTCAATCAAAGTTGGTAAAAATAAATAAAATGGTCTAGAAATCATTTGGGTCATGAGTCTAATCAAAGGTGCAGTATGTAAAAATCGGGCCAAAAGTGGCACTGCACTCTCCCTGACTCAGGTTGCCAGATATGCAGACGAATCCAGCTGGGACCATAATAGTTGAATAGACAAGAGTTTTGTCAACAACAAATCTATAACCAACACCTTTTTCACAAAGGCCCGATAGAAATCCTCGTTTTAATTCTTTGTTTTGTCATTAATGATTTGAGAATTATAATGTGACCTTTCTGTTATCAGAAGAGTTCAGAACTACTGTTATCAATTCAAGACATATTGAATAATATATTTTGTTATATGTTATATTTCTTAGTCGCGTCAGTGCTTTGCTTTTTGTCACTGTCAGTGTTTCGAAGCGTTGCATTGGATCAATGAGTTTCTCGGCTCCTCATTGGTTCAGAGCATTGTTGCGTTGCTGCAGTAGGATCACTTTCTTGACATAGTTATGTGAGAAGATTAAATGGTATGAATTTTAAACCCCATATGGAACGTGAGTTAACAGTCTATGGAACTGACTAGATAGAAATTCAGGTGTCAACTAGCAGCAAAACAAAAATAACAAAAATTGATCATTCTAAAAAGCTAACAATAGTAATAATAAGAAACAGCCCTTCAGGTCACAGCAGCAGAGGTGATGTAGCCTCTGGGTGGAGCAGGACAGGTTGACTACTGCTATTGTTTTATGTAGAAAATAAAACATGAACAAAAAGTACAATTTTACTGCAGTTTCTGCAGCTACTCTGTCTACACTACGACAATAAAGAAATGTTGGAATGAACACACACTGCTCTGAACACAAACTACTCTGTCTACACTACGGCAATAAAGAAATGTTGGAATGAACACACACTGTAGATGACTATACAGCAGCTGTTTGAGGAAAGAGTACTATATCTCAGGGCTTTTACCCACAGTTCATAGGGAGCCTGTGTGCTGCTGTGTTAGCTTAGCGCTCCATCACCCACACTGCCACAGCCCATTAACTTTTTTTTATGGTGCCTTTAGCCTTGAGCCACTAAACTCCACCTTTGGCAGAGTGTCATAGAGCACGCCGGCACCCTGATACGCTAGGCTAACGGAGCGTGCCATCTATGCTTTATGAGCCAGCGGCAGCCAAAACACTCACTGCTAACATTTAGCCCCAACGCTAAGAGCCCGGCTGTGATTCTCCATCACCTTGGTGACAATGGCAGAGATGTATGTCATACTTTTACTGCTGTAGACTTAATAGTTACCTAATGTAACTTAAGTTCTACGAATAGGTGCGTAGTCCCTTAGGACTTCGCTAGTGGGATATCACTCGTGACCCCCAGTTCACACGCCAGAATGATCAAAATAATTTGCTCCAATCACCAGCCACCCTCCTCTATAAAGGCCCCTGCACACAGCCGCACCCCCTCTTGAACTCTGCCAAGCCGGGCTGGCCTGATGGGCTCGTAGCTAAGGGACTACGCACCTATTCGTAGAACTTAAGTTACATTAGGTAACTATTAATTCTACGTCATGGTGCTACGTCCCTTAGGACGTCGCTAGTGGGACACAACGCGGAGGCCGTAGGAACATGTACTCCCAGCAGGCCAGTGAAGGGTGATTGGAGCTCCGCCCGAGCAAGACCCTCACACAATTAGAGGACTCAGGGCAGAAGAAACAAATGCGTGTTACAGGGCCACTCCTACCAAGGATACCCCCACGTAACACAGACCGTAGGTCACCCGTAGTCCCAGGACGCCTCTCCCAAGAGCTCCTGACGTGGACTACCTGACCGACCAAACACACATATAAGTACCGCACCTGTAGGATGCCACTCCCAAGAGCTCCTGAACCAGGGCGGAAAGTCAACCGAAGGCCCCCTCAGAGGAGGGACCTAACGGTCTAACTCAGTCCGCTGCACTCAGCACGGAATGGGCCACCGACCGGTCCGACACATCCAAAAGATAAGACCGGACAAAGAAAGAAGAGGACGACGCCCAAGAAGCCGCACGGCAGACGTCCTCGACCGACGCCCCCCTGAGGAGGGCCGTAGAGGCCACCACCCCACGCGTGGAATGCGGCCTGAAGCCCACCGGGGGGGCCAGACCCTGCGTCTGATACGCCCGCCGCACAGCCGTGGCGACCCAGTGCGCCAGGCGCTGAGCCTACAGCAGGGCGCCCCTGTTCTTGGGGCCCAGACACACAAACAGCTGACCACCCAACCTGAATGACGACGTCATGGCCAGGTAATGCCTCAGCATTCTGACAGGACACAGAAGGTGCCGCCGCTCCTCCTCGGGGGAGGCATGCGGTGGCGGATAGAAAGCCCTAATCCTGATGACTCTCGACCTAAAGGCCGACGTGATGACCTTGGGGACAATTCTACCTGAAAGGGCCGTCTAAAAGCGACACACTCGGGACTCGCCTCCGCCGCCGTTCAAAGGCGACCCGAGCCCCTTGGGACCACCTGAGGTCCCAAATTCCACCTGCGCGCCCCCGCAGAAACGTTTAACCATGAGAACGGCTGTGAACCCCGAATCCGTCGTGACCCAAGTAATGGCTGCCGCGAAAACCGCCAAGGTGGCGACAGCCCTCCCTTTGTCAAAAAGCTCCTGTAGGAATCCCAGGACCCCCTCCAGCGGGCAACGCCTGGGATCCCAGGAACGAGAACCGCACTAGTCGTTGAAGAGCCTCCACCTCGTGGCGTAGGCCCTCACAGTGGACGGCGCCCTCGCCCCCTGAATGGTCTCCACCACCGCAGGGGGAAGACCCAGGTCTACGAGGTTCCGCCTCTCAGCCTCCAAACCCAGAGCCTGCGGCCGATTATCGGGCGTGAAAACAGGGCTCCCCCCCCTGGACTAGAGCCCCCGGCTCGTCCGGGAGGGCCCAGGGCTCCATCACCGCCATGCCCCTCAGGAAGGAGAACCACCGGGCATGCGCACTGTCCGGAGCCACCAGGATCACCGACCTCCTCTCCTGTTCGATCCTCCGCAGCAGGACCGGCAGGAGACGCACTGGTGGGAAAGCGTACAGCAGGCCCTTTGGCCAGGGGTAATGAGCCAGAGCGTCCACGCCTAGGGGCGGCTCGTCCGCTGCACTTAAGGCGAACCAGGACGGGCACTGTGCGTTTCCTGCACTGGCGAAAAGGTCGACCACTGGACGGCCGAACCTCCGCCAGGTCTCCGCAGCTACCCGTGGGGCCAGGCCCCACTCGTCCTGGAGTGGGCCCCCCCTGGACATCCTGTCGGCCCCCACGTTCCGGACCCCCGGGACGTGGCGCGCCCTGAGAGACAGGAGGTGAAGCGCCGCCCACAGCAGCGTCACCGTCGCCATGCGATGGAGAGCGGGGGACCTGGTGCCCCCCTGCCTGTTCAGATAGAAGACCACTGTGGTGTTGTCTGAGCGCACCATCACGTGTCTCCCCTGCAGCTGAGGAGCAAAGTGCAGCAGTACCCTGTGCACTGCCTCCATCTCCAGCAGGTTGATGTGACGGGCTTAGTCCGACCAGCAGCCTCCTACAGAGCTCTGGCCGAGGACCCCGCCCCATCCTTCGAGTGACGCGTCCGTGAACACCTCCACGTGAGACACGGTGCAGGCTAGAGTCACTCCGTCCCGCAATAGACCCGGAGTGAGCCAGAACCTGATGTCCGATGCTGCCACTTGGGGAACTCAGATCAGCCTCCCCCCGTCCCGGGAGGGGTGAAGCCTGAGGCGTGAGAACCACCTCTGAAAATTCCTCATGTGGAGAAGGCCTAGCCGCACCACAGCATGAGCGTCTGTCAGGTCTATGGAGGACATCCAATCTCCCTGCCTGACACACTCGAGGAGCTGCTTTGTGGGCAGCATCCGGAACTGCCGTTTGCACTCGTTCAAAACGCGCGGATCCAAAATGGAACGCACCCCGCCTGACTTCTTTGGCACTAAGAAGTAAGGGGAGTACAGCCCCCTGGTGGCGTCCTGCGGGTCTACCTCCACTGCTGCGCCTCGACTCAGCAGGGAGGAGACCTCCGCTTGTAGTGCCTCTAATGATCCCCGTACCTGAGAGCGTGCTGCCCGTACGCCTCGGAATGGTGGTGGCTTTCGGGAGAATTGCAGTGCGTAACCCCTGCGCAATGTTTTCTCCAGCCATAGATCTGTCAGCAAACCTTTCTCCCTCCAGATGCTGTAGAAGTCTGTGAGGGGCGGAACGGGAGCTGGAACACGAGACGTCACGGCCCCGCCCTCTCCTGGTGTTCCTCGCAGGGAGGGGGGGTGGACGAAAGGGCCGGGGGGCCCCCTGCGTCACACCGTGAGCGCCGGGGGCGGTCACGTGTCCTGCAGGCCCGACGTCATAAGTACGGGACTGCTCATCCCACGTGACTCGGCTGCTGTGCCCCCCCCTGGCTCTTGCCTCATGGAGGGGGGGGCGAGCCCCTGGAGTGGGAGACCCCGTGTTAGCCTAGTAGCTCAAGAGATGCTAACACGCGTTCGGCCGAAGCACACACATCACTACTCACCAGATCCCTCCGCCTGACCTCTCTCTGGGAGGGCATAGCATGAACCAGAGAACCGGAGCTTGTAGCTCGCGTAGCGCACTGCAAACCCTGCTCTGGGGGCTGCAGGCCTAGCGAAGCAACGTTATGTGCTCGAGAAGTAACACAATCAGAATTCACAAGATTATTTGACATGTTACATACCCCCAAATCAGACTCTAGAAACGAGTAATGATGAAATGCCGGTCGGCCTTTATTGAAGGAAAACTTTCCACCCCGACCACCTCTGCCATAGGGAGGTCGGCGGTGGGTGCGTTGCTCCCGCGAGCCACCCGTGGGTCTGTCTGGACCCGGGGGCCTCGTCGAGGGGGGACGATGGACAACAGAGCGCGGATACGGGTCAGGATGCCTCCCGGGCGAACGCTCTCTGCCTCTGTCCCGGCTCCGTGATGGTTGGTGGGCCTCGCGCCTCGGTGCTAGGTGCGGGGCCAGCCTAGCCGAGTCGTTGGCTGCAGACTCCGGTGCGGGGCTAGCCTAGCCGAGTCGTTGGCTGCAGGCCCACCAGGGCCTGCAGGGTCTGCATGTCCGGGCCGAAGAGGGACGTCTGAGAGATGGGCAGGTCCAGCAGCTGCCTCTTCTCCGCCTCCCTGATATTAGCCAGCCCAAGCCAAAGGTGCCTGGCCCCGACTTGGGCTGCAGCCATGGAGCGGCCACCGTCCACGGCTAGCGTCTGGCACATGCGCAGAATCGCCGCCGAGGTGGTCCTCGCCTGTGACAGGAGGTCTCCACTGAGCGCCTGGCCAGAGGAGAGCGACCTATTCAGGGCCCCCGTGATGAATGCCATGTTGTTAGCCAATGCGAGGACCTGTGCCGCATTGGCATAACATCTATCCAGCATCGCCACGACATCCTGTCCCGCTCGGAGGGAAAGAGAGGTCTGGTGCCGGGCCACACGGATGCGGAGGGCTGCAGGGCCATGCGGACTGAATCCTCGGTGTCCGGGCCACCATCCACGGCTAGCGTCTGGCACATGCGTAGGATCGCCGCCGAGGTGGTCCTCGCCTGTGACAGGAGGTCTCCACTGAGCGCCTGGCCAGAGGAGAGCGACCTATCCAGGGCCCCCGTGATGAAAGCCATGTTGTTAGCCAATGCGACACCCTGTGCCGCATTGGCATATCATCTATCCAGCATCGGCAAGACATCCTGTCCCGCTCGGAGGGAAGGAGAGGTCTGGTGCCGGGCCACACGGATGCGGAGGGCTGCAGGGCCATGCGGACTGAATCCTCGATCACCGGTCCAGGACCAGTCCTGCCCGCTGCAGTACATGTCGTGCCCCAGAGCAGGCCTCTTGGCTGCTAGGGGCTTTGGCCACTCACGTGTTGCGTAATGGACGAACGGGTCCATCCGCGGGCACAACGTGGGTTGTATCCTCCTCCTCCCTCGAGTGGTGGCGCCCACAGAGGTGAAGTCCTCCACCGTCTGGATCCAGCGATGACGTCCGACGCCGGAGGGCGAAGGGAACTCGGACTAACAAGGAAGACATCTCAGAAGTAAGTACTGTGGTAGATCTCAAACGGCGCCAGAGTGAAAGAGGGGGTGCGGCTGTGTGCAGGGGCCTTTATAGAGGAGGGTGGCTGGTGATTGGAGCAAATTATTTTGATCTCTCTGGCGTCTGACCTGGGGGTCACGAGTGATAGTTCCCACTAGCGAAGTCCTAAGGGACGTAGCACCATGACGTAGAATCTGACCACATTCACTGGTGTGAATGTAACTGGCACACCCAGTTAGCCGCTAAACTGCTCTTCTAAAACATCATTGGTCATGAAGGTGATGTCACACCACAGTATAGTATATACACCTCTTATCTCAGGAGGGATTTTATTTGTTTTATTATTTGAGAATATTGATATTGATTGAATAATGATTGATTGATTTTGTGACATGTGATGAACATGGGATATTCAGTATATTTATTCATGTGGTTTAATTTCTGAAACTGGTGGAAACAGTGTTTTTGTGAGGAGTGTTTTGGTGCTGTTTCCAGTTATGTCTCGCTGGAAGAGCAACACGTTTGGAAAGGCCTGGTCTGAGGGGGGGCAGAAAAATATAAGAATTATATTCTTCTTTCTGATCACGAAAATGTTTGAATTCATTGAAGAAAACGTGTGCCAAGTATCACGTGTTACTTGATACTTGTACAACTATGCATTTTCATGAAAAGAATAAAAATAAACTAACCTAACCTAACCATTAATGCCACCAGAATGCAGACTTTTACAGATGTGTTTTGTTCCCTTTCTGCAGAGGAGCACTCCTGCTGCTGTACCTGTGGGCCCCTCACCTGCTTCCTCAGAGCCAGGCCCTGAGACGGTATGTGCAGATTCATTCACACATACTGTATTCCTCATCAGGACCAGAGACTCAGCAATGAACGTTCAGCCTTTCCCATTTGGTTTTGTTGTTGGCATCTGATTTACTCCACACCATTACTGTAATTGGACGGGTAATGTCCTGTCCACCCTCCCTACTCCAGCTCTTTATGGCAAAATGGAAATCTCCATGAAGGAGATGGTTGGCACTTGGATGCAGGCACTTCCTTACTACACCATAAAGCACAGGGCTCTAAATTAACTCCAGCTCTGTAAGACTACTGTGTGCTTAACCTGCATCTACAGGATGGGAATGGAATCAATGCTCACATTTTTAAACACATTGTAGAGATTGGTTGGTTCTTGTGTAGTGTGTACAACCTCAGAATTACAGAATTTGTGAGTTTTGTTCCTGTTTTGACCACTTTTTTACAGGAGGGGGTTTAAAATATGTTTTATGAACCGGGATGCATGGAAATGTTCTGAGCATTGGTAGCTGCGTCGTAAAACTCCTGCAATTTGTGTTGGTGCGTCTGGCTGTGAATCATGTCATAAAGTTAAGCAGGCGGAGAACAAGGCAACGTTTATAGACTGTTGTGATGTCCTTATTATATCCCAATGAATGCACAAGTCCTCCTCTTTGGGAAGCAGCTATTTATATGCATGTCTATGTATCCACAGTATATATGAGTGTGTGTAGTGTACGTGCGTGCATGTGCGTGCATGTGCGTGCATGGGTGTGTGTATGTGTGTGTGCGTGTGTGTGCTTTATCAGTCTTGCTTGATGGGAATGACTACTATGGCATGTTTTATATTATTCAATTCAATTCAATGTATTTGTGTATTGCTCTAAATCACAACAGCTATGGTCGTGGAGGGCTTTACTGTACAAAGTTGTGGATTCACCAACAACAGATCAGACAATCAAACAGTTCCTACACAGGAAATGCAATAATAACAAACACTTTGGAGCCATTGGTAAGACACTCATTGGTTTGTTCTAGTGTTACTACACTTTTGAAAATGAGAATCACTTGGCTCGGAGTTCCACAAGACAGAAATGGGTGACCTGATTTGATCATTTGAAAAAATAGTGTGAGAAAATCAAAACATTCAAAGATCAAATAGAAAACCGATTTAACAATATTCACAGAAATTAATTGCATGGATACAAACCTGTAGGTTATAGCCAGATCCTGTCAGGTCTCAGGGGCTAAGCAGGGCAGGGCCGTGTTAGAACTGTGATGGGAGACCTCTGGGAACATCAAGTGCCACAATGGGGTGGTTGTGTGTGCATGCACGCATGTGTACCACCACAAAGTGAATTAACTTGTAATTATTACATGTCTATGAAAAAAAATTAATAAATTTAATGTTACAAGTTGCTCACCACAGCAGGTGAAGTGTTTTGAATCCTAACCTAAGAGGAAATGTACAGAACAGATGTGACCAGAAGATACAGTATGTTGTTGGAACCACAGACAGACTATATCCGGAAACATAGAGGTTTAAATATATGTAACTGTGCTGTCATCTGCTGTTGAGGATGAGAACTGCAAGCTTGACATAGTGAGTTTTGTATTGTCATCTGTGTACCAAATATGATCAATAAAATCATGTTCTTCACAACTTTTCAGATTCATCCACCTCCCATAAGTGTTCCAGGTTCCTTTGCAGTCACCTTTTGCCTTGAGTGTCATCTACTGTGTCCACTGACGAGTTGCCAGGAGCAGAGGATCTAACGTGTGTGTGTGTGTGTGTGTGTGTGCGTGCGTGCACGTGTGTTTGTGTGTGTGTGTGTGTCCACCTGCAGGACGTCTGTGCCTCTGCAGTGGTGCCATCAGCTCTGGACCAGGCTCATCAGTTTGGGCTGAGCAGGAACAGCCACATGAGCTTCAGTTTTGACGACACTAAAGTCAGAGAGAGGTCAGACACTGCTTCTGTTATAACTCTTCTCATTTACCCACTCAAGAATTGACTCAAAATTATTATTAGTGATATATATAAATAATATTGTAACAACCCAGTGGTTCCCCACATATTTAACTTTATACTGAAGTATAAGTCCAGCCTTTCTTTCTTAATTCAGGCCAAAATACGGGCCCACATATAGATTTAGGTTTTGAAGAGAAGCCATTGTTTGCCTTTATAATCCCTATTGCTGGTTGTGTGAACAGTCTAGAGGCGCCTGTTCTGTGTGAGGAGCTCAGGTTCCTGATTTGTCCGACTGTTATTGCTTTGCTTTAAATGTCACTCAGTTTGGTTTAGTAAGTAAGTAATGTAGCGCATTTTACAACCAATTTTACAAACCAAGGTCACCCAAAGCACTTTACAATGTTCAGATAGTTGTTTGTTTTTTTCAAACACTCTTAAGTGCCTACAATAAATGGTGTATCTGAGACATCTGCAGTTGATCTACAATGATATTATACAAAAACAAGATTGCTCCAAAGTAAAGTAAAGTAATAGCTACCTGAGTCACAATTGTCATTGTATGCTACAAGCGATAATACATGTATTATACTGTAAATAAATGAGAGGTTGATGATGGTCAGGACAGGCAGTATAGATCCCAGAGAAGCACAGAGATATAAACATCCTGTATTAATAATGTGCAGATGAAACAGGTCCGTGTTTTGGACTGGACCTCGCTGTGGAAAGAGAGACTGACAGCTATTGCCCAGTTCTGTAGTGTGGATTTAAAACGGCTTCATTCAAATGATCAAAGAAGTGGTCAATATCTGATGAGAATGTAACACTAGAACATTGTGCAATGTAGATGCAACATGTATATGTCATTATAATGTGGTTTTGTTGTACAGGTTGATATTGGAGTTTGACCTGAGAACGACAGAGAGCTCTGGCCTCGTGCTGTACATGGCCCGCATCAACCACGCTGACTTTGTCACCATCCAGGTTCAGGACGATCAGTGCATTAGTGAAGGAGCTCGTATTGTGTTTGCTCATTATGTGTTTGTTTGCAGATTAAAGAAGGGCAGGTGTGCCTCGGGTATGACCTGGGCCACGGGAACATCTCAGGCTGTGTGCCCTTCTCCATCAATGACGGCAACTGGCACAAGGTCAAGTCTGATGTTGTCATGCTGGTGTCATATCATTATTCTATCTTTAATTCTTTTTTATTTACAAAACATTTCGAAAAGTCATACATTTTTTTAATTCTTGTGATTTGTACATTCTTGGTAAAAGGGAGCTCCCAGCTGCATTAGTTTATAGGTTATCTTCTTATCCACACCTAGCTTGAGGCTTAGAGCAGGGGTCCCATACCCACGGACCAGGGTCCAGGTCTGGACCCTGAGAGCCTTTTCTTTGGACCCCCGTGATTTTTTGTTCAAATTTAGTAAAATACTTTGTTACAAGTATAATATGCAGGCGCGAGGGTGGCTAATGGAAACAGCTAACAGTTTCCACAGCAGCTCCTCTGGCCCAGTCAAGAGTCTCTGAAAGCAGCTCCTCGACTGGCCAGATGGATCGGTCTTTGGCCTCCCTGCTCTTTTGGCAGAAACACACAATCCAAACCGCGGCAGTGTCCACAACCCTGGGTGCAGGGTCCTCTATACAGCCTCCAGGCTGTGGGCCTCCAGTAGCCACCTCAGCCTGAGATAGGGGGCAGAGTGGGGCTTGTGGGGGTTCTGGTCCAGCTGTGGCTCTACTGTACAGTTCCAGTCACCTGCCACAAACAGAATGTCCCCAGAGTTTGTACACTTCCTAATACACTCCCACAAAGAGTCCATCATCAGCAGCATGGGGCATGGGGCGGAGCAGTTGTATCAGGGTCAGAGGGAACCTCCACAGTGGGCTTTGCAGACGCGGACCGCTCTGGGAGGCGCTGGGAGCCAGGGCGCGTCTGCCATTGGCTTCGCTGACTCTGTACTGGACTCGGTAGTGTTTGGAATCTGTGTGTCATTAGGTCGCGCATTCGGATCCACTCACTCTGGACAAGGCCTGATTAATCGATTAAACATTTCATTGTTTCTGACGTTGCAAAAATCACATAATTGAACCCATCCACCATAAAGTTGAATTAAAAGTTAAGGTCAGTGCAGTAGTCCTTAAGCACCATCACTTGTCAACAATGGCACACAAGCCGCAATTTACATCCAAGAGACATCATAGTTTGTCCGAAGCACGACAGTTGATGACACTGCAGAACCTCATACTCCCACACACAGATACACAGTAATTCAGTGAGAAATATGTGGAAAAAGCACAAAAAACCACAATATGCAAGGGGAAGGGGAGAAGAGACGTCGCGTGGATGCCGCCTTAACCGTGTCAGAAAGACTATTAAAGGAAAAGTCGCTACTTGACAAACTTAAGTGCAGTGTTCAAAATTGTGTATTCATCCCATTGATTAAATCTATTCGTAATATCTACACTCCACATTTCTGAATGGTGGGTTTTGTTCTCTTTTCATTACAGATCCGTGTGAATCGCCAGAAGCAAAGAGCCGTTCTCTCAGTCGATTCCAAGTATATGAAACAGCTGATCAGTCCAAAGAAGGTCCAGAACTCTTCATGATGAATGTGTGTACAGTTGTCCAACCTAAGATGAATGAGTTTGTGTGTATGTGCATGTTGTGCGCAGGCCGATCTGCTGGATGTGGTTGGTGTGGTTTACGTGGGCGGTCTGCCTCAGAACTACAGCTGCCGCAGGATCGGACCGGTGAGAATATACACACCAGAGAACCTATGAACCAGGGAAATTATGAAGTACTGTGGTCAGAACCTCCGGTCTGACCCTCCCTGTGTGGTGCCTCAGATCCTGCACAGTCTGAACGGGTGTGTGCGTGGCTTCACCATGCACGGCAGTGCGGTCAGCAGTCAAGTGGAGAACCTCAGTCTAGACATGGAGACCCCCTCTTCCAGACACTTGGTGGGCCGCTGCTTTGTGTCCACAGAACCAGGAACCTACTTCCAGGGGACAGGATACATGAAAGCAGGTGAGAAACAACAGAGTTTGTATGAGGAGTGGACCGAGTGTGACGTCCTCATAGTGTTAGCCTTAATGCAGAAGGCAAATTTGAACATACAGTAGGTATTCGTTCTGAAGGTGATGGATAGCTTCCATAACAGGAGAAGATGTTTTGCTAAGACGGTTACTAAGGCAAGCTGGTCAATCCTTTTATGGCTCACATTTGGATTTACAAAGATGTTTCATCACACATATTTTTTTATGTAAAAGCTTTTAACAAATGAGTGTTTACAGAGTACTTTCCAGTGGTTTATGAACAACATCGACAACAAAGAAGTTGCTCTCTCCTGTCATCTCGCTGTGATCACTGTGAATTGACTGTAATCTGACTGGGATCTGACTAATATCACCTGTGTCCTCTCTGCAGTGGCCTCGTACAGAGTGGGGCAAGACGTCTCCATTTCTTTGGACTTCCGCACCAGCCGTTCAGATGGAATTCTGCTTGCCGTCAGCAACAAGGACAGAGACGGACTGGGACTCGAGTTAGTGCAGGGGAAGGTAAGCATCATGACCTCACGGCACCGTGGCTGAGTGGTTAGCACTCTCACTTCTCATCAGAAGGTTCCCGGACAGGGCCTTTTTAGGGGAGTTATTAGATTATATCGACCAATGACACAGATGTTTGCAGATTTAACAATCTACACATGTATTATGGCGGAATACACAGCTCCTAAACCTGCAAATGCACACACAGATCCATAATTTTAAAGGTAAGAAACTGTAGAATATTCATCATCCAGGTGACTTCAGCTCCACCAAAAGTAAAGCATTATGTTCATCCAGTTGGCAAACCTGTTTCATAAATATATATTTATATTGGTCAATAATGAGGTAATCAGCAAAACTACAAAAAAAGGTAAATAAGTCCATCCATAATCTTTATGCCTACATGTATTAAGCATGTATGTTTATTTATTTTCTATGTGATGTCTATCATATATGGACCTTGTGTCTGTAATAAAGTTTACCTTACTAAAATAAATAAGCAGATAAACTCAACAGTGTCTGATTTAAAGTAATAGAATAATGATGACCAAAGCCCCCAACAATCAGCGAGTCTCAGTGTGACCAATATTAAACACCGGGCCGGGGTTCGCCCGTGCCTTCTTTTATGGAGTTCTCTCTTTTGAAGACTTGTTTTTACACTACTGAAAAGTGTCTGTATGCAACTTGCAGCTGCAGTTCCATGTGGATAACGGTGCAGGGCTGGTCACGGCAGAGGTTACCCCTCAGGGAGAGGGCTTCTGTGACGGACACTGGCATTCGGTCACTGCCTTAAAGACACGCCACAGACTGGAGCTAAGAGTGGACGGAGCTCAGAGTAGAGCTGAGAGCGACAACCCCAAAGCCAACACCTGCGAGACCAACGACCCCATCTACGTCGGCGGATATCCTGGTATGCACCAACATCACAGCTACCTGGTCCTTCAACTTAAAGACTTTAAAAAAAAATTACATTTCTTCTTTGAAAGCAGAATATTAGGGTCGTCTTTCAAAAGATTCAAAAAACACAATTGTTATTTAGTTTGTTTTAGTTTATTTCAAGCCCACAATAGAAAGAGTGCACATTATGTACAACAACAAAAACAGTGGTTGTAAGAAAACTCACAGCAAATCCAAGAAATGTCCCCGCTGCTTGAAAAGGATAGGGATAGCCCCCGCTCCATCTAAAATTCCTTCACACAATTTGTTGATATCCATGTGCTACATTTCTTTGGTCCGTCCAGTTTGTTCATAACTTACAAATTTATTTCCCTCACTCCCATCAACATCCTAAGTATTAAGTAGAAAATGAATTCATTTTTGCTTAAATGTTTCACAATAATCTTTCAACCCACACCACCCAAAAATCAAATTAAAAACCCATTTTTGCGCTAAGTCTTTTGTAGACATACACCAACAGGTGACCCTAAAAATCTCAAGTCTACCATACACCCACTCGAGATAATTTGGCAATTTTATAATTTAATTTGAAACAAACATCATACCAGACCTAGTTCGTTATACAAGTTCATATAAATATTTGATCCCAACCATTAAATAAACTCTTGAATCCAGTATTCCTACTGTACTCATAGTTAACACGACAAATCCACAGTCTCCACCATCCCACACATTAAAACCGTCAAAGCAAATCAGTTACCCACATGCCTTACCGCTGCTTCACCCACCCAACACAATATAAAAATAGCTCTTACTGTGATACCCCCCTGTCTCCGTACGAGTCTTTCCGCATTAACTTAATCTCCAAATCATTTTTAATTCCTATTCTTAATATCACACCCCTAAACATACAATACACCACAACACACAAACACAAACCTCATTCTCATACAATAATTCATTAACTCTTTCTCTCTTTCATAACCCCCTATCTACCCCCCCTTTCAATACAACCAATCCAATCCCACCCCACTTTCCTCACCTCCCAACCCCCCATATCCCAAACCTACCCAATTATTCCCCCTAAACCACAACCTTCCACACCCCTATTTCAACACACCCTCACCCCACCTTACATATTATAAACAAATCCTAAAAAAAATTCAACCCACCTCAACCTATTACTACTTCAACTACCCCCAACCACCTACCAAACCCCCCAAATCATCAACAATATCACCCCTCCTATCATCAACCACTAATCAACTCCACCCCCTCCCTCCCTCACTAAACCAACCAAACAACAAACACCCCACCAAAAACTAATAAACCCAAACCCCACCCTAAACACACACTCATCTCCAAAAACACCAAACAATATTACTCTCCACATTTCTCCCCAAACCATTACCCTCTTATCCTAACCATAAACAATATAAACAACCCCCCAAATACCAACTACCCCCCCTAACCCCCCACAACAATCCACCATAATATAACTAAAACCCCCCTACTACACTCAACAAAACACCCAATACACCTACCCCTCCCCTCTTCACACACCCCGCTCAATACCCCACAATTACAAAACCCCTAATAATAAAACAACCTTCACACAACCCCTCCCCACATCACCCCAAACCACCACCAAAACCTCCTCAAACCCTACTCCCCCACAAATCCCCCCTCAATACCACAAACCCACACATCAATCTACTACACTCCTACTCTCTGCCTATACCAGACACTACCCCCCCCCCCCTCACCCCCCCTACCTCCCACCCCCCCAACATCTACACCTAAAACCTACTTTAAACCCTCAATACCCCCCCACAAAATAAAAACTAATAACCACCCCCCTCCCAACCTACAAAACCCCCCACCTACATCAACAACAACTATAACACTCCCCCATAACCACCCACCCACAATAACCACCCCCCCCTATAATACCAAAAAAAACACACCTATACACTCTCCCCCAACACCCCACAAACCCTCAAAAAACAAACCAATTCCAATCAATTACAAAAAAAAAATAATAATATAATCATCTCTCACCCCCTCCCCATACCTCCAACCCTCACCCCATACCACCCTCTTCAATATCCCTAATCAACCCCCCTCCCTTCTTCACCCCCTCTCCAACATAAAAAATTTCTTCCCTAATTATCCCCCCATCCTATACCAATTACCTCCCCCCCCCCACAATCACCCCCTATCCAAATCCATACATCAAATTTAATAAACCTTCCTCCTACTTCTCCCCCCCATAAAAACACCATATCAACTCCACCCCAAATCCATTACTCTTATAAATTTACTAATATAAAATAACAATATAAAATCTAACACAATACCATCATATATCATCCACTATCCACCAACTCCATACACACACACCCCATATATAAATACCCTCTACAATATAAATAAATCTCAACATATCCCATCCAAATCCCCCAAATTTCACCTCACTAAAAATCCCATGTCCCATACCACCCCCTACCCTATTCCACATCTCTCTCCCTTCCCAACAAAACTTCCCCCAAATCCCACTTCTTAAAACAATAAACAACCCCCCTCTAATTTACCCCACCCTCATCACTCAAAAACCCACTTCCACCCCAACAACCCACATCTTATAAAACCCCTCCCATAATCACATCATTCCCTTAATATAACCACCCACACACCAGCCCATAACCACCCAAACCCCAACAAAAAAAGTTCTTTTCAAACAACCCCCCACCCCTAAACACCCATTCATCCCATTCACACATCCCTTTCTAAACCCTAACACCCCCAATCCCCCTATCTTCAATAACACAACTTACCCTCCCACCCCCCCTTATAAAAAACAAAAACTACAACCCTTCCTCAATCTCTTTCCAATACACATCCCCTTACCCCACCCCAAAATATCCTCTATCACTAAATCTAATTCTTAATCCATCCTCATCTCCCCAATATTCCAATCTTTCTCGACCCCCCCCCCACCCCCACCCACCTCTCCACATATATTTTTCCTTACCATACTTATCACCACCTCTCCAATAATAACACAACCTCATTATTACACCTCCAACCCCTTATCCATACCCATTCCATCTACAAATCCTACTAAAATAACAAGATCATTCCTCAACCCTCCTTTCCCCACTCAATACTACCAAATCAAAACCCTCTCCAAACACTTCCTTAACTCCCCTCCCAACAACAGAATCCAAAACCAACCTCACCACACTCATCCACTAACCAATATTATCCTTCCCCATACAAATTCTCCCACCTCCCCACACCTCAATACATTCTCATTTTTTTTACCCCCTCCCTCGTCACAAAAACTATATATATCTCTCTTACTTCCCAAATTACACCACCCAACCTCTTACCTACTCCAATATATTCCTAAACTCCATAATAACCAAACCTAAACAACCATTAACTACTGTTTTCCATTTGCCACCACAAACCCCAAAAAAAAACAACCCCGCCACTCCCCCAACCACCTCCACTTAATCCATTAAAACCCACCCGCACCCCCCCACTCCTACCACATTCTTCTCTTCCACCTCATCACAAAAATATCATAAACTCCTACACCCCATCCAACTCCACCCCAAAATAATAAACCAATACACTATAAAAAATAACCCTCAACATAATATCCCAAAAACCTCCCCCCATAAACTCAAAAGACCCCCACTACAACCACCTATTCTCATTTCCCCCCCCTACCCCCCTCCAACCATCCCCCCTCCATATACCATTTCCTCCCACTTCGACCTTTTCCTTGTCACCAATATTCATAGACCCACCCCTACCGCCCATTAACCAACAACTCTGTATGGTGAGAGATATGAAATATATTTATATATATATATATATATTATATATATTATATATATAAACATATTCAATCACACCCTCCCCACCTTCCTTCCTTCTACCTACCTAATCCCATTCCCATCCAAACCCACCACCCCTCATAAACACCCAACACCCCCCCAAACTAATCATAATCCTACACAATACAACTCTATAACCACAAAAAAAATATACCATAAACACCACAAACCAAAAAAATCCAAATAATATTATAACACCACAACCTCCACAATACCACATTAATTCCCACTCATTTCCATCCTTTACCAATAATATAATATACATAAAAACCCAAATACAACCCCCCCCCACAACCACAACAACCCCCACACCCTCCTACACCCCCCACCCCAAAAAAACCACCCAAAACCACCCATAAAACCACCCCACACCCACCCCCCCACACCACCACCCCCCCCCAAACAAACCCACAAAAAACCCACCCAACATCACAATCCCAACCCACCCCACAAATCCCCCCACACCTCCCACTCTCACCTACTCAAAAACATTATTCCCCCCCAACCCATACCCAACCCCCCCACCACATAACCACTACACCACCACCCCACACACCAAAAACCTACCCCCCACAAACCCCCTTCACCCCACCCCCCCCCATAACCCACAACCCACCCACAAACACTCCAATCCATACATAAACATTCTACCAACATCACACCACACTAACAATACTCTAACCCCAAGTACCCAACCACCCTTACCCTACCAACCCCAAATACACATACACAACCTAACAACATATCCACCTTACCACATACACCTACAATGTCATATATACCCAACCAACTACCATACACCCCCCTATTACCACACTCTACAACCTATTAAACAATCCAACCACCCCAATAACCCCCCCCACAAATCAACGCCCACCAAAAGTTTCCTTAACATATTCCCTCATTTCCCAACAAACCCCCATTTCCAAACACCAACCACATATCACACAAAACTTCCATACCCACCAACACCACTCCTCTACAACCCACTCTACCCCCCACACCCAAAACCAATCCCACCCACATCCCAAACCCAAAATCTCTCTTATCACTCTCCCCCACACCTACAAAAAAAACCACCTTCCTACAAAAACCTAAACCATAACACTATCACACATCTCACATAAATACCCCATCCCCCACCACACACCCTCTCACAATCAACCCCACCCACCCCCTAACCCAACTACCAACCTAAACTTACAAATACTACATACCACTCCCCATACACCCCCTCAAACCAAACCTCCCACCCTCCCACAAACACCAAAGTACCCAAAACCATATATACTATTTCCCCCCATCCCCACTATATTCCACACCAAACCTATCATTTACCCCCATCACCACCTTAATATCCCCACCCCCACCACTAAATACCAACTACCCCCCTACCCTCTTCAATAAAACCATCCACCTCCTATCTTCTCCAACTCACCCCATATCCTACTAAACAGCTACTACAAACCTTACCTTCCATACCCCCAAACTAACTCCCCAAAACCAACCCCTCTAAATAACCCAACATACTCCCTCCACCCTTCCCCCCAACAACAATACACCCACCACCCTCACCCCACCCCACCACTCACTTCCCAACCCTAACCTACAATAAAACCCCTCAAATCCCCCCCCAACCCCAATACCCCCCACAAACCAATATATCTCCACAACAATCCCAAACACCTCAACAATCCATATCAACCACATACACCACCATCACAAAAAAAGAACCCTCACATTCATCAAAATACATCCAAATAGATCACACCCCACCCATCAATATACTACTCACCCCCATTCACCACCCCCCCAACCCCCCCCCTACCCCCCCACCCACAACCCCACATCTACAAACCCAAACCAACCTCCAAACCCCAAACAACCCCTCCAAAATCAAAAACTAAAATATATAATAATCCATATATATACCATCCCTATCCTCCACAATCTAACAATCCCTCTCATCCCCCCCCCCCATCCCAACAACAACCCTCTCTACATACCCCCAATCCCCCTAATTACATCCAAATCCACCATTCATCCTCACATCCTCATCCCTCTATTGTTCCATCCACACATTCTAAAAATACCCCCCCCCCCCAACACCCCCCCCCAAAAAAAAATAAACCCCCCTCACTCCCACCATAAAATACAATAAACACTATAACATCAATCTTCCACACCATTCTCAAAAAAACTATAAATTTCCCCCCATTACCCACCCCCCACTTCAAAACTTAACAATAAACAAAATTAATCACATACAATATCAAATTAACCCCTTATTCTTTCTTTCACCTCCCCCACTATCCCCCCACCCACAACTTTACCATACCACACATAAAACCCCAATCCTCCCAATCCCCCATCCACCACTAACCCTCCTACAAACCCCCTCTCCTCTCCACTACCACCACAAAACCTCCTGACCCCCTCCACACACTATATACCAAACATCTCCCCACACCCCCCCATACTTCCTATCCATATACCTCTACACACCCCCATCAATCCCCTTTAAAACAAACCAACCACCCAACCCCCCCTCTCTCCCTACACAAACCCAACACCCCCCACCCCACCTCCCCCATCCCACTTATCACACTATTTAAAATAAAATATCCAAACCCACAAACAATATCATATAACTCACCTCCTCACCAACCACATGCCCACTCCCCCCTAACCTCACCATACTATACCAACCCACAAAACCACAATTAAACCCCATACCCCCACATCTCCTACCCCCCCTCCTACCCTCCAAGCATCCCACCCACACCCAACAACCAACCCCACTACAACCCCAAAAACACACACCCCACCCCCCCAAACCCAACCCACCCCCCCCCCCCCCCACCCCCCACCCAAAACCCCAACCACCCACCCCTCACCCACCACCCCCCCCCCCCCCCCCCACACCCCCCCAAACACACCCCCAACACCACAATCCACCACACCAACCACTAACATCCCTACCACTAAACCAAACTCCACTACCTCTCCACACCACACAAACAACCCAACCATCCCACCACCCACCTACTTACCTAACCACCCAAACACACTACCACACACACAAACCCCTACCCACAACACCCCCACACCCACCATACCAACCCCAAACACCAATACCAAACACCCCAACCCACAACACTCTACATCTATCCAATACCCCACAACTAACCAATAATTCAACTACACCCCAATTACATATATAAAAACCCAACAAAAACCCCACCTACCACCAACCACAAAACTAACTACACCCTAACCACACCCCCCCAACCCACACCCAACAAAAAAACCCCACAACAAACCACCACACACAACCACCTACCCCCCAAAACCAAACAACCACAACCCCCATCACACAACCCAACACCCTCCCAACTCCAAAAAAATACATCCAAAATACAAGACCCACCCATACAAAATACACCCCCCCAACACACTCACCCACACATCACTACCAAACAACAACACAACACAAAAAACCCTCCCCCAATACCCACCCACAACACAACCAACAACCCCATCAAAATATCCCCACCCCCCCCAAACCCACTCCCAACCCCCCCCCACCCCAACACCAATAATCCACCAACAAAAAAAACACATCCATCACCACCCACCAAATACCTACCCCCCAACCAAAACACCCAAAAAACAAAACCAAACCAAAAACCAATACCCCCCATCCCAACCCACCCCCCCCCCCCCACATCCCCCCCACCACCACTCCAAACCACCTAACACACTCACACCCAACCAAACACAATACCCCATCCTAAACCCCCCACTCATCCCCCCCCCCCCAACCCCCCCCCCCCCCCCCCAATCCCCCAACCCCCCTAACCCCCCACCAACACCCACCCCCCCCCCCCACAACCTCCAACAAACACCACTCCACCACCACCACCCCCACCCCCCCCCCCTAAACCCCCCCCACAACACCCATCATACATCCAAACTAACACCCATACCATTCCTCCACACACCCAGACTCCCCAAACCCAGACCCCCAACCAACACACCCACACCCAACCCCATCACTAACTATATCAACCACAACACCCAACCACATCCAAAACACCCCACCACACCCCACCACCCACACCCCCCCACCCCCCTTCTCCCTCCTTCTCAACCTATCCCCACCCATTACCCATACCCCACTACCACCCCCCCCCCCCCTCCCAAAACACCCTACCACCCCATTCCCCCTACACCCCCCTCATAAACCCCTAACACCCCCTCCAACTACCCCCTAAACCCCCCCTACCCTATACCACACCCAACACCACAACTCATCCCCCCCTACATCCACCCCAAACCCCAACAAAACACTAACCCCACCCCCAAACCATTACCCATTAAATCCCAAATCAACCCCCCCCCCCCACACCCCCCCACACCCCCACCCATCCCACAACCTTACCACCCAACCAATAACACACCCCAAACCCCACACTACACAACCCCAGACCCCCACCCCAAACACCACCCCCACCACCCAATACCCCCCACCACACCCCCCCATACCCACACAAACAAAATACACCCACTACCCCACACCCCACCAAACCATCAAACCCACACCACCCCTACCTACCAATATCACAAGAACCATACCCTATCACCACTACCTAAAAACCCTCACCACACCACAACCCCCACCCCCCAAACCCCCCACAAACCAAAACAAAACATACCAATACCAACCACACAACTAAACCCCACCCCAACCAACTAAACTACCCATCACCCAAAAACAAAACCCCAACCCCCTCCAAACACACAACCACACCCCCCCCAACCCCTACCTACACACCCAAATCAAAAAACTAAAACCCACACTTCTACATTAAAATACCCCAAAACCACCCTTTCCAACCCAACCACACCCCATACTCCCCAAATATAATCTACAAAATACTACACACCCCTCATAACATACCCTCCCTACCATACCCTAAACAATCTCTTACCATACCCCCCCCTTACCCCACTCTACCTTATTCCTAACCCTCCCCCCCCCCCCAACTCCACCCTCCTACCACTCAACACCACAAACCAATCCCCACTTTACCCCAAACACACCTTAAATACTCACCTACCACCACCTAAAACCAATCCAACTCCCATAACACTAACTAAACTACCTCCTAACCCCCCACAACCACTCATCACCAAACCACAAACCCACAAAAACACTAACACCTAAACCTCAACCACTACCAACTACCTACCCACAACCCATTTCCTCATAAACATCCACACACCACCTATACAACCACAACCCCCTCACCAAACCACCATCCCCCAACCCCACCTAACCCACACAACCACCCCCAATAAAACCACTTCCCCAAAAACCACTTCCACCCCATCATCTAACACCCCATAATCCACCCACCAAAATCTCCCCCCTCAACCAATCTTCACAAAAATAACCCTACTCTCCCCCCCTATCCAACCTCAATAAAAATACAAACAACCCACCCCTCCCTATGCCCTAACCAATCCCCCCCAAACCCCCACTAATCTCCCCCATAAATATACCAACCCATGAACCCCATCATCCCCCCCACCAATCCTCCATATATCAACCAATTCAAATATACCCCCAATCCACCCCCATCCACTCATTCATCACTCCAACTCCTCCCCCCCTCCCCAAAAAATTCCCATAATTACCACCTTAAATTCTATCTCTCACATCATAAATCTCCCACTATAATTCATACCATCCCACTTTTCACCCTCCTCCAATCCCCACTCTATCATCACCTCTATTTCTACCTCACTCTTAACTCGTCCTTCTCATCCTATACTCTAAATATTCCTACCATATTGCACACCCCTCCCCCATCCTTAAACTCTCCTCCCTCCTAACTTCATCCTTTCCCCCCCCACCCCCCCCCCCACTCCCAAACATTCCCTATAACACATACATCATCTTACCTCTCTATAAAACTAAACCCAATCTAACACATTTCCCCAAAATTACTGCCCCTATCCAAACTAAATCCTACCCCCTCTCCACCTCCTCACCCTCTCTACACCCACACCTAACAACCCCACTCACCATAATCACTTCCATATGCCCCCCCAAGTTCCACACACCACCCATTACTATAAAACCACTCAACACTCTTACCCCCCAATTTCACATGTGCCATATTACCATCCTCCCACCCAACCTATTTCACCCCATCCCACTACCATATAACACACATAAACAACCCCCATCTACTCCCACCCTATCCTCTCCCCATAACTCTCCCCCTCAAAACCACGCCCTAACTTCAAAATTCACACAAAAATAAACCAAACTCCATATCCAATAATTATAAATCCACCCAACCCCCCCACAACTAAAAAAACATCATCAAAAACAAACATCACCACTCAAATCAACTATTTCATCAACACTCTATAACAATCCTAAAATACCTCCCCAAAAAACTATTCACTACCCCCAAAATCCAAAACCACCTCATTACACAACAACACAAACACTTCCAACAATAACTATTTCCAGTCCAACCCAATTACACCTCACTCTAAACCACCTCTCCAATCAACCACACAAACACCACCCCACAACACAAACCAACCACACACAACCACCACTAACAACCCCATCAACCGCCTCTTCCCAAACACTCACCCCCAACAACTCTCCCCTATCCCATCACTAAACCACCACAAAAACACCTACCACACTCACACACCTCAAAATACAATCATACACAAACCACCAACAACCACAACCCCCTCCCCCCACCACACCCACACCCCAAACAATAACAACTCCAACCCACCCCACCAAAACCCTAACAACCATAACCAACCCATACCAAACCCCCCACCCACACTAACACCCACATCACCCCCCCACCCAACCCCCCACCCCCCCAGACACACCCCCCCCCTCCCCTACCCACCAAAATTACCCTCACCCCCCCCCCCCACCCCCAACCACAACACACAAAACCCACACCCACCAACACCCACCCCACCAACCCCTACCTCCAAACCAACCCCCCCCCCCCCCCAACACCAATCACCCCCCCCCCACATCTACCAACCCACAACAACACCCCCATACACCCCCCTACCCAACACACCCCACCACCCCCCACCCTTCTCAACCAACACCCACCATACAATCATCACCCAAACCCCCCCACCCTTAAAAACAACACCCACCCCAACAATCACAATAACACAAACCTATATACACCCCCTTCCTACCAACCCACCAACAATCAAAATTACCCCCCAACCCCCCCCCCCACCACACAAAATACAAACAACTAAACAAACTAAACCATCCATCCAATCAACACACATCTCCCCATCTCCCTATCCCCCAAACCCCCCCCCATAAAACACCCACCACTACAACCCACAAATCCTACCTACCCACAACCATTCCCACAAACCCTACTCACAACCCACAACACAAAAATCCACCCCCCCAAACCCTACCCCTCCAAAACCCTATCTCAACAATACAACACCCCTACTTAAACCACCTACCCTAACTAACAAAAAAATCAACATACCACTTCTAAATCCCACCATCCTACATACCTAATATCACTTTAATCCTCCACCTCTCATACCCACAACCAATAACCCACCCATATTCCTCCTCCACCCCCTTAAATAAAATCACACCCCACCACCATCCCCCCCCATTCCCACCCATCTACAAACACAATTTCTAAATCCCCCAATCTCCTTATCACCCTAAACTATATCATCCCCCCCCAAATATAATCAACCAAAACTCATTCAACTTATCTATCCATCATTGAACTCTCCCTATACACCCCTATTTTATCTACCCCCTTTTTACCCTCTTTACATCTTTTCTTTCTTTCTTACCCACCCACCCCCACCCCCCCAACAAACAACAAACACATAACCCCACCACCTAAAATAAATACACAACCCCAAAATATAATCCAACAATCCCAATCCACACCCCCTACACAAACTACACCATCAAAACTCTCATTCACGACCCCCTCCCCACCACCCCCTTTCCTCTACCACACCCATAATAAACAAAAACAACAAAATTTTTTCTCCTCCTACCTCAAAAACCATTTTCCACCTAATAACACACAATTACCAAAAAAACACTACACCCACCCTCTACCCACCCACCCCAAAACCCCCCCATCCCATCAACTATACACCAAACATCACCTCCAACAACCCCACCCCCCCAAACCCCACACAACCCACTAAAAAACACACCAAACCCCCTCCAACAAACTCCCCCCCAAACCCCCCCAACCCAAAAAAACAAAAAATAAACCCCAAAAAATATCCACCAACCCATAAAATACACCCCCCCCATAACCCCACCACCCCAAATACCCTTCTCCCAACCCCCCAAACACCCCTCAACTACAATCTACCTCCACAAACCCCCCCCACCCCAACCCCCACCCCACATACCCCACAATAACAAACAACATAACCACAACCAACCCCATCACCACAACCACTATAAAAACCACACCCCATACCCACCCCCACCCCCCACCCCAAACAACCCCCCACACAAACACCTATCCATAACCCTTCTCCTCCCCCCCCCCACACCCCACAACCATATAAATAAATATATATATATAACAATAAAAATACACATTATCCCCATCTACGACCCCACACCCCCCCCCCACAAAAGATGTCCAACAACCCCCCCCTACCCACCAACCAACAAAAAACCCCCCCCACCAAACAACCCCCACCCCCCCCACCTAAACCCACACAACCAAACCCCCCCCCACATCTTTCACCCACACACACAACATTCACTCTCCAAATCCCATAAAACTACACACCCAACCCCCCCCCCCAAAAACCCCCCCCCTCACCCAAACAGCCCCCTACCCCTCCATTAACCCACAAACCCACACCCCCCCACCCCCAAACCACCACACCCCCCACCACCACAACCACCCCCCCCACACAATCCCCACATAACCAAAACCCACACAAACCCCACCTCATACCCCCCCCCCACCACCACACAACACCACCCCCCCCCCCAAACACCACCACAAAACCACACCACAAACCACAACCCACACAAACCCTCCCACAAACACAAAACCAACCCCCAAAACCCCACCCCCTACCACCCCACCAAACCACACAAAACAACAACACCCCCATACCCCCCCCACCATCCAACACCCACACCCACAACCTCACCACACCCAACCCCCCACCCAACAATCCCACACACACCCCTCACAACCCCACACCATACCCTCACCCCCCCAACCAACCCCCACTACACACCAACCCCCCCACCCCCACCATTCCACCCCCCCCCCTTCACCTACACAAATCACCCCACACCCCCCCAATAAAACCCCAAAACTCATTCTTTCCACCCCCCATCCCCATCCCAACCCCAATCACCACCCAACATCTACCCTATAACCCTTAACCCACCCCACCCTACCACACACCCCACCCACCCCCCCCACAACACCATCCCACCTTCCAACCACACCATTAACACTTAACACCCAATTCACTTCCCCAGAAATCACATACCCACCCACCCCCAACCCACCCCACACCACAACACCCACCCCCCCCACAATCACCCCACCAAATAAACCTCCCCCCAACTCCCATTCACAACCTACCCCTCATTACCCCCTCAAAACCAACTTTCCCCCCCCCAAATATCACACCCCCCCACCCAACCCCCCCTACCCACCACCACTAACCACCAACTATTATCACTCCTCCCCATCCACCACACCCCCCCACCCCACCATCACAACCCCCCCCATCCCCCCCCCCCCCCCCCCCCAAAATCCAACACCCTATACCCTCACTACCCCCCCCATCCCCCATCACACCAAACCTAAACACCTCTCCCCCTAACTACACCCCAAAACCAATACCAACAAACCCACCCCACCTTACCCCTACTATCATATACACCACCCCCCCCACAACCAAACAAAAAAAATCTAACAAACCCAAAAACCCCCCAAAAAACCACTCCCATAAACCCCCTCCATTCAAATACTATATAACTAAACAATCACCCTAAATATACACCACATCCCTCCCAACTAACCCCCCCAAACCTAAATCAATACACCACACCCCATAATCCCTCTCCCATCACCCCTTAACACCCCTCCAAAACAAATCACCAACCCACCCCAATTAAAACCTAAATTCTTAAACATACAACATCTAAAACCCCCATATACACTCTCAACCTCCCCCCCCCCCCCAACCCAACCCCTACAAATCAATCTAACCCTTCCCCACACCCCACCCCACAACCAACCCTACCTCAACCCTTCCTCTTCCTCACCCATACCACCATCATTAAACATCTCCAAACATCCTCTTCTAACACCACCTCACCATTCCACCATCAAATTCAAACAACACCTCTATTCCAAACCCCACTTTCCCACCACCACAACAACCAAAATAAACAATCCCAATAACACATTCCCCCCCCCCCCCATCCATATAACCATCCCCCACACATCAAATCATCCCTAACCCCTTTAAAACCCTTTCCACCCCCCCCAAAAAACCAACTCCCCCACACACACCCTCCCCCCAAACACACTCCTCTCAACATACTTTAATCAACACATTTAAAACCTCACCACCCCCCACCACAAACAACCCAACTCCCCACTCCAAACCCTTCCCCAATCCCCACCACATATCCCCATACTTTACAACCAATTTTCTACCCCTGACCCCCACAAATATACAATTCCCCTCTTATCCCCCCTCACCCCCCCCCCCACCCCTCCCTCCCCCCCCCTTTCCAACAAACACCCCAATAACTACTAACCCCAACCATCCAATCCCCCATCGTCCTATACATAATCACCCATAATCCAAAAAAACAAACAAATTCCAAATCTCCACCCCCCCCCCCCCCCCACCCTCCCATACCAACACCACAATCCCCCACCACCTCCAATCATACCCCCCCCACTTCTATTTCCTCATTCATGTAATTCTACAAACAACCTCTCCCACCCACTTAAATACCTCTTACACCCCAAACCCAAAACAAACAACCCACAAAAAACTCCCCCAGTACACCTACCCCCCACCTCACCCCCCCCCTCTCCCCCCCCAAAACCCAATTTTAACCCATATTTAACACCCCACAAACAAAAACCTACCATCCTCCACCCCCCCTACACAAAATCCCCCATAACAAAACCCTAAAAACTCTCCCAACATTCCAATTCCCCCTTCACCCACCCCCCTTTACATCACCCTTAACCTTCCATTCCATATACGTACAAAAACACACACACTTCCCTCCCAACCCCCCCCCATCTATACACCCCTCTTCCAAACCCCCAATCTTGACATCTATTCCCCCCCCCCACCACTCCTCCTCCCCCAACCTCCACTCAAAATAAAAAAACAAAATTTTCCCCCACTTACCCTTGCATCCCCCCCCCATACCACCCACCCATCAAACCCTATTCAACCAAACCCCCCCCCCCACCTACCCCACCATCCCCCCCAAACAAAAACAAACCCCCCCCCCCAACACCCAAACCCCAACTCCACCTCACACCCTACAAAAAACACAAGAAAAAACATCCCCCACCCTCTTCCCATCATAACCCCACAAACTGTCCCCATTCTTTCCCTCCTTCCCCCCCCCTAAATTTCTCCCCATCACCACCCCCCTCAACCTGTCCCACTTCCCCCAAACATCCTCCATTCCACCCCCCTCCACCAAATTCACACCCCCTCACCCCAAAAACCTCCTACAACCCCATCATCCCCTTCTACCTACACCCACCACAAAAATACAAATATAATACCAACAAACTAATCTCTACCACCCCCTCCCAAAAGAAACTAACATCTCCCCCTAACAAACCCCCCATCTCAACTAGTCCATCTCTTCTAACATTCCCCCCCTCACCTCAACCCCATATCCAAATCAATTCTCCCCTCTTTTCTTTCCAACTTCCCCCATATCACACTGTGTGCCCCCACCCCCAAAACCTTAATACCCAACCAAAATCACCACCCCACAACCATCATCCACCATTAACACCCTAACCCTCATTCACCCCCCTCTCCATCAAACCACCTCCAAAATTCCCAAATTTTCCCAAACCTCATTCAATCCCATCCCACAACCCACCATAACAAACCCCCCCTATGTAAACCCCTCCTTCCCTACTCCACCCACCCTTCCCCCACTACTCACCCCCCACCCACCTCCTCTCCCCCTCCCCCCGCAAATCAAATATCTATTTAACCAATATTTCCCCCCACCCCACAAATTCCCAACAACCAAAAACCCACCATCCTCACCCAACACCCCCCCAAAACAACACCACCTATCCAATCCAAACTATCCTCAAATCTCCCACCTTCACCATCATACCCTTTACACTACAAACATAATCCTACAATCACCCAATATAATTATTACCCAACATTCCACCCCCCACCAAATATCCCCCCCACACAAACATAATAGAACCCCATCCCCCCATTACAAATTATTTACCACTTCCCCTAATTAACCACTAAATACAATCCCCCCACATATGACCTCAACCCACCCAATCCAATAACAAATTGCCATAAAATTTATAACCCGCCCCCCCCAACAATACATCCGTCAAATTACCCACATATAACAAAAGTCCCAAACTCTCTAAATTTACCAACCCTAAAACTCCAAAACCAACCAAACCATTCCCCCACCCCCCCCACCAACGCTCAAACTCCATAAAAACACCTCTACCCCCCTATCTTACCCTCTAACACAACATTATTCAATAACATACAAACACCTACAACCACTCCCACTCCAATAACAGACTCTTATCCGATAACAATAAACACCCCCACAACCACCTCAATCACAACCATAACACCACCCTTCATTAAATTTTTTAACACTAACACATCATATCCCCTCCAACCACTACATAATACGCTCACCAACCAACCAACCCATTTCAACATAACACCACAAATCCACATATAACAACCCACCACACCTCACCCTAACCACTTCCACCCCCCTACATCCCATCACACCCACACAACCACTCATACAACAACTCCCACTTTACCACTTCCCACCCCACATTAACCACCATTCAACAACCCCCACAAATCCTCTCCCCAACACCCACCCTCCTCTTCTTCAAATAAATAAACCATTCACTCCTTCCCCCAACAACACCTCATAACACAAACAACCCCCTCCCCCCCCAACCCTACACCCATCCCCCCCCCCCTCACCCCCACCTCCCACTCACATCCTCATATTTAAAACACCGTTACACATACCTTCTTATCTATAAGACCAAAACCCCATCTAAACATTTCCAAAAATTCTCCCACTATCCATACTATTCCTACCCCCTTTTCCCCATATCCCCATTTATTTCCCTACCCTACTTCCATCCCACACTAACCACAACACTAACCCCTTTAATATCCCCCTTAAATCCTATATAACCCATTCAACACAATACCACCATTCATTTAACACACTCAATACTCACTTTCCTTTTCAACACGATACCTCCCCACCCAACCTATTTACACCCCTCCCAATACCCCGACTCCACCTTACCCCACCCCCTCACTCCACCTCTCCCTTCCCCTAAACACCCTTATTCGCAAAATATTTTCAAAACTTCCCAATACCAATCCCAAAAAATATACCAACCCACCAAACTCAAAAAAAACCCACCCCAAACCATCCCCCCCCAACATAATTACATCACACCCAACCTACAACACCCACTCACCTCTAATCAATTACTCTTCTTTCCACATATCATCCTCCTCCCGTCATACAAATTTCCCTATCCATTCTTACTACCCATCTCCCTCCCCTTTACTCTTCCTCCCTCATCCCCCCCCCCAATTCTATAATTCCCAAATATCATCTCCTAATCAACCATAAAACCCCACCTCCCCCAACCTTCCTCTCCATTCGTTCTCATCTTTTTTTTCAACCATTTCACAATCCTAAACCACCCCCCAAAATTCCCCCCCAACAAAAATCACAAAAATCACAAACTCATACCCATAATCCATAAATCCACCCACCCCAAATTCTAAAAAAAAATCCAACCCCCTTACCACTAAAATCAACTTTATCCATCCCCACTATACCATACTCCTCAACACCTCCACATAAAACTATTCCACAACCCCCCCACAATCACAACCACTCCTTTACAACACAAACACTTCCTACAATAACCATCACAACCCATTTACACTCTCACCACAAAACACCTCCTACAACACAAACACCCCCACAACACCAAACCACCTACACAACACAACCAACAACCCTCTACCCCTCACACCACTCCCCACACAACCAAACTTTCCACTATCCCCTTTCCTCAACAACCACATAAACACCTACCACACCTCCCAAACACCTCAATATCCACATAACAACCACAACAACCTCTCCAACCCCTCCCCCAACCACACCTATAACCCCCCTTTAACCTCCTATTATTCCTACTACATCCACCGCCACTTCCATATATTTCATAACTCCAAACCCCATCACTCTTCATCCATATCTTATATGTGCCTAAAATACAACCACCTCATACCACACATAATCTTCCCTAATCCCTTCACTTCAACAAGACCTCCCCCCCTATATAATGTATACACCATCCTCCTACCAAGCTTACCCATTATCTCTTTATCCCATCCTCCCACAACACTCTCCCTACCCCCCAACATTACCACCCCAAAAACCAAAATGTAACCAACTCTCCCCCACCTACATACCCAATCCACCCCATACCATCATATCCCCCACTTTCTATACCCTTCACCCCAACACCCCCAACTACCAAATTCAACTCCCCCAACTACCCCCCTCAACAAATTCCCCACCCCACAACCCTACACCCCCCCAACACCTTCAACCTCGTCCCCAACCACCCATCCAAACCTACCCCCCTATATTCAATAATCCACTATATCCCTCCAACATCCTTTATCAAAACAAATTCATACCAACCCAAACACCTCCCCACACAAACCTACCACATCAAACACTCCTAATACCACCTTCCATTAAAACAAACAAACCACTAAATTCCCCCCATAACCCCTCTCACACCCCCCAACATACCACATCCCAACACCTAAAATAATTCCCAATCATACAAAAATCTTAATCTTAAACCCTCTAAGAACCCACCCATTAATCAAAATCCTCTCTTACCCCTCAATACCCATATCACTTTTCCACATAAACCCTAATTACAACACAAAACCCCCTCTCACCCTTTAAATCTCACTATACATCCCCCCCCCCCCCCCCCCCCCCCCCCCCCCCCCCCCCTATTCAACACCCAAATAACTACCCTCCCTCATTATATCACCTATAAAAAATCACCATCCACCCTTTACATCTTCGAACACTCTAATTATTCCAAATAATACAAACCATTTATTTTCTTATCCTTTAACCATTTACATTTAACTACATAATATTTCTGTTAACATCATCCATATCAAATTCCCCTTCCGACAAACCGACCACCTCCCCCTTACTTCACCCACCCCAACCAAAACCTCCCTCATATATTCTTTCAACCCCATCCAATTACAATCCCACTAAACACCATCATACATACTTCCTTACCACAATCAACCACCCACACACCCCAATTACACCACATTTATCCCTTTACAATTACCCATTCCAAATAGAATCACCCCCCCCAACCATCCAAAAACCATAAAAAATAACAAAACACCCTAAACAAAAACCAAACCACTCAATTACCAAACCAATAAAATAAAGATATTATTCATATAAAAATCATCACCATTCCCCCACAAAACACATTTGCACCACCTACAAACAAACACCTCCCCACAACCAACACAATTCTCTTTTAACACACCAATACAATACACTTTAACCTTAAAATTAAGCCCTACATCCCACTCAACATTTCCACCTCTACCACAAATCTCCCACATTAAATTATTAACATCCACTCAAAAACAAACCAATACTCTATCCCATAACCTCATTAACTTACACTAAATTTATCCCCCCCCTACCTTCCTAAATAAACTGTTAACAACCTTAACCCTATTAAACCTAAAACCTCCTCACCTTCTATCCCATCAAACACACTACCAATAACCTACCCCACTACCTTCACCTATACATCCCCTCCCACTACTACACAAACACTACACCCATTCACCCTCTTCCCTCCCCTAAACAAACAACTCCCCCTACCAACCCTCTCACAACCCAATATATCCCGCCCCACCTCCCTCCACTCACACCCACCACCCTCCTCCCATCCCCCTCCCTCACCCCCACACCCCCACACCTCATTACTTTCCCTCACCTCATCCCAACAAACCCCATTAAACCCCAATACCTCTCTTCTTATAACCCTCAACCACTACCTCAATAATAAAAAATCTCATCCCAAATTCCCCTCTCCAATAAACTAAATCAATACCAACTTCACCTTCTTGTACTACCATATTCACACTCAATTTTGTATTAACCTAAATTTCCACCCCATACCACCACAAAAATTATCTCTTCAATTCTCTCAATACCACCCTCCTTCTATAAACCCTACACAACACATCTCCCCTTCCTCCTCATCCTCTCCATCTTCCTTCACCATATACTCACAATATTAAACTACCTCATCTTATACACCCATCCATCCTACTACCCAATCTCTACCCCATTCAATACCCCTACTTACCACCTCACACACCACCACACCTAATAAATCTCTTCTCTCTTTCTCCAACACATAAACCATAATCAATTCACCACCCACCAACATTAATACCTCATACACCCCACCTCCACTTCTCTAAAATAAACCCCCCCTCCCCAACCAAACCCCCTACAAATCATACCACTTATCACCCTATGTAAACTCACAAAACCTAACCTAACCTTTTCATACTCATCATTCAAAACCAACCAAAACTTTAAATAAAAACATCCAAATTCCCCCAAACCCCCTCCATCACTCCTCACCTCTCATTCAATTTCCAACTCTCACCCTATCCCCACAATAACGCCTCTAACCTCATTCATCCTTCTTACACCAACCCCCTCCCTCCCAACATAAACAAACCCTACCCCCCCCCCCCCTTCTCTTCACTCCATTAATCCTTTATCAATTTAATCATAAAAACATATACCTTTCTCAATAACCCAAACAATACCATATCTTCAACCACCAATCAATACCCTACTATCCCTAACATATCCACTACACTCCCTCCCCCAATCTTATACCCCTAACCCTACTCCCCACACTAAAACAATATACCCCCTAAACACAACCCATCACAAAACCCACCTAACAAACCCCACCACTCAACTAACTCTCAAATTACTCCAAATCCAACTAAAAACCCTCCACCAATTAACAATAAAAAAATCCATACCAACCCTCCAAAACCAACCCCCCTACCATCACTTTTCTCCACCCCTACTCTCACCACACCTTTACCCTACCCCATATTTCTCTCCCACCCCCCCTTATAATAACAACATCAATCACCCCACCAACCCTCAACCCCCCCTTCCACCCCCTTCAACAACAAATACCCCCTCCCCCCCCTAATTAACACTCAATAATAATCCCCCCACCTACAACATTACCCTATTTAACAATCACACATACCCTCTACCTTTCTCTATCCCTACCCCAAAATTCCTCAAATACCACCTCAAAAACCACACCACAATCCAATTACAATAACCCCTCTCAAACCCCTCCCACCATATCAACCTTAAAACATTCCCCCCCCAACCTCCCCTTCCCCCCCCACCCCCCACATCCCCCTATTTCCATCCTCTAATCCCAACTCCTAACATCTAACTCACATCACTCTTCCTCTTAATCAAAAAAAAACCATAAAACAACTTCTAAACTATCTACTTCTTATCTTTTTTTTTCTTCTTTCTCTTCCTTTCCCTAAAACAAATACACTCCCAAACCCCTTCCCCACCTATATCCCCCCCCCCTCATTTCAACCCCACCATCACCACCCAACACCTCTCTATAATATCTCATTCCCCTCCCCTACCTTTAACTATCCAAATCAACCCCTATTTCTATCTTCTCAAATCTAAAATCTCATTCTACCCCCTTTCCCATACCTCATATCATAACCTTTCTTAAATTCTTCTTCTTAACATTCCTTTCCTCACACTCTTAAAACAATAACAAACTCCCTTCCTAACTCCCCCCTATCATATCCTCCATATTCATCCCACCTATAATTCCCACATTTCTCAAAACCCACCCACCACCCGCCCATCCCATCACACATTCACACCTCACACCTCATCATCACATCCCTCCCCACACTTACTTAATACACCAAACCCCCACAATCTATTCAAATACCTCATCTTTCATTTCAAACTTACCAATCCTTTCCAACCCTCATACCCCCATTCAAATCAAATTCCCACCCCCCCAACTCCCTACCCCCCAACTACCCTTCTAAATAAATACTTTCTAACTCCCTACATATTTGTCCCCTAAAACTCATCACAACCTCCACCCCCTCCACCCACCCCACCTACTCACACCAACCCCAAACAAAAATCACCACCTCACCATTCCACATATCAAATACAACCAAACTCCCCCCTCAACTATCTTAACAATTCTCCCAACCCAACCCCCACCAACTCAACCCCCCCCACACTAAATCAAAAAATACACCACACCCCAACACCCCCATAACCTACACATATTATAACCCCTCTCCATACCACAAATCCCACAACAAACCAACCCAATCTCAACCTACCAACTAATTAACAATGTACCCCAACCCTACCCATCACAACCTTCAACTTCAAACCCTAAACCCCCTTAACCCCCCCCTCATAACCCACCATCTACCCCCAATCAATAACCTCACATATTATAACCTCCCTTCAATTTCAAACTCTAACCCCTATCCACCATACTTCACCAACCCATCTTCATTTCACCAATTCCTATCCCCCCCCACCTATTCCAATCTTCCGCACTTAACCCCCACTTCCCCAATCCCACCCATCCTCACCACTTCTCCCCATTTCCTATTACACAACATACTAACTCCAAAATACAAAACAATACCTCACCCACAATCAACCCAATCAACCCAATCCCATCCCATGCTCCCTATTATCATACCCTCTATCAACCCCTCTCTTCACTCACCCAAAATAAAAAACATAAACTCTCTTACCTTCCTCTTCCCTAACTCTCCCCCCGCCCACTTGGCATACACATCCGCTACAAAAGCATCCATACTTCACAATATTCCTACTCCATACCCATATACATACCTTTTTTTTCTATTATCCTCAAACCTACCCCTTCCCTACACACACCTCCTCCACACCCCCCCTCACCTCTTACATATATACACTACACCCCTAATCCACCTATTCATCTTCACTCTTTCCCTTACTTATACCCCCCCCCCCCCCCACCCCCATATAATTCCCATCCTACTCTTCCTTTCACCCTCGCAATAACCATCATCTATCCCTCCCCTATCTCCATTCCCCATATAACTCATTCCTCCAATCCACAAAAACATCAAAATACTTCCATCCCCTTCAACCCTACATAATAATCTCCTACTTCCTCACCCCCCCCCCCTCAAACCTACCAACCGCCACTACAACCCAACCTCTTCCCTTATCATTAAATAAAACCCCCCAAATCCAAACCATTAATTAACAAATAACCTATCCCCCAACCCCCACAATACCCTTAGTCCACCCCACCTAACCCCAACCCACACAATGTATATAATATCACCAACAAATCCAAAATCAATATAAAATAACCCAAACAACCCCATTCCATACAATCCATCCATAAACAATTATTCTAACCCATCCCTCCCCCCCCCCCCCCCCCCCCCCCCCCCCACCCCCCCCCCCCCCCCATACCCACATGTCAACCCCAATATAAATTATCCCATCACAAAACACCAACCATACACAAAAATTACTACCCCTTCAACCCTTAAATTTCTTGTTCCCTCATTTTAAACCAAATTTAAAACCCACCACCCCATCAAACCTCCCACAATTAATACCCCTTTAAAACCTAAAATAAACCTTATCCCCAACACAAACCCTCCCCCCACCCAAAACCCAAACACAACCCCCAAAAATTCACCATCAAAATATCATAACCCCCTCCCAAATCTAATCAACCAACACCCTATAACCATCTTCAAATTTAAAATCATTCCCCCCCACCCTAACTCCAACTATCTTGAAACAACATAACAAATAAACATCACCCCCCAAAAACCCTCAATAATCCATATCCCCCACCATCCTCATATACACCAACCCATCCCCCTTCACCCCCATCCCCACATTACTGAACTCCACCAATCTAATCCCCCCATCCATCCTTCTTTTCCCCCGCCAACCCCACTCAATAATTATAACCCCCCCATTCACTCTTCCCTCCTACTAACCTCATAAATTAACACCCCTCCTAATATACCCATACACATCAAAACACAACAAAACAAACACTAACCTCACCATTCTCATAAATACATTCATTTACTCTTTATCTATTTCATATACCACTTCTACCCCCCTCTTCTATAAAATCCCATCCCAAACTATTTCCCTCCTAACCCAACCACCTATCCTCAAACCATACTCATTTCCCATCAAAACCAACCTTCCAACCCCCCTAATTCTACATACTCATCCTACCACCCCTTAATATTATCTACAAATAAAAAAATAAAATTAACACACACCTCAAACCCCCCGATTACTCACTTCACCTTACCCACCAGACCCCCCACCCCTTACCTAACCCACACTAATCATATTTTTCCATTTTTATTCCTTTATCCTCACCCTTATACTCACATCAACAATATCACTCCACCCCCTCCCTTCCCTCAATTACAATCTACAAACAACAAACCCCACACCCCCAAAAAACCCTAAAATCCAAACACACTCAAAAAAACTCCTCATCCTCCCATACACACAAATACAATATTACTCTAAACTTTTCACCCACTCACCTTTACCTCTTACCCTAACATAAACAATATTACAACCCACCCCAATACCCAACAATCTACCCCCTAACTAAACCCCACCAACCAAAATTCAACCATAAGTGAAAATAACAACTATTCTTTAAACCTCAAACAAAACACCCCCACAATTAACTATCCCCATACCACCATCTTCATCACACCCTTTTATTTCCTAAAATACATGCAATACAACATCAACACCCATTACTTAAACAATCCTTAACCACAATCCCCCATTCTAACACATTTCACAACAAGATCATCATCAATAACCTCATACCCATGTCCACAATCCAACCACATATCGACACAAAAACCAACATTCTATCTACTTCCACCCTAAAATCATCACACTCTTTTACCCAAACACCTGCAACACAACACTTACATCCCCCCCCCCCCTAACCCCTCCACCCCACACCCTCTAACCCCTAAAAGACATTCATCTTTTCCCCCTCAATTCCCCCCCAAATAAAAACTCTATACTCCCAACCCCCCCCCCATCTTCCCATTCTTACTACCAATCCCCCCCCACCACCACCTTATAAAAATTACAATCACCCATCACTCACAAAACCCCTCATAAACCCCCTAACCTAACATACAACCCTCTTAAAACTCTCCCTCCCAACCCACCCCATCCATCAAAACCCCCAACACAACCTTTAAATATCAACCCCCAAAAATCCACCACACTAATAATAATAATCTCATCTCACCCTAATCCATCCTATATAACTCCCAACTCCCTACAACAAAATCCACACCAATCCAACCCCCCCAATCTTCCCCCACCCCCTCTAACATCAATATTTTTCCCTTTTATCCCACCTTCCCTATACAAATTCACTCCCCCCACACATCATCTCAAAACCATCATAACTATCAAATTTCAACCCTTTTCTCCTCCCCCCCCCCCATAAAAACCATATCATTCCACCCCATAATAAACCCCATTTACTCTTATAATCTTTTCATACTATAAAATACAATTAATAAAATCTCAACAACAATACCCTCATCATCATATCACTAATCATCATCACCCACACTCCATACCACAACTCCCATTAATATAAATACCCCTATACCATATATAAATCAAATCTCAAATATCCCCATCCAATCAAATTTCATCACCCTAAGTAAATCACATCCCCCATACTCCACCCTACCCCTATTCCACATCCTCTCCCTTCCCAACACAAACTTCCCCAAATCAAACATCTCTTAAAAACCATAACACACCCCTCTCTAATTTCTACACCAAACCACTCATAACCTCCATAAACCATACCCCCAACAACCCACCATCTTATAAAACCCTCCCATATTACACATCATTACCCCTAATATAACAACCCCCCCCAACCCCCATCCATAACCTACAAACCCAACACAAAAAATTCCCCTTTTCACAACCCACCCACCCCCACACACCCATTCATCCCATTCACACACTCCCTTTCTAAAACCCTAACCCACCATCCCCCTATCTTCTTTAAAACAACATTAACCTGAATAAAAACCATTAATCAAAACTATTTAATTACTCACACATATAATCTTAGACGGTACACATAAAATCCCTTTTCACCAACACCCAATAATATCATTATAATCTATTTATTCAATCCCATAATTTCACTCTCCCCAATATTACATTCATTCTCACTCCCCCCCCCCCCCATCAAACTCTTCCCCAACCAATATCTTTATCTTACCATTCTTATAACCACCTTAATACAACAAATACCTTTATTCCACTCCTCCAAACTATCCATACCCCATTCCCATTCTAAAAATCCTTAAACATAATACCCAATCCATTCCCTAACCCCCTCTTGCCCACCTTCCAAATACTAACATCAAACCCGTCTAGAACCCACACTCTCCTTACCCTCACAATCCCACACCAACATACTCCACACCCACCCTACACACACTCCATCACACCCCAATCTTCACCTTCCCATACAAATTTCCCTCCCCCAATCCCTTCCAATACCATTCTCTATTTTTTTACCCCCCCTCCCCTCTATCAAAAACTTATATATCTTCCTTACTTCCCAAATTACCACCACACCACAAATACCCAATATATTCCTAAACTCCCCATATACCAACTAAACCCCATTCCTAACCTACTATTTTCCATTTCCACCACAAAACCCACCCCAAAAAAAAAACACAGACCCATTTCCAACCCTCCCACATAATTCCATCTAAAAACGACTACCCCCCCCATCCTACCCAATTCTTTATTTCCACCCCTTACCAAATACATAAACTCCAATCCCCCCATCCAACTCCCCCCCCCCATAAACAACCTATCCCACAATCAAAAATAACCCTCACCATATATCACCCCCTCCCCATCCCCTCCCAAACACCCCCCCCCACCAAATCCACATTCTATTTCCCCCCACCCCCTCAAAATCCCCTCATCAAAATTCCCACCCCCCTCAACATCATCCCCACAATCTTATCATCCCCCCCCATAACCACCACCAATACATAAATATATATATTATATATATAACATTATATATAAAAAGCAATCACAAAAAATAACATAAAACCCACACTGCCTCCACGCCCCATCAGTCTTCTCCCAACTAAACTCCATCCCCAATCCCCCACACACCCTCATAACCCACACCCCCACACTCCTCCTAATCATACACATACAAACATAACACACACCAAACACCCTAAACGACCCCACCACCCCCCATCACCAAATATATCCCCCCCCCCTCCCCCAAATAAATACCACTCCAAACCATACCTTACCCACAAACAAAAAACAATACATAACCACCCCACCAATCCAACCAATAACCACTTTCCCCCTCCTCCCCCCTAAACCTCAAAAATCCCACCTATCCCTATATACCCCATCACATACATACCACACCAAACATCCTACAAACACCCAAAAAAACTCCTCCAACAAACCCCATTAAAAAACCACATACACAAAAAAACTTCATCCAATCTTCCCACTTCACCTCCCCCCCACCAAACAACAATCATCAAAACAAAAACACCTCTAACAACTACTACATCCCAACCATAAACTACCACCCAACTCAAATCCCCCCTCTATCCTCCTCCCCTCTCAAACAAAAATCAACTCTCCACGATCCCATCCCCTCTCCCCCCCTCCCCCCCCCCATAAACCCACCTCAAATACCTTATAACTCCTCTCAATACTTTCATACCCTAACTACAACCATCACAAACCACCCACTTCCTATCTCCTCCCCTTTTTCCCCTACCCTCCTCTCCATCCCCATCCAATAAACACCTAACATATCCTAACATACCCATCTCCCCCTTACCACATAAACCTCCCCCCAATCTATTTATTACCACCCCACTACCCTTACACCTATTACACAATCCTCAAACCTTTCAAAATATCCCAACCCTCCCCCCATCAACTCCCACAAAATCAACCCCACCAAATTCCTCTTAACATATTCCCTCAATTTACCCAAACAACCCATTTCTCCCACACCAAACACACAACCTATCAAACAAACTTCCTACCCCCCCCACCAACACTCCTTACCAACCACTAATCACCCACAACCAAACAAATCCCCACCACTCAAACCCATAATCTCCTCTTAACACATCTCCCCCACCACCCCTTCAAAAAAAACCACTTCCTAAAAAAACCATAACCATAACACCCCTTTCACCCCACTCAATAAAATACCCCATCAAAGCTCCACCCACAACCTATCACATATCAACACCCCCACCCATAACCACACAACCCCAACTACACTTACAATATATATGTCCACCACTCCCCCTAAACCCTAAACAAACCTCCCCCACCCCCCCAAAAACCACCCAAAAAAAAAACCATAAATACTATTTCCCTATCCCCCCGCCACTATATTCACAAAACCAACCCTTACCCATTCCACCCATCCTCCCACTATCCCCCCATCCCCCCCACACTAAATACAACTACCCCTACCCTCTAATAAAACTCCACTACTATCTTCTCACAACACCCACTACTCTTACTAAACACTACTACAAACCCTTACTTCCATACCCAACTAACTCCCCAAAACCCCTCTAAATACCAACATCCCCCTTCCCTCCCCCCTTCCCCCCACACAACAATACCCCACCACACTACACCACCACCCCATCCCAACCCTCAACCCCTATACCATAATCCACTCACATCCCACCACATACCCTCCCCTAACCTCATCCCACTCCACCCTTTTCATCTAACATCCCAACACCCCCAACATTCCATATCACAACATAAAACCATCCCAAATAAAATAACTCCCAAATCTAATCAATATAAATTCCAATTATACACTTTTCCCACCCCAATAATCATCATCAACCTACCATTCACACCCACCCAACCCCCACCCTTACCCCCCCCACCCAACACACATCATCCAAAACCACAACCCAACTCCAACCAAACAACCTCAAACTCAAAAACTAAAATATATAACATTAATCCATATCATAACTCCAATCTTCAATATCAAAATCCCCTTTATCCCCCCCATCAACAACAACAACCCTCCTCCCATACATACCCCCAATTCCCCTCCCCCTATTACATCACCACCACCTTCATTCACATCATCATCCCCCTCACAAATCCCACCCCAATTCAAAAATACCCCCCTCCCCCACACACCCCACCAAAAAAAATAAACCCCTACTCCCACTTAAAACTACCCATACAACATAACCATCACACTCCACACCATCCTCAAAAAATAACCAAATACCAAACCAACTAACTCAACTACTTCTATTATCTAAATTCTCATCACATTCAAATATCCATTACCCCAATCAACTTTCATTCACCCAATCCCCCCCCCCCTCACACACCTTTCCATACCCCACAAAACCCAATCCACATACTCTCCCACATCACATCTAACCCTCCTACCAAACCCTCTCCATAACACTAACCAAATACCACCACCCCAACAACAAAAAAACCCTATACCACAACAAATAACACCATACACCCCACATAACACACCAATCAATCCCAACAAACCTACCACACCCCCCCCCCCCCACTCACCAACATACCCCCCCCCACACACCCTCCCCAACCACCATTAACAATCCATAAAAATTAACTAACAATAATCCTACAACCCTTTTATATTACTCCCCCAATCTACCCCCAATACCCCCCTCCACCTAACATCCCTTACTAAACCCCTCAGAAACAATTAAACCTATACCACATCTCCTACCCCCCTCTCCCCTCATACCTCCCACCCCACCCACACCCCTACCCATCCAACCCCAACCACCCTACCTCACCACCTCCCCACAATTCCACCCATAACAAACCCCCCCCAAATTACCCCAAATCATATCCCAACACCCTACCAACAAAACCACAACCCCCCACCAACCACCCCACCCAAAAACCACACACCCCCCTCTACCTTAACACATCCAAACTCATATTATTCCCACTCCTCAATCCTATCCAATCCCTACAATATCTAACTATCTAAATCCTACCCCTTCCTACACTCCCAATACCTTAACTTACAATCCATACATATATTACTCTCCAACTACAAACCCCCTAATAATAAACCCATAAACCATTACTCCCCCCCAACCACTATCCATAACAACACATCCCCCCCTCTTCAATCTTCTCCCCTTTTCCATTCACATACTATCCCACTCTGACTTCCACCCCCATTTACTTATAAACCCCTCCTATCATCATACCCACCATTCCCCCTCACAACATCTCATATCTCCACTTCCACCACCACACCCCATCCCATAAACCCCCCATTAAGACCCTTCCCTAAATAAACTCATATCCAAATCTTTCAAAACACAAAAAACTCAAAAAAAACCATAACATATCAACAAACATAACTACCATCTAAAACGAAGTATAACCTCCCAACTCACATCAATATACATCCAATATCACTTACACCCACCCAATCCAATCCAATTACACCAATAAATCACACCACACAATCTGAAATTCATCCCCTACAAAAACTGTTATATATCTACCCCCATCACACACCACCTATCATCTAAAAAAAACATTTTCCTCCCCCTTCCATCTCTCTCACCCCCCCAACATTCTCAACATTTCCTCCTCATATACATAGTCATAAACCACTCCCTTCTCCCTGTCCACAACAACATCCACCCCACAAAACACACACTAAACCAACAACCAACCCAACACATTACCCCCATCCCATACACCCACCCCCACAACCCCCCCAACCACTCAACACTTAATCACTCACTAAAAACATAACACTATCCCCCATCCTTATACCTATTCTCCCCCCCACACCCCCCCCCCCCCCACCAATCCCCCACCCACCCCCCTAACCCCACACCAACCACCCCCACCCCCCCCCACTACCTCCTCTACAAATCTAAAATACACTACCACCCACAAATCCCCCTCATGACCCAATACATACATCCCATACTCCAAACTAACCCACCCCCATACATTATCCACCCACACACTATCTCCCACAATCCCACCCATAACAAAACTCACCTCAAAAACCCCATCATAAATATCTCACCATATAAAACAATACCACTGTCCTTAAATACCCCCCTACCCCTATTCCTCCTCCCCATCCCCCCCATCCACCCCTTCCCTCCTTTCCCCAACCCCATCTCCTTTCCCTCCCCCACAACCCCCTTAACCCTACCACCCCCAAAAATTCATAACACTGTCCCCCCCATCTCCCCTTCCCATCATTCATATCCTCCCCATTCTTCACCCTACCTAACCACACATCCCCCTATAACACATTCCCCATTATCCTATTCTTCCTTACCACAATTCACCCACACACCCCAAACCCCTTAAAACCTACACCACAACCCCCTTATCATTTTCCCCTTTCAAATCGCCCATCCCTCCCCACTCTCCACCCCTAACCCCCCCTCACATCGCTCAACCATTACTAACATAAAAATAAACACCCTGTACCATAAAAATACATCTCTCACCCCCTTCAATTCCCGTTTCACAATCCATATACAATCACTCACAACCTCATCCATACCAATATTAAACAATCACTCTAAACATCCCTCCAAACCCATACCCCAACCAAAATCTATCATCTACCCCATACCCTAAATATAACAAAACCCTACTTCTCAATACCTTCTAACCATCAAAACAAAATCACAATCCACAAATTCCCCCACAACAAAATTACACCTATAATCCAATCCAACCCAAAATATTCAACAATCAATAACCTCCACTATATTCCCTCATACCCTATATAACCCATAAGCCCCTATACAATAACAAACACCTCCCCCTATACCTCCTATTAACCCCCTCGCATCCTTATATCTATAAATCATCCTCTTTCTTTTTAAAACCCCCATTACCCCTATTTCACCAAATCCTCTCCCCCTCCTCCTTTTTTATTAAATACATCTTCACCTCTCACATATCCTCATTCCTACCACCTACCTCCCTCTCATTCTTCCTACCCTCACTTACCCCAATTCTCCTTATTTCCTACACCCCTCCCCCCCCATAACCTCAAAACTCCTACCACATAAACCACTATAAACCCAATATGTTTCACATTCAACAACTGATATCATAACAGTCAACCACCTTAAAACAATCCCAACTGTCACCCCACTCATACACTCAATAACACTACCTACACCCCCCACACAACTCATCAAAAATGCCACACATCACATCTATAATAAACACTTAACACTTCAAAACCTGCCAATCCACTACAAAATACCTCACCTACAACCCATATTTCCACATAAATATACGCACACATCAACTCATCAACAACCCCAAAACACCTCACCCCTTTTCCACTTCCCAACCCCACATCACTCATACAAACAGACCTCTTAAAAACAAATTCCAAATATTAACACTTCCCCCACCACCCACATTAACAACCATCTCTTCCACACAAATCCTCCCCACACACCCGCTATTCTCCCATATTAACAATCTCCTCCAACACACCTAATAAAAACAAACAACACCCCTCCCCTAAACATACACCCATCCCCCCCACACCACCACATAAATATCCCTAAATACTAACCTACCATTTATCAATAATGCCCCCACCTGCTCCGACCTTCTCATTACAATCTTTGTATATTTCCCCATATCATCCTCTTCAACACTCTCATATATCAACTCTCCCTCTCACAAAAATGTTCCTACTTACATTACCACCTTTAATTCCTATTCCTCTCCCCAATAATCATATGCGCCCAAACGCTATCGAGGCAGTCCATCAATCTTTTCTCTACATCCCCAACCTCTATCATGAACCTATAGTTGAGAAGCTCTCGATATAAGATCGTCTCAGTCCTAGTATCTATAGTGCAAGAAAAATGGTATGATTAAAGCCAATGAATTATATATGACGTCCACACCTTTCATTCATACAAGTACCAACACCTCCCACAACATACGCCTAACTAAGCCTTTTCATAATCAGTCGTTTCTCTGTTTTAGTATTCATAGAGATCTATTGTGCATTAAGTAAAGCCACGTAGTACTATCTATTGCAGATCCAGAGAATACCCCTATAACACTCAATTAAAAACCAATACCAGAAATAACAAACGAACATTTTAGTCCCTACCTTTGCCCAACAATTCAAAAAATCAAAAATTAATATAAAACCAATCATAAATCATACCCCCCATTTTCCATGTTTACTTATTAAATCAATCACCCAACCCTATTTGCACCCTAAAAATTCCCCACTACCACCACATACAAAACCACCCCTCCCAGAACCACCTCAGCCATGATGAAACTTATATCGCATACCCGCTTACATAACATATTCTTAAAAATTAACACATTTTTATCATTATAGACAGACATTGATTTCTTTTATGAAAAACCAACCAAAATACTCACAAAAACAACTTCATTAAACAACCCCATACCTCAAACTAATAGTGATGTCTTCCCACGATAGAAATACATGCCTAAACATGACCCTCACAAAAACTATTCACAACCCAAAATCCACTAACTCCTCCCTTACCACGTCAAACAATTAATAAATTTTCACACAAGAACATTTTACTCTATACTCTTAATCCAATCATCAACTAATCAAAATAACCCGCAACAACCACCAAACCTAACAAATAAAACTCAACCAACTACAATTCATACCCTCTATTAACAATGCACAACATCATTTAGATACAGTGAAATTGAGTGTCATGCTTAATAAAATATATCAACTACCTCAACTCAACTACAACTCCATTATACTAATTCTACCATTAATGTAACAACCACCAACAACACCACCCCTTCCCACCACACACTCTAACCCAACTATAAAATACTCCTCCACAATCCACAACAAAATATATAGAAAGTTACCATCCTTCCAATCCCCCATAACTCTATCCAGACCTCACCCTCAAACCCTACCCCTACCACCCACACACCCCCCACTCAACCCCTCCAATAATTTATTCCCCCCCCCCCAAACCCCCATCCTCATCCTCTCTATCCAATCCCCATCAATATCCACCCCCCAATCGCCTTTCCAAAACCACATACCCCCCCCACCTAACAATATAACCCCCTCCCCACCACTCAACATCCCCAACTTCAACCCCCAAAACCCACCAACCTCCCCACACCACCCACCCATCTCCAAAACCACAATATTCATAAACCCCCCCCCACCCACACCCAACTACCCTAACCCAACCTCCGCCCATATACAACATTCTCAACACTTTTCTAACCACCTTCCACCAACCCACCAACAAATCAATATTACCCCCACCCCCATCCCCCACCACAAATAAATCAAACAGTACATCATACAAAAAAAATCACATCATAAAATCATCAAGAACATCATTCATATCTTAAATACACCCATAAAACACCCTCCTCTACATACCACAAATCATACCCTCCCACCAAACCCATCACAAACCCCTTTAACAACCCACCATAGCAAAAAAACACCAAACCCAACACTCCCCCCTACTAACTATCACACAAATCAACACCCCAACTCAACCCCTACCCCTAATAACACCAAAATCAAAATAACCCCCCCTTTTAAACTCCCCACTTTTCTCATACCTAATATCATTTAATATCACTCCTCTCACCACAAACTATTACCCCACCCCCCATATTCTCCTACACCCCTTAAATCACATCCACCCACAACATCCCCCCCCCCCTTCACCAATCTTCAACACATTTGTCTCTAATCCCAATCTCCTTATCACCCCTAAACTATATCATCCCCCAAATATTAATCAAATCCAACAACCTACTTAAACTATCATATCCACTCATACACTCTCCTATACACCCCCCCTATTTTATTTCCCTTTTTCACTCCTTTTACATCCTTTTCACTTTAACTTTATTAAACCCCCCCCACCCCCTCCAACACACCACAAACCATAACCCAAACACTTATAATGCAAATACCACAAACCCACAAATATAACAACAAATCCAATAACCACCCATACTCACCAAAAATAAACCCATAAATACTCTCTCCAAACCCCCCCACCCACTCCTCCTCTGACAAAACGCCTAATACAACAATTAACAAACAAAATTTTTTCTCTCCTACCTCAAAAACCTTTTCCATTATAACCTCTAAATTTCATATTAACTCTTAACCCCCACATCCTACACAATTCCCAATTACCTTCACTTTACTCTCCCAAAAACAAAAAAAACATCCCTCAATCTAACTCCCCCTTTACCCCTCCTCATTCCCTCTAAAAAAATCCTCCACACCCCTCAACAAATCTCCCAACATAACCCCCCAATCCCCCAATAAATAACAAAATTTTCCAAAAAATTTCCTACACCTAAATAACCCCCGCACTTTCCACCACCCCAATCCCTTATCCACACAATCTCCCCCAATATAATATCTCCATCCTCACCACCTAACCCCACCAACAACCCAACAAAATTCCCACCAATCAACAAACAAATTCAACAACACCACCCAATAAAACAAAAATCAAATATAAAAAACACACCAATACCCCCACCCCACCCCCCTCCAATCGAACCAAACTCCTTACATTCCATACCCTCTCCCTCCGCCCATTCACCCCACAAACCATATAATATCATCATTCAAATTATATACAATTCCCCACTTCAAATCCCTCACCCCCCCAACTTAGTATCCCCATATCCTTCCTACCCCCAAATTCCCTCAAAAATCACAATAACCAAACCCTTTTCACATACCAAAACCCCACATCAAGACTATAAAAACACATCCCCCCCCCACACTCAACCCCTACCACAATAAATTCCAATTTCAATTATAGTACACACATATATACCACCCCATTATTCACAAATACCCCCAATCTAAACCCTCCCCCTTTACAACATAACCCATACACTCCACCAATTAAACTCCCACCACCTACACCCCATCCTCAACCTCACACCCACACAATACATCTCTCTAATAATCAATACCCACCCTCTACCACAACTATCCTTTACAACAAAACAGTTCAAACACCTCCTAATCCCTCTCTTAATAATACCTATTCATTCATCATTTACTCTTCTACAAAACCGCTATCCACCCCACCCTCCATCCATCCTTAAATCGTATATATTATCAATCACAAAACATTGTAAATACCCAATATCCCCCATCATCCATCTCTCTCCCATCTTCCCAAAAAAATCCTACCACCCACTAAAACTATAAACTAAAACCACATTCCCTCCTCTCCCCAAACCCCTTCAAACACTCCAATTAACCAACCCCCCCCCCAACACCTCACATCCATCCCCTCACCCTATCAATACCCCCACACCCCCAAATTACCCTTAATTACCCACACCCCTATCCCCCCTTCCCCAAACCTTACCACCACTTCATATCCCCTATTTACTACAACATCATCCATTCACACACCAAATATACCCACCCACCACATCCCCATCAAAATCATCAAACCCCCATTACTACATTCACACCAATGCACTTCCCAAATCATTCCATAACCCCATCCCTCCCCATCACACATCCTCCCCCCCCCTATCATAAAACAAATAACATTACCACTCCAATTCAAAACCCCTTCATTAACCACTAAAATCCCCAACTTTAACCCCCCCCCCATATAAACAAACCCCACCAAACAACCCCACACCTATAACCACAATAAAATCTCTCCCAAAAAATCAACCCCCCATCAACATCAACCACCCATAAACACCCAAATCCATACCCAATTAACCTCTCTTCCCCACTTCAACACCCTATCACTAACACAATCCTCCCCTACTACCTATTCTCCACAATCCCCCATATCCCTCTCATTTCAAATCTTTTTTACTAAACCACCCATATCAAAAAAAAAATCCTACAAACCACCCACCACCCCCCCCCATAAACAACCCATAACCCCCAATCATTAAATCAATATTAACTACCAACATCTACATCTTATAACTCATCACCCCCCCCAACTACCCCCAAATACTTAAATCCAATAAATATCAATTTACCTCTAACCATTCTCCTTATCACATATCAATCCTCAACCACCCCATCATTTATCACCTTTTTATATCACCCCATACAACTTTTTAAACCCCCATATCATCCCCATCCCTCCCCCCCCCCCCCCCAACCTACTAATATCTATCTTACCTTCCCACTCCACCACCCTCTACAACCTACTCCCAAACCCTCCTACTCTACAATACCACATCATATACATCTCCACCCCCCTACCTCTATTTTACACGCCCCCACCAATTGTCCACAATCTCATATTGTTTTCAAACTTCACAAATCTTCACACTTAAAACCCCACTTTCCCCAAAACACAACCACATATAAAAAAATTTTAATATCTCATTCCTACGCCCCATCAATATATCACCATCCCACCCACTATAATATATACGTACCCCTTTAAAACCCTTTAAACCCATAATATCATACTTACCAACTACACCCCCTCACAACCCCTAAACACCTCGTCAACTTAATAAACACATTTAAAACAATCAACACCCCACCACCAAAAAAACCAAATCAACCAAAACCCTACTCCCAACATCGCCCCCACAACATTCCCCCATATACCATCCCCTACCCTCCCACAAAATATTCAACATTCCCACTTAATCATCTCCCCCCCACTCCTCCCCCCCCCCTTCAACAAAACACTAATAAATAATACACCAACCCAATCCCATCTCCTTTCACCCTAATCCACCAATAATCCAAAAACAAAAAATAATTCCAAATCTCACCCCCCCCCCCCCCACCCATCCCATACCAACCCTCAACACTCCCCCCACCCACCTCCCAGTCATACCCCCCAATTCTATTTCCTCCATTCATAATTCCTACAAAACCTTCCCCCCCTTTAAATCACCCTTTCACCCATACCAAAACAAACAACAAAAAATCCCCCCCATACACCTACCCCCCCTACCCCCCCCTCTACCCCCCCAAACCAATTTTACCATATTACACCCCCCAACAAAACCCAAATCCCCCCCCTAACTAATCATAAAACCCTAAAAACATACTCCCCCACAAATACAACTCCCCCTAACACCTTACCCCTGCTCCCTTAACCCCTTCCATTCTCTCTCACAAAACCAGAACTCCCTCCAACCCCCCACTTACCCTCTTTCACCCACCCCCCAATATCTTTAATTATTCCCCCCCCCACCACCCCTCTCCCCAACTCCACTAAAAAACACTTAACAAAACAAAAATTTTCCCATAATCCCCCCCCCAAATACCACCCCCCCATCAACCTATTCAACAACCTACCCACCAACCCCCAACAAAACCACAACCCCCCCCCCCCAACTACCCAAACCCAACCCACCAACACAACAAAAAACAAAAAAAAACATCTCCCACCCTCTTCCCATCCTCTACCAAAACTTGCCTTATTTTTTCCCCCCAATTTTCCCATCCCTCCATCAACCTCCCACTCCCCAATCTATTTCCACACCCCCCTCCCAAAATCCACCCCCTACCAAAAGTCACCTCTAACCCAATAACCCCCTTTACTCACACACCCACTACAAACTACAAATAAAATACCAACCCACAAATCTTAACCCCCTCCCAAAAAATAAATCTCCCCCAATATCAAAACCCCCTCTTAAACAATCTATCTCTTTAACATTCCCTACCCCTCCACCCATTTCCAACCATCAATTCTCCCTTTCTTTACTTCCCACCCACCCCCCCCCATCCCCCCCAAAACCTTATAATACTACCCCCACAAAATCAACCACCCTCAAAACTCATCCCCACATACACCTAACCTCTTACACCCCCCTATCATCAAACCACCTAAAATACCACAATGTTCCAAAAATTAAGACATTTCCCATCCCCACAACCCAACATAACAAAACCCCCCCCTATAAATCCCCCTCCGTCCCCCCTACCTCACACCACCTACCACAACTACTCACCCGTCCCAACCCTCCTCCCTCACCCTCCCACCCCTCATATCAAAAATATCTAATTTTACATTAAAGACATTTCCCCCCCCACCACTCCAAATTCAACATCAAAACACACCCCATCACCTACTCTTAAAAACCACAAAATCAACCACACCTATGTCCCAATCAAACTATAATTCATAATATCAACCTCCCTTCACGCAATATATTACACTTTATTATCTCTCCTATAATTTATCACTACAATCAAATATATCATTGATAACCATAAATCATTTTCTTGTTCAATAACCACCAATTTTCCACCCCACTAACATTATGTAAAACACCATCACCCAATGACTAATTATTCCCACCTTAAAATACACTACCCACTTCCCCTCACATATCATAACCACAATACAAACCCCCACCATTACTCAACCATCCAATCCACATAACCAAATTCCCTAAAATTCTGTAACCCCCCCCCCAACAATACATCCAAAATTACCCCATATACAAATCAAACTCTCTTAATTCAAACCCTACAACTCAAAAAACCCCACCAAACCCATCCCCACCCCCCAGACCCGACTCTGTCAAACTCTTTACAACACCACCCTCCCCCCCCTATTTAACACTCAAAAAAACCGCTTATATAATAACCTACAACCAAATTACACTCAAATCCCCACTCCCCATCAAGCACTCTATCAACCATAACCATCACCACTCACAACCACCTCATACAACCCATAAACACCAATCAATAATAACACTAACACATTAATACCTCCAATCCACCTAATTAATTCCTCACCAACCAACCAACCATCTTCACATAACACACCCTCACATCCAACTCATCAACAACCACACCAAACTCACCCATAACACTTCCCGCCCACCCCAACATCACAACCTCACTACCACCTATTCAACAAAACTTCACACTATAAACATGCCCACCCAACCCCACATCTAACCACAAATCATCAACCCCACAGATACATCATCCCCACCACACCCGCTCTTCTCCCCAAATATAACCGTTCCTACTGTTTCCGCAACACACCTCATAAAAACAAACAACCCCCCTCCCCCAACCTACCACCAATCCCCCCCCACTCACCCCCACCTCCTTAACATCCCTCATATTTAATACACATTAACACCAGACCTCTCTTATCCTCTCATAAAACAAACCAAATCTAAACAATTTCCATAAACATTTAATCCACTATAAAAAATTAGAACTTCATTCCCCCTATCCCCAATAGATCCCCATTTGATTTCCCTAAATCCGACTTCCACCCTCACCGATATCTACATCACTAAACCCCTGATAGTGCCCTGTGCTAATTCAACAATTCACAATATATAACACATTTATTTATACTCTATCAATTATCACTTTTCTTACACTATGACCTATGTCCCCACCACACAACCCTTTTGGCAACACCCTCCCTTTACCCCACTACACCACCAATAAAACAAAAAACATCACTCCCACTCCTCCCTCTCCTCAACACCCCTTACTTCAAAATATTTTCAAAAATAAATACCCAATAACCACATCCCAAAAAAATCTACAACCCACAACCTAAAACAAGAACCCACCCCATAAACCATCCACCCCACACATACATTCACATCACACCCACTCTACAACACCCACATTCACCTTCCTACATCTTTACCTTTCTCTCTTCCCCCACATATCCAGTCCTCCCTCCTCTACAAATTCTCCCTCCACCTTATCTCACTTAACCCCCCATCTCCTCCCTTCTTTCCCTCCTATCCCCCCCCCATTTATAAATAAAAAATTTCACTATCGCCTACTTATCAACCATAAAACCCCTCCCCCAAACAATCCCTCTCCTTATTCTCCTAATGCTACTTTTTCACCTTTCTCAATATAACCTCCCACCCAAATTCCACCCCCTACAAAATTAACGAAATTTACCATGAATCCATACAACTAATCATTATTCAACCCACAACCACCCAAAATCACAATAACAATCAACACCCCCCCCCATCATCACTCTAAACTAACTTTATCATCACAACAATTTTAAAAAATATTTTAACAACGCAAAATTTTATATGTCAATCCCACTATATCACATACACATCCTCGACAAACACACAAAACTTCTCATAAATATAAATTTCCTATAAAATTTTTTATCTACTACACTAAAAAAAAGCATTCTAATACAATACTAATTTAACCCGATACCACAATATACTGAACGAAATCATATACATAAACTAATTAACATACAAACCCTAACAAACACTCCCTATAATCTATAATTGAAACTATCAACATCTCGAAAAACCTCTTATATACGTACATATAAAGCAATCTAAAATTCCATTATTCAACTGAAAAAAATCCCATACAAAAAATACCCACCCCCCCCCCCCCCCCCCCGCCCCCCCCCCCCCGCCCCCCCCGCACACCCTTAATAAAAAGTGTTACCCAACAGGGAACGTACGTACTAATGAATTCGAACAGCAACAAAACTTACCTTTATTGGGACTGACTACCTTCACCCTGCGTCAGATTTGACTTATCATTAGTTCCTATTACACAAACATCTTTCATGAACCTGGATGCGGCCAGTCTGACAGCACTTGTCAAATCGACATACAACCCATCCCCAGAGCTCTGTGAACTATCATAAGAGATACCCCACAATAGCTGGTGAAAGACCATCGCCTCGTCATAAGAGACACAGTGTCCACCCCTTCACCTTTAAACTCTACTTTACACTTTTGTTCTAATATAGCCGAACAAAATACAATAAACATTAACACACATTACATCTTATACCACCACAATTGCTGAACATGATCACAAAATCACCACAATATATCACTTCAGGGATATGAAATTAGACAAAAGAATATTTGGCCAACAAAACAAGAAACCAAATCCAATATACATATTTACATTCAGGAGACAATTTCACTTACTATTACATAGACACCAATACTGTTGACCATAAATTAATGTCGTGAACGCATAATTAGACTTTATAATTGAATATCTGTCATTAATCATAACAAGAAAAAAATCTTTCTGAAATACTGAAAAATATAAAGCCGTTGTGTCAAAATGGAAGTCCTTTTAAAAACATATATGATTGGACATAACATGATATCCTGTGATATAAACTTAACTGTCATACCTTTCAATATAACATTACTATAATATTCACATTTCTGACAAGTTTGTTATAGCAGGATCCAAGCCGTATCTCCCCCTGAGTTAGCAAAGTAGTATCTGTTAAAACATGCCTTTAAAGTCAAGTTTGTGACCATTTTAAGCAGGTCCACTTTCTCATATACATATCAAACCCTGGGTTCAGATACGATTACCTGTCAGTATTCCTCCTTAGTTTTTCACGTCCATCCATTCATAGACACCGAGTATATAACTATAAATACAACACTTGGTTAATCTTCTAAAACCTTTTTAGTACTAAGCATTATCGCAACCCTGTGTGGGGCAGGTGAAGGGTCTCCTGCTGGACCATGAGATAAATTAAGGTAACTATCAGATCAAGTAGCTTATTACAATGCCCTTATTACAAATACGACACAGCATGTAGGTCACAAACATCATTATAGAATTCTTGTTTCTATAAAATTAATATGTCATTGTGAAAACGTACTCACAAAGAATACAGACATGGCCATTAACCATAGATTTAACACAATAATCTATACAATTCATCTCTCCAGATAGAAGGACCTGGCTATTGGTCAAAAGGAATTGTAAGTTCTTTCAACACAACTCAAAACTTAACATACCAAATATATATAGACTAATATAAAACCTTTGATTATCTAAAACCAATAACTCAATTACCCAACCAAATAATTTAAATATATTCATTCATATAAAAATATACATTCCCCCACAAAAACCCAAATTTTCACCCACCCTACACAAAACACCTCCATCAACCAACACAATTCACTATATTAACACACCCTACACACAACACCCTCCCCACAAACACACAATTCTCATTTATTAACACACAATACAATCACACCTTTAACCTCAAATTACCCCTACACCCCCTCAACCTCATCTTCCCACACATCTCCACATACATTCTTTAACACCCACTCCACAACAAACAATACCATCCCATCCCCCTCCTCTCACTTCACTTTTATTCTTTTTTTTTCCACCCTCACCTTCCTAATAACTTCAAACACTTAACCCTATTAAACCCTAAACCCCCTCCCTCCACCCATCCCTCCCATCAAACACACTACCAATAACTAACCCCCACCCTCCTTACCTAACCACCCCCCTCTCCCACTCTACACAACACTACACCCCCCCATTCACCCCTCTTCCTTCCCTACACAAACCACTACCTCCAACCTCACCCCACTTCCCCCAACCCGCCTATTTCCCCCCCCCACCACCCTCCAACCTCACCACCACAACCCCTCCCAACCCCTCCTACCCAACACCTCCCACATCATACATCCCTCCACCCCCTACCCATAAACCCCTATTAAAAACCCCCCCCAATAACCTCTCTTCTTCATAACCCCACAACTTTTCCTCATAACCCTCAAAACTCCTCCATCGAAATTCCCCCTCCTCACCCCCATAAACTAACATCCCCCATTCCCCCCTTCTACCCTACCCATATCAACACCTCTTACTTTATAACAACATTTCCACCCCATACCCACCACTCAATATTATTCTCTTCCCCATTCCTCTCAAATACCACCCCTCCCTCTATAAAACACTACACAACACTATCCCCATTCCTCCCTATCTTCCCATCTTCTTTCCACCATATTAACACCCAACATTAAACTACTTATCTATAACCCTTCTCTCATACAATCTCTAAATCTAATACCCCCAACTAACCTACAACCACACACAACCTAACATCTTCTCATCATTTCTCAAAATACATACACCATATCAATTCACACCCACCAAATTATCACCTATAACACCCCACCTCCCTCTCTATTAAATACCACCCCCTAACCAACCCCCCTACAAAATCAAACAACTCCCCCTATATAACCTCACAAACTAAACCTAACTTTCATCATCATCATCCAAACCAACAGACAAAACCTTCTAAATAAACAAATCACATATCCCCCAAACCTCCTTTACCCCCTCACTCCATTCCATTTCAACTCCTACCTCATTCCCACAATAACCCTCTAACCATCATATCTTCTTCAACTCCATACTCCAACAAACCCTACCCCCCACCTCCCCCCTTTCTTCACCTCCTCAAATCTTAATGTATTCATCCATAACACCATATCCCTATCTCATCAACAAACAATCCATATCTTCCCAACCACCCCTCCAATACCTCTAATCCCTACAATATCCCCTATCCCTCCCCCATAATCTGTCATACCTAACCTATCCCCCACACACTAACCTCACCTACCCCCCTAATCACCCACACCCCCATACAAAAACCACAACCAAACCACCACTCCCTACTAACCTCTCACAATCCAAATCCCCCAACTAAACCCTCCCACCACCCATAACAATAAAACAAAATCCATCACACCCACCCAAAAACCCCCACCCCCCACTACCCCCCATCATTTCTCCCTCCCCACCCTACCTCTACCTCACCATTACCCTACACCCATATTCCCTCTCCACCCCCCCATACAACATCAAACCCCCACATACCCTCAGACCTCCCCTTCCACCCCCCCTTCAAAACACACCAAATACCCCCCCACCCCCATAAATTAACACTAAAATATAATCCACCACATCCTCACACATTACCTCATATAACAATCACACATTCCCATCAACTTTCTCTTATCCTACCACCTCAAAATTCCTCAAAACCACCATAACCAAACCCACCCCACCATCAATAAAATAACCCTATAAACCCCCACCCCCACCCTCATAACCTAACCTTCCCCCCCCACTCCCTCCCCCCCCACCCCCAACCCCTATTCCCTCATCTATCCCATAATCCTAAATCTATACTCCACATACCTCTTCCTCTTATCAAAAAAACATAAAAAAATCCTTCTAAACGCTATCTATCTTACTTATCTTTTTCTTCTCTTTCTACTTCCCTTCCTACTCAAATACAACTCCCCCAACCACCCCCCTTCCCCACCCGCCTATCCCATCCCACCCCCCCCCTCATTCCAACCCCCACTATCCACCACCCCTATCCCTCTCTATAACTACTCTCATTCCCCTCCCTCACCCTACCCCTTTAACCTCCATTCAATTCAAACCCCTTTCTATCCTTCTCAAATTAAATCCTACCTTCTACCCCCTTCCTTCCATACCTTCATACTCATAATTTCTTACATTCTTCTCCAATCTTAACATTCTTTCCACACCACTCTTAAAACAATAACAACCTCCATTTTCCCTAACTCCCCTATCAATATCTCCATATTCATCCCACCAATACTTCCAACCATTTTCCCTCAAAACCCACACCACACCCCACCATCACACAATCCACCTTCACCACCCATCATAACATCCCCTCCCAACATTTCCTTAAAAACCAACCCCCCACAAATATATTCACAATTACCTCTGTCTTTATTTCAAACTTCACCATATCCCCCTCTTACCAACCCTACTACCCCCATTCCAAATCCAATTCCCACCCCCCAAACTACCTTCCCACAAATAACCTTCTATATAAAACTATTTTAAGATCTCCCCCCTTATCAAAAAATCAACAGACTCCACCCCCACACCCACCCTACTACACCCACCCCAAACAATAATCACACCCCTCACCATCCACATATCAAATACAACAAATCCCTTCCCCCTCACACTCTTAATTTCAATTCTCCCCAACCCAACACCCCACCTACATCAAATCCGCCCCCCCACCTAAATCGCAACAAATAACCAACACACCCACAAACCCATAACCTAACATATCATAACCTACCATACACAAATCCCCCACAAACAACATATCTCAACTACCACTAATACATCACCCACCCTACCCATCAACAACACTTCAACTTCAAACCTTAAACACCCTTAAACCCCTCATACCCCCCCCCACCATCTACCCCATCAATAACCTCTCCCCTTCCATTATAACCTCCCATTCAAACTCTACCCTCTCCCAATATCCCTTATCCACACCAACCCCATCTTTCCATTCCACAATTCTTTCCCCCCCCACCCTATTAACTCTCCAACTTAACCCCTTTCCCCAATTACCACAAATCCTACACTTCTCCCCCCCTTTCCAATTACAACAAATACTTAACCAAAACCCCAAAACATCCCAATCACAAAATTCAACCCACATCAACCACCCATCCCATATCCCATTATCCCCCTCCTATCCAACCCCTCTTTCATACCCCCAAAATAAAAATCATACTTCCTTACCTTCCTCTTCTCACCTCCACCACTTCATCTTATAAAACAACATACTTTCCACAAATTCCTATCTACCATACACATACCACTTCAACTCTTTTCTCTCCTTTATCCTAAAATCCCCTCACCCCTTCAATACACCACCCCCCTCCACCACCCCCCCTCACCCCATAATTTACAACCCCCTTTCCACCCTATCACCTCCTTCCCTCTTTTCCTTAATTATGCACCCCCCCCCCTATAATTCCCATACTCAGACCTTCTCCATTACACCCTCAATTAACCTATTCTATCCTCTCCACATATTCTCCATCCCCCATTATACATCATTCCCATTCCACATCCACAAAAAATCATAATACTTTCTTGTCACCCGTCCAACCCCCGAACATAATAATCATTACCTAGAACTCCATCACCCCCCCCCTCAAAACCGAACTAACCCATCACAAACCCCACCTATTCCCATATCAAATTAAATAAACACCCCCAACATCCTACCAATATCCAATATTCCTATACATAAAACAAACCATCCCCCCCCCCCACAATCTACCCCTACTCCACCCCCACCATACCCCCACCCTCACCTCATTAAAAACAACACCACAATCCACAATACTAATACATAACCAAACCTCCCAATCCCACAACTCATCCATAAACAATAAATCTCCCTCCCTATCCCCCCCCCCCCCCCCCCCCCCCCCCCCCCCCCCCCCCCCCCCCACACATCCACAATATAAAATTATCTCCCACAACAACAAAATCACCAAAATTCTACCTTCACCCCCCCTATTCAAATTTCTTCCCATAATTTTAACAATTTAAAAAACAACATCAACTCCAACAATTATATCCCCCTTCAAAACTAACTCCAAACCCTTATCCCCCCCACCCAAAACCCCCCCCCCTACCACAGAAACCCACCCCCCCCCCAACAATTCCCCACCATCAAAATTATCATACACCCCCCCTCCCCCAACAATAATCAACCAAACCTCTCACATTTCCAAATTTAAATAGACATTTCCCCCCCCAACCTCCCACAATTAAAACAAAACAAATAACATCACCCCCCAAAAACCCTCAAATCATCCCCCTATCCACATCCTCTATTACCCCCCAACCCATCCCCCCTTCACCCACCATCTCCCCATACAACCCTCAACAATCTCCTTCCCCCCAATCATCATTACCCCACCCCCACTAATAATTAAACCATTCCCTTCCTCAATCACCCCAATAAAAAACACCCCCTCCCTAATCATACCCCATACCAACAAACACAACCAAAAAAAACACAACACCCTCATTCTCATAAATAATTCATTCAATCTTATCTACATTCATATACCCACTTCTCACCCCCTTTAAATCTATACCACACATCCAATCAACCCCCTATTTCCCTCCTTCAACCCACACACCCCAAACCCCAACCCCTACTATTTCCCATAAACAAAACCCACTTCCACACCCCCTAATTTACACTCCATCCACCCACCCCCTTACATATCTTCAAACAAATAAAAAAAAAATTCACAACAACCTAACCCCCAATTATACTTAATAACCCCCACCACCCCCCTAACCTAACCCCCCAAAATCATCATTATCCCATATCCACACCCTCCTACTCACCTCAAACTATACTCACCCCCTCCACCTCCCCTCAATCACACCACCCAAACCCAACAACAACCACCCACCCCCAACAACCACTAAAAACCAAAACCCATAAAACACACACCCATCTCCAATCACACACCCAAACAATATTACTCTCCACCTTATCCCCCACTCCACCATCTACCCTCTTAACCCCCTAAATAACAAATATAACAACCCCCCCAAATACACTTCTTTACCCTAACTAAACCCCCCCAACACAATCCACCATAAATATACCAAACCCCAACTACACCTAAACAAAACCACCACATTAACCAACCCCCAACCCCCCACATAACACACCCCTCTATAATCACCCACACCAATACAAAAAGCTCAACCCATTACTTAAACAACCTTAACCACAACCTTTCCCCAAACACTCACCCCCTTTCCCACCAATACCACTACCCCACCCACCTCCCCCCCTACAAATCCCCCCCCAACCACACAACCTACACCTCAATCAACAAACCCCACCCATCAACCCTCTACATTACCCCCCCCTCCCCCCTTCCCACCCCCCCCTCACACCCCACCCCATTCCCCCCCTACACCCAACCATAACTCAATAACCCCCCCAACTAACAAACACTCAAACCCCCCCCCCAAACCACCCCCACCAAACACCTACACTCATCCCCAAAATATCACACACCACCCCCAAACCACACAACACCCCACCCCCCACTCATACCATACCAACTCAACACCATCACCCCCCTCAAACCCACAACCCATCAAAACACTAAACCCTACAAATTCAACACACAACCCCCCAACAAAATCATCATACTTTCTTCATCCTATTCCCCATCCTTCCCTCCCCAATAATCACTACAATCTCCCTAATCACACCCCCCTATCTATCCCCATACTCACCAACATCCCTAAATATCTTCCACATATATCCACCCATCCCTATACAAACTTCCACCACCCCACAACCAATCAATCCCATCATACCCCTACTACTAAAAAACATTCCTTACCCCCCCCCCCCATCAAACCACTCTAAAAACCCCCAACAACCTTTACTCTTAAATCTTTTCAAAATATAAAATACAATTATAACATTAACACAATACATATATATCATAACATCTCACCAACTCCATACCCATAAAACATATATAAACTACTCTACAATAAAAAACACACTACAAATCCCTCCCCCTCCAAATCCCCCAAATTATCAACACCTAAAAACTCACAACCAAACCCCACCCCCTACAATATCCAATCTCTCCTCCTTCCCCACACCAACATCCCCCCAATACACCTTCTTCACACATCAACAACCCCCCACAACATACAAACCCCCACCACACTCATAACACCCCTCATCCCCCCACCAACCCCCACAACTTAAACCCCCATCCCAACACACCACCATCCCTCCTATAACCCCCCCCACCCCCATACCCAAACCACACCCCCACCAAAAAAATTAATCAAACCACCCCACCCACCAAATATACAACCACACACCCATTATCTAAACCTCAAACCCCAATCCCCTATTTCCCATAACCAACTTACCTCCTCACCCCCCCATAAACAAAACAAACCTAACACCCCTCCTCAAACATTTACAATAACAACCTCTACACCCCCCACAATATCCCAACCAACATACTAATAATCTATCAATCCATCCTCACTTCAATCTTCAAATCCTTCTCACCCCCCCCCCCCCACCCACCCTACCACCACAATCTAAATCAACCATCCCCATAACACCACCCTTCAAAAACACAAATCCTTATTCCACCACCAACCCTATCCATACCCCCTTCATCTACAAACTCCATCAAATAACAATCCATTCTCAACCCCTTCCTACCCACTTAATACTAAATCAAAACCCCTATCAAACTTATAAAATACCAATCCTTCCAACCCACCACACCTTAACACCCACCCAACCAAACCACCACACCCCCCTCCCCCACACACCCCAAAAAAATACCCCACCCCACCATCTAATCATCCAATCCCACCACCCATCACCCTACCCCCACCACCCCACCTTACAATATAAAACTCCCACCACACACACCACCACACAAACAATCAAACCATACCACCAACCCCCCCCACACCAACACACCAAACATAACATACCACACCACTCACCAAACAACCTAACACCAACCCCAAACTACTAATCCCAATACCCCACCACCACCCCCCAAAACCCACTCCCCACCACCCCCACCACAACATACCCATAACACCCCCCCCCCCCCCCAATCCCCACCCAAACTACACAACCACACTCCCCAATAACCACCAACCCCCACCAACTCCCCCCAAACCCACCCCAACACAATCCCCATCCCCCCTAACAAAAAACCACCCACCCCCATCCCTCCACCACCCCCCCCCAACAACCCCCATTACCAAACCCCCCCAACCCATCCTCCCAACCCCCACCAACTCCATTTCCACCCCCAACAACCCATACAATCCCCATCACCAAACCCCCCCCCCCCCCTCCTTCCCCACACACCCCAACCACACAAACACAAAATAATCATTACAAAAAAACACAAAAACAAACACACACACCCAACACCCAATCCCCCACCCCCCCACACCCCAACACCCCACACCATCCCACACCCCACCCCCCCACCACCCCCCCCCCCCCACCCACCACAAACACCAACCCCCCCCACACACCACCCCCAAAAAACCCCAACCCACACCCCCCCCCCCCACACCACCAAACACCCCCCCACCCCCCACCCAACCCCAAAACAACTACCACCACCCACTCCCCACACAACCCCCCCCCCCACCCCAAAACAACCCCCTACACCCACCACACCCCACACAATCCCCAAAACAATCCCAACCCCACCTCCCCCACCCACCCTACCCCACAATAACAACACCCCCCCCAAAACCCACCCCCCACACCACAACCACAACAACACATCATCAATACCCCTCCCCTCCCCCCACAATACCACCAACATATAAACCTCACCAAATAACCCCACAACAAACACTACATATCCCCATCATTATCCAAATACACCCCCACCACCAAACCCCACTCACACTCCCCCACCAAACCACAAAATATAACACACCCACCTAACTTTACCCCCCACCCACCCCCCCCCCCTAAACCACTACCTAACCACCACAGACACTACACTATACCATACATCCAAACTTATCATACTCCAACCACCCCCACAAACTATAACACTCACCTTAATCCACTACCTCTCCTCCATCCCCCCAACAACCTTCACATCAAACAAACCAATATCCAATTACCACATAAACACCAATAATAAATCAACCCACAACTACTATAACCCCCTCCCCCCCCCCCCCCCCCATAACAACAACACTTCCAACTAATCACATCTCCACACCCTCACATAACCCAACCAAATACCCCCCCCAAATTCTTCATAAAATCCTACTTTACCCCCCCCCACAACCAATATCCCCAACACAACCCCAACAACCTATCACACTAAACTACAACCCCCCTCCAAAAACCAACTTACCCACCCACAAACCACACCCCCAAAAATCCACCCACTTGCAAACCCCAATAAAAACTCCCAACAACATCACCCCACACCCAAACCAACCCCCCAACCAACCAAACCAAACCAACACCCTAAACCCCATCATACAATAACCCAACCCCCCCAACCCCACACCACACAAATCCCACCCCACCCATAACAACACATCACCAAATACAAACAAACAAAACTACACACCCACACCCCAACCCCACAAACACCCCACCCCCCCCCACCCACCCCCATCCCCCCAACACAACAATACCCCCAACCACAATCAAAACCACCCACCCCAAAACCACACCCCAACCACACCTAATCCCCCCCCCCAAAAAACCAACAACCCACCACACCCAACAACCTCAAATAACAGTACACACACTCCCCCCCAACTTTAAACACCACAACAACCAAACCCCCTCTACTTCATACCCCCCAACAAACTACCCAAACCCCACCCACAAAACCCACCATCCCCCCAACCCACCCAACCCCCCCAACACCACAACCACCACCCTACCACACACAACCCCCCCACCCCTCACCCCAACCCCCAAAAAATCACACAAACCCCACCCCACCACTACCCACACCCCCACTTCCAATTTATCCCACTTCAACATACAACCCCACCCCCAAAAACCAAATCCACATACCATCTAACCATCCCACAAAAAAATAACTCAAAAACACATCCCTCACATCACTATACACCCCACCCAAAATCATCCATCCAAACCATCACCCCACCACCAACCCCCCCCCCTCCCCCCCCCACACAAAACTCACAAACCCCGAAACCCAACCCCTCAAACCACAACAACTCCCAAACACAAAAACTAACATATATACATAATCCATATCATAAGCCCTATCACCACCAAAAAACCTAACCATCCCACCCCCCCCCCCCACCCACACACCCCCAAACCCACCACCCCCCACCATACAACAATAAACCCCCCACAACCCCCCCCCATAAACCAACCCCACCCAACCACCCCACCCACCTACCACCACAAACCCACCCCCAATATAACACACCCCCCCCCCCCCCACCCCCCCACACACAACACCCCACCCACCCCAAAACCCAACCCACACCACCACCTAAACCACAACACTCATATCCCCACCATTCCCAACATCCAAACCAACCCAAACCCTATCTCAACTAACCATATACAAACAAAAAACAACTATCACAAACACACTATACCCCCCTACAACTAAATCCCCCCCCCCCCTACCCCCCCCCCCACACCCAACCACCCCACCCCCCCCCCCCCAACCCCCCACCCCCAACACTCCCCACCAACCCTCTCCCACTACACACACTACCCACACACACCACCCCCTACCCCCACAAACCAAACCCACACAACCCCCACAAACAACACCTAAAAAACCATACCCCACAACACCCAATCCACACCAACCACACCCCCCAAATTCACCCCCCACCCCCCCCCAAACCAACCCCCCCATCACAATCAAAACCACACAAACAAACCCACCCCCCATAAACCAACAAACAAATCTAACCCACCCCCCAACCCCCCTCACCAAACCACCCCAACCTAAAACACAAACCACTAAAACCCCCAACCCCCCCAAACTCCCCACACCCCCCAAACCAACCCCCCCACACCAACCCCACCAAGACCCCCACCCACCACCCCCACTCCATCCCCACCCCTACCCAAACCCAACCCACCCAACCCCACCCCCCCCCCACCAACCCCAACTCCCCCAACCCCTACCACCTCCCCCCACCAACCCCACCACACCCCCACAAACCCCCCATACACCAACAACACACACCACAACACAAAACATACCCAACATACCCCACCAACCAACTACCTGTACACACTCACACCATACCTACCCAACCAACACCACCCCCACCTACCCAAACATACACATCCAAAAATCATACCCACTCCACAGCAACCCCCACCAACAAAAACCCACAACCCTTATCCCCCCCACACCAATCCATACCTACACAATCCCCTTAACAATATTACCCCTTTCAAACCCAAAACACTATCCCATACTACCACCCCCCCCATATATACATCAAACCCCCACAATCACCCCCACATTCCCCCACAAATCCTCAACTCACCAACCCCCAATCCCCCACAACCCCAAACCCCACCTAAAATAACCACTAACCCCCCACCATAAACCAACACACATCACCAACCCCAAACCCCAACCAAACCACACATAAACCATACCCCACCCATCACCCACCAAATACCAATAAACTACATACCAATCACCAATACCCCCCACAAAACCCAACACCCCCAAACAACACCACCACACAATACTAAAAATTTACATCCCTACATACCCCCCCACATATATCCATACCCATTCCACACACCCAGATCAAACCCACAAACAAAATCCCACTATACCCCCAACCCCAACACTACCACACCCCCCCCCAATATCTCACATTTCCCCCCTCCCCCCCCCCCTAAAAAAACAATAAACAAATCCTTCTCCCTCACACCACACCAATCCCCCCCCCACAAAAACCAAAAAACTAACCACAACAAAAACACATTACCCCCCCACTCCCCCATCCACATCAACCCCACCCCCCCACACACCCCAACCCCACACACACCCCAAACACACACACACCCAACCCTCACCAAGTACCCATTTATAAAACTACCCCCCCCCCCTCACCCCCCCCCCCCCCCCCCCCACCCATATTATCCCCCCAACCCCCATCACCCCCACCCCCAACACCCACCTCCCCCCCAATACCTCCCATACAAACTACAAAACACCCTCCCCCCCCCCACCAACCCCCAAAACCACACAACCCACACCCTACCTCACAAATAACCCACCCCCCCCAACATTCATCCACACCCACAATACTCCCACAAACCCCACCCCCAACCAAAACCACATCAAACCCCCCCACAAAAAAATATACCCCATAAACAACCCAACCCCCTCCTTACCCACAACCCCTCCAACCATCACCCACACCCCCCCCAACACAACTCCCATACACCAACCCAATCCCACCTAACCCACTCCCCCACTACCCCCCACACCAACCCCACCACCATAACCACCTACCCCCATCACCCCTCCACTTAACCCAATACGACCCCCTATCAACCCTCCTAAACCCAATCCACAAACCACACTGACATTATCCTATATCTCTACTACCCCCTTCCTCCCACCCCACACCCATCAAACACTAGAACCCCCACCCCCCAAAAATTTCCCAAAACACCCCCCACCATACCCCCTCTCCACCCAAACCCCCCCTCCCACCACAACCTTACCACCAACCAACACCTCACCTTTACCCCTCACATACACAACACCCAACCAACCCATACAAACCTCATACCCAACACCCCACCCTCAACCCTCACTCAAACACTCACTCAAAAAAACCATCCTCCCAACCCAACCAAAACCATCACCCCATCTACCCATCCCCCTAAATAACAAACCCTCCTATCTCCATACTCCTTTTATACATCCAACCACAAAATCCACCAATCCACAATCCACAAAAAATACACCAAAAATCCACATCCAAACCCCACAATATCAACCAATCAAACCTCCCTATATACCTCCAACCTATATACCCCCATAACCCCCTACTACAATAAACAACACCAACTCCCCCCTATACCCTCCTCAAACCTAATCTTATATCAAAACAAACTCCTCTTTCTTTACAAACCATTCACCTAATTTCCACCAACATCCTCTGACCCTCTCTCTTTTTTATTAAAATCATCTTCACCTTCACCCTACCTTACATTTCACCCAACCATCCTATCATCTTCCCCTACCCCACCTAACCCACACTCTTATTCAAACCCCTACCCCCCCCATACTCAAAACTCCTACCACTCCCCCCCAAAACACTCCAAAAACCAAATTTACCCAAACACAACCTTATATAATAACCTAAACCACCTTACAACCAACTCCAACTCCCTCCAATCCACATCATAACACATACCCACACCCCCCACAAACCTAATACAAACCCACAACCCACCCATCCAAATAAGACTAACACATAAAACTCAAACCACATACCCACTACCTCACAACAACCCATCTTCCACATAAAACCCAACATCCACTTCTATCAACCAACCCCACAACACTCACCCCATAACCACTCAACCCCACAATACACACACACACCACTAAAGTAAACAACACTTCCCAAATAACCATTCCACCCCCACCACTAACCACCCATAACAACCCCAAAATCTCTCCCCACCAACCCCTCATTATCCCACCCTAACCCACACCTCCCCCACAACAAACAATACCACCCACCCCCCCATCCAAACCCCCCCTCCACCCAACCCCCACCCACCCCCACCTAAAACCCCCAAAAAAACAACCCAACAATAATTATAATCTCCCTCATCCACATCAACTCCATCAATCACAATCAAATTAAATATCCCCCCAAACCACCCACCAACCACAATCACTCAACATCCTCCACCACAAACATTACCATAATACCCCCATACATCTCTATTCCTCAACCCCCCCTCATAAATTCCCACCTGCTCAATTCAAATATCCCCACTTATCCTACATCCTCCCCACCACAATCCTCACTCTATTTCTACCTCTTCTCTAATCTCTTCACTTCTACTAACTCTAATTCTACCCCATATATCAACCCCTCCCCCGTCCTACACACCTCTCCCCCCCAACCTTCTAAACCTTTACCCAACCCCAACCCCCCACTCACACAATCCAATAATACTATCTAATCTAAAAACATAAACACCAATCAAACCACAATTTCCCCAAAAATATCACACCCAAACCAAACAACACTACCTACTAACACCTCTCCCACCAACAACCCCACCTCCCCCCCACACACTACACCCTCAACACCCCATTCCACCACCACCCCCATATCACTAAACCCACTACACTCTATACCCCATTTCCATTATCCCTAATATCAACTCACCCAACCCCTCTATTACCCCTCCCCCTACCCCTCCACCCCATCCCCAACACCCCCCAATCACAATCCCACTCCCCCATCACTCTCCCCCCTCAAACACCCTATTCAAAATCACACAAAATAACCCAAACACCTACCAATACTTAACTCACCCACCCCCCCCCTCCCCCAAAATCCCCCCCCCCCCATCATCCCTAACTCAACTTTATAATACTCCCCCCCTAAACCACCTCTAACCAACCTTCACAAAAAAACAATTCCACAACCCACATATACAACCACCATCCATTCCCTACCACACACAAACTTCCAAAACTCATTACACCCCAAACCCCACCCAATCCCCCCCCACACACCCCCCCCACCACCCCCCCACACCCCCCCCCCCACAACACACCCCAACAACACCCCAAACCCCCACCAACACCCCCTCCCCCCCCCCACACCCCTATCCATCACCATCCCCCCCCCCATACCCCCCAACCACCCCACCCCCCCACAACCAATCCCAAACAACACACCCACCAACCCCACCACCCCCCCCCAACACCCCCACAAACCCACCTCCCCACACCCAACTCACCAACACTCTCCAACCACCCAACCACACACCCCAACCCACAACCCCAACACCAACCCACCCCCACCACCCCCCCCCCCCCCCAAAACCCCCCACACCCACAAAATTCCCCCACCCCACCCCCCTACCCAACCACCACACAAAACCAAACCCAACCAAAATCCCCCACCCCCACCCATCACCACACAACCCCCCCTACACAAACACCCCCCCACCATCAAAAACCACCTCCCAACATAACCTCAAAACACCCCACCCATAACCCACAACACCCAACCACCTAACCCACCAACACTAACAAAACCACCCCCCAAACCCCCACCCAACCAACAACCCACCCCCCACCCCCAAAAAACCATTCCCATAACAAATACTACACCTACTACCACCCCCCCACCCAAACAAACAAACTCCCACCCCCCCACCCCCCCACCCAACTACATAAACAACATATAAAACCAAAACACAAACATCAAATCCACAAACATAACCATAACAAAAACACCCCATAAAAACCACCTATTAAACCACACAACCTACCCTACACAACCCAAACACACAACCCCCATCCTACAAACCACAAAAAAACTACACCAAAACCCATCACCCCACCACAACCATCACACAATAACCACCCCCCCACAAAAAAACCCCCTACCCTCACCAAAAACCTCAACTTCCCCCCCCTACATAAACTCCCCACCTGTCCAACCCATACCACACAACAAATAAATCCCTATCCCCATACCACCACCAAAATACCCTCCACCCTCATTCACCCACCCCATTAAAACAATACCCCCCACACCCTCCCCCCCCCCTATCACCAACTTCAAACACATTTCCTAACACCCTAAAGTACTTTTAATTCCCCCCAAAACTCTCACATACCCCACAATATTAACTCCACCCAACAACACATAAATAACTATCCACCAACATTACATCTCCCCCCTTATAACCCCCCAATTTTATCTCTTCCCTTTTTCACCCTCTTTACCATCCTTTTTTCTTTAAACTTCAAATTACCACCCCCCCCACCCCCCCCCACACCAACAAACCATAACCCAAACACCATACAAAAAATACCACAACCCACAAATATCACAACAATCCATCCACCCCATTACCACAAAAATAAACCCATCAATACTCTCTATACAAACCCCCCACCCCACCCCTCCTCCATCAAAACCCACATACAACAATTAACAACAACTTTTTTCTTCCCTACACAAAAACCTATTTACCCCCCCCCCCTACAAACCATTAAATTTCCATAATTATACACATACCCCAACTCCTAACCAATAACCAGTTAAAACACCTTTACTCTAAAAACACATCCCTCAAATACACCCCCCTTACCCCCTCCTTACCCTCAAAAAAAATTCCTCCCAACCCCTTCCCAACAAATCTCCCCCCACCCCCCAACCCATAAATAAAAACATTTGTCCAAAAAATTTCAACACCATAAATACACCCCCCCCTCTTCCACCCACCACCAATCCTTATCACAACAATCTCCCCCCCCCCCCCCCTATCATAATCATTATCTCCCATAACCCCCCCTCCAACCAACCCACCCCCCACAACTTCCCCAACCCTATAACCACAAACTTCACCACACACCAACCCAAATCAACACATAATAAAATATAAAAAACAACCATACCCCCCACCCCCACCCCCCAACCCCCCAATCAACCCCCAGACTCCTTCACACTTCAATACCAATTCTCCCTCCCCCCCATCACCCACAACCCCATATAATCATATTCAAATTATTTACACATGCCCCCATCTAATCCCTCACCCCCCCCCACAATTCCCCCATATCCATCCCTACCCAAATTCCTCAAAAATCAAAATACCCCAAACCCCTAATAAATACCAAAACCCCACATCAACAATAACAACAAATCCCCCCCAACACTCACCCCCTCTCAACAACATCACTCCCATTTCCAATTAACAATCATATCACCACCTTACACCCACCCCCCCATAATTCACACCCCAAACCCCCCTCCACCCCCAACCCCATACCCCCCCTAATCACCTAAAACAACACCTCCCCCCACAACACACCCCCTTAACCCCCCTCCCACAACTCCACCCAACACAACATAATCCCTAAAACACTACATCCACCCACCACCAACCAAACTATCATAAACAACCCCCCCAACAACATACAAACACCCAACTAACATCCTCTACTATCAAACATACCCTCATCTATTCCATAAAAAAATCTACTACAAAACCCCCCCTTATCCACACCTCAATTCATACCTTAATAATACTCTATCCAATACCCCAAAATCCCAACACCTTCCCCTCACACACTCCCAACTACTCCTCTAAACACACCTCCCTCCCACCCATAAATCCCAAAACTAACCAATTCCCTCCACATTCTCCCAACCCCCCCCCTTCAAAAACACCCCATTCTACACACCCCCCCCACACCTACATTCCACTTCCACCTTCCCTACCACATTACCCCAAACACCCAATATACTACCCCTTTCTTTCCCCAACACCCCTCCCCCATCCTACCCACATTCCAACCACCTTATATCCCCCTACCTTACACATTCCAGAACCCATCCCCTCCATTCCCACACAACCAAATAAACCCCCACCCCCCCATCACCCATAATTCCACATCCCAAACCCCCATTTTACACTTCAAACCCAATTCACTTCCCCCAAATCAATTCCCATACCCCCATCTCCCCTTCACCATCCTCCACCCCCCACTATCACCAAACAAATAACACCTCACACTCCAATTCCAACCCCCCCTCATTACCCCTCACCAACTTTACCCCCCATATATCACACCCCCCCCCCCCCAACACACCACCTTCACAACCAACTCTATATCTCCTCACAATAAACCCACCCCACCATACAAACCCCCCCATAACCCACCCAAATACAGAACCAAATTACCCTTCCTCTCCCTCCACCTATCACTAACAAAATCCACCCTACTACCATATTCAACCAACATAACCCATCCCCATATCCACCTAATCATATCCCAAATATAACATCAACACCATCCCACCCCAAACAAAAAATCTACAAAACAAACCCATAAACACCCCTAAACCCCTGAATCATAAACATTAACTAATAACTCCACCACCATCACATATTAAACTACCTTACCCCCCCAACTACCCACCCAAATATATAAACCCCAATACATATAAATTACCCTTAACCATCTCTAAAATCACCACTCAAACACCAACACCCCAATTATCCACGTTCAAAATACCCCTACCCTATAATTCTTTAACCCCAAAACTCCCCATCCACCCCCCCCCCCCCAACACCTAATAATCATCTTACCCCCCTTCCCCACTCCACCCTCAACAACCAACCTAAACCCTCTCTTAACATCCACCATAAATATACATCTTCCACCTCCACCTCTTTACACCCCCACCCCCCATTCCACAATCTATAATTCAAACACTTCCACCTCTTCCCAAACCCCAACCTTTCCAACCAAACAACAACACCCATATAAACTTTCTATATCACATTCCCACATCATATATCACATCCCCCCCAATCTAACAATATCCATACCTTTAAAACCTAACCCACCCCATAATATCATCTACCAAACACACCCCACCCAATAACCACTAAAACTCTTAATAACACAATAAAAACCTCACCACCCCCACACACAAACAACCACAACTACACTTCAAACACCATACCCCACATCCCCCCACTACCCCCATCATTCCCAACCCCCCCTACACCTCCACAAAATATACAAATACCCACATTAATCTCCCCCCCCACCCCCCATTCCCCCCCCTTTCAAAAAACACCACAAAAATAAATAAAACCAATCATCTCCTCTACCAAAATCACCCCAAAAATCCAAAACCAAAAACAAATCCAAATGTCTCCCCCCCCCCCCCCCACCCCGCCCAAACCAACACTCCCCACCCCCCCCACCCACCTTCCAATCATACCCCCCACTTCAATTTCCTCCATTCAAATTCCCCTACAAAACAACCTTCCACCCCCACCTTTAAATCACCTCTACCACCAAACCCAAAAACCCCACAAAACCCAAACAACTACCCCATACACCTCCCCCCCTACCCCCTCTACCCCCCCCCCCAAAACAATTTAACCCTATGTAACCCAACCCAACAAAACCTAACATCCCCCCCCCCGTACCATCCCACTAAAAACCTAACAACTCTCCAATACCACTCCCCTCAACCCCTTACACTCCCCTTAACTTCCCATTCATCTTCCACCAAAAACCCACACTCCCTCCCAACCCCACCTTACCCCCCCCCTCTTCCAACCCCCACATCTTTACATCTCATTTCCCCCACCACCCCCCCTCCATCCCCCCAACCTCACTTAAAAATAAACAAAACAAAATTTTCCCCACTCAATACCCCCCCAATACCCCCCCCATCCACTTATTCAACTAACCCCCCTACCCCACACATCCCCCCCCCCACAAACCACACCCCCCCCCCCCCAACACACCAAACCCCCAACCACCAACACACAAAAAACAATAACACCCACAATCCTCCCCATCCTACCCCACCATATTATAATTTTATCCAAATATTCCATATACTCCCATCCAACCCTCACTCCACCAATCCTCCATTCCACCCCCACCCAAAAACACCTACCCAAACAACCTCTACCACCCCAATAACCCTTTAACCCACACACACACACCAAACAACACATAAAATACCAACCAACAAATCTCTACCCCCCCCCTCCCACAAAACTAAATAACCCAAAACCAAACCAATCTCAACACTCTATCTCCTTACTAACAATACCATCCCCCCTCACCTCCAACCTATCAACATCATTTCCCATTCTTAACCTTCCCCACCCCCCCCTCCCACCCCCAAACCTTTAATACCCCAACCAAACTCACCACCCCAACCTCTCACATAACACCATAACCTCATACACCCCCCCCCCCTTCATCAAACCACCACAAAATCCCACATTTTCCCAACCTCATCAATCCCCACCCCCCACAACCACCATCAAAAAAAATAACCCCCCCCCCCCATACTATAACCCCCCTATCCTACCCTTCACCACTACCCCACCCCAATCACCCCCCACCCCCCCCTCCCTCCCCCCTCCCCCCCCCCCCTTCATATATCAAAATATCTATATAAACAATATTTCCCCCCCACCCACAACATTCCAAAACCCAAAACCACATCCCTACACCACACCCCCCCAAAAAACACACCCTATTCATTCCAAACTATCATCAATAATCTCACCCTTCCCAACATACCTTTACCCTAAAACATAATCTACAATGTCACCAATATAGTCAATTATTCAACCCTACATTCACAACCCAAATCTCCCCCACACAACATCATAAAACCATCCCAAAAAATGTTATTCCACTTCCCTTCCTAACCACAAATAAACCCCACATATACTCAACCACAATCCAACATAACCCCCAATTCCCTAAAATTCTATAACCCCCCCCCAAAACCAATACCATCCTAAAATTACCACTTATATCACCAAAATCAAACTCACTTACATCACAACCCCTACAACTCCCCAAAAACCCAACAACCATCCCCACCCTCCCCCAACCCACTCTCAAACTCCTTTATAACACCACCTTTTTTCCCCCCTATTACCTCAATCACAATCCTTATATAATAACCTACACCACCTAACAACCACTTCCCACTCCCCATAACACTTCTAACCCAACCAAACCACACCCACTATACCAAACCATCCCCACCCATCATACAAACACAAACACATAAAACCATCAACACCACCTAAACTCCTAACAACCAACCAACCCATCATCCACATAACAACCACACATCCCTATACACCCCACAACACTCACCTACCAAACCCCCCACTTACCACACCCTCAAACCACTACAACAACAACCACTTCCCACTATTCACACTATCCACCCTACATCTAACCCCTAACAACCCCCCACCAAAACTACCCACCAACTTCTACACCAAAATCCCTCATCCACCCCACCAACCCCCACCTAAACCCAACCAACCCCCCTCCTCCCCCCCCAATACACACCCAATCCCCCCACTCACCCCCCCCCTCCCAACATCCCTTATTAAAAAACACTTACCCCATACTCACTAAACATTATACAACCAACACAACTAATAATTAACACACAATAACCATCACCTAAATCCCCAACTAAACCCTACCCTATAAATCATTTATATCCTCCACCACCACTTCCACCCACACCTCACAACAACGCAACCCTAAATATCCTTAAAAACTCACCATACAACACTCCCAAACATTCCTTATACACCACACTCAATACTCCACTTAATTCAACATATTACATACCCCCACCCCACCTCCTTCCAACTCCAGCTACCACTCCACCCTCCCCCACCCCAAACACCCCTACCCACCTCTCCCAAAAACCCAAAATTCACAATAATTAACAAACCTCTCCAAAACCAAACCCAAAAAACCATAACCCAACCACAAACACCCCCCCCACCATCCCCCCCCCAACATACTTCACATAACCACCAAAAACCACCCACTCCTTCTACCAATCCCTTACCCTTCTTAACTCATATTCATCTCCCATCTACAAATTTCATCCACATTTCTACCCTACCAAACTCCTCCTTATTCCTCTTCTCACCCCCAAATCCTCTAAACTACCACAACTTATATTCCTCCCCCCTCATCACCCCCATAACACCCCCCCTTCCCACCATCCCTCTCTTCTTCTCATCTATTATTCCACCATTCACCTCCTAACACCCCCCCCAAATTCCCCCCCAAAAAAAATCACAAAACTAACAACTCTATCCCACCTAATCTAAATCCACCCACCCCCCCCACACACACCACAAAAAATCCCCCAACCCCCCCATCCCCTCAAACACAACTTTCTTCCCCCACTAAACCACCACTAAACAACCTCCAAAAAACTATTCACAACCCCACAATCCACAACCCACTCCTCTACAAACCACAACACACATCCCACCATAACATACAACCTCCAATACATCACCTAAACCTCTCTAACAAACACAAAACACCCCCACACACCAAACCACCAACACAACACTCACCAACCACCATAACCCCTACCACACCCTACTCCCCCCACGAACATTCTCCAAAACCCTCTCCTCAACAACCACATAAACCCTACCCACACCTCCCAACCACCTCCATAATCCCATAACCACACACCAAACCACAACCCCCCACCCACCACACCCCACAAACCCCCATAAACCACCTCCCACAACATCCTCATACTCCACCCCCATCCCATACAATTTAACTCCCCAACCCATACTACTCTAAATCATATAATATATCTATACAACACCATATACAACCATTCACTCTTCTCCCAGTCCCTCATATAACACTACACCCCCCCCATCAATAAATAAACAAACACAATTACCAAATCACTATTATATCCACACTCAAAACCCACCTAACACCCCCCCCCCCCCATCACCCAAAAACCCAAATTAACCAACATCCTCTCCCCCCCATACAAAACCCTTGCTCCCAAACCATCATATTCCCCCCCTACTTTCTACCCCTCACCCAACCACCCCACAAACCTCATTCAACTCCCCCCAACTCCCCCTTCCACAAATTCCCCCCTCTCCCACAACCTACACCCCACCACAACAATCCCCCACATTCCAAACATCAAACCCTACCCCCTCAAATTCCCCAAACAAAATACCTATCCAAATCCCTTTATCCAACACTCATACCAACCCAAACACCCTTCCCACACAAAATACAATCACACCTCTAAAACAATCATCAAAAACCCTAACAAACACTCACATTCCCCCACCCCCCCCAAACCAAAATCACCACCCCAAACAAACCACCCATAAACCAATCACCTAAAAAAAAATTCCCAACCTCCAAAAATTAAAACTTCACCCTATAAACCCACCACTTAATCAAATCTCACATCCAGACCCTCCAAAACCCTAACCCTATTACCCATAACCTCATTACAAACCTAACTCTCACCCCTTTATCTCACTCTACCATTCCATTCAAACAATCACTACCTACCCTTCATTAATCCAATAAAAATCACCATCCACCTTTCATCTTCCTAATACTAATATAATCTCATAATAAAAATTAATATCATAACCCTTAAAAATCTTTAATTCAACCCATCCATATCACTAAACAACAACCAAATCACATTCCCCCTTTCAAACAACCCCCCACCACCCCCTTACTACCACCCCCCCCACCCAACACCCTATAACACAACCCCTCCAATTTACAAAATCACTAATACCCCACAACACAAATACTACCTTTACCCAAGTCACACCACCCCACCAACCAAATCACAACCACCTCTTTAATCCATTCCAACTTACCCCCCATTCCAATCATAAATACCCCCCCACCCACAAATAACCCCAAAAAAAATACACAAACACCATACAACAAAAACACAAAACTCACTTACACAATAAAAAAATATATTCCTTCATATAAAAACTATCACCATTCCCAACAAACCACATATATTCCCCACCCAACAAACCCCTCCACAACCAAACCATATCCATATATAAAACACAAAAACAAAAACATTCACTAAAATACCCTAACCCTCCTCACCTTCACCTCTATCCCACACATCACCCCCAAACACAATCAACACCACTCACACCAACCCCAAACAAAACCCCCCACTCACAACCACCATAACCCCCCCACCCAACACACACCACAACACCACCTATACACAAACACCCCAAAACCACCAACCCCCAAACCCACAACCACCCAACACTAAACTACCCTCCCAACCCCACAAACACCCCCATTTAATAAAAACACCCCACTCACACCACTACCCCCCAATCACCCTACCTTCCAACCTACCACCCCACCCACACCCCCCAACCAACCCCCCCCCCTTAATCCCCCCCCCCCCACCCACAACCAACCACCCCACCACACACTCACCCCTACCCTCTACCCCCCACACCCAACACAACTCCTCACCCCATCCAACAAACCCAAAACCCCCCCACACCACACAGAATACAACCACCCACACCACACACCCACAAACCATCCAAACCCATACCCCACACCCTAAATACAATCACAAACACCCATCTACTCAAAAACCCAAACATAAAACCCACCAAAACCCCACCACCCCCCCCCAACAAAACCAACACTCCAACCCCTCCTCAAAAACCCAACACAACCAATCTCCCCCCCCTACTCCTCTCCCTACACAACTCCCTATCCCCAAATTCAACCTCTCACCATTAAACTACAACATCTCATAACCATCACCTTCCAAACTACAAAATCAATACCCCCAACTACACCCAACAACCAAACCCCAAAATATCAACCACTTATCCAACCCATACACCATATAAGTTCACAACCACAAATAATCCCAAAAACACCACCACCCCAACTCCAAAAACCCCCCAACACCCACCCCCCACCAAAACAAAAACACCCCCCACAACACCTCACAAAACCACACTAACTAATCAATCATACATCATACCAAACCAAAAACCATTAAAAAACAACCTCACAATCCCAAACCACCCTACACTCATCATTCCCTTAAACTTACCATAATCCCCACAAAACAAACCAATATACAATAAAACCCCCCACAACCCCCCCCCCACCCCCCCCCCCCCCAAACAACACCTCATCAATCCATCAATATCAAAACCCACAATCTACCCTATCTCAAACAACACACAATACCAACACATTACCCACCCCAAATACCCTACCCTTATCCAACCAACATATCCTATCCACCCCCCAATCTCATACCCCCCCAACTACACCAACACAAACCACACCCCCCCCCCCCCCCAAAACACACCCAACAACCCCCACAACGCAACCACCAACCCCAACACCCTACTACCAATCCAAATACCCCAACAAAAACCTCCACCCACAAAACAATACACCAAAAACATACCACCACAAATACCCACCCCCTACCATAACACTATACCACCCCCCCCCCTCTCTACCCACCTAACCAACCCCTATTAACTCCCACCCCCCTAAACAACATCAACACCCACAACCTCACCCCCACCCTCACCCCCCCCCTTCAAACCCACCTACCCCCCCCCCCCCCCTAATTCAAACACTCAAATAATATCCCCCCCCCACTCAAACATTACCTATTTAACACATCACAATTCTCCCATCATACCTTTTTCTCTCCCCCCACCTACCCCAAAATACAAAAAACCCCCCCCCACATAAAAACCACACCACCATCCCACTAAAAATAACCTCTCACCACCCCCACCACACCTCATAACCTTAACCATCCCCCCCCCAACCATAACCTCCCCCCCCCCCACCCCAACCTCTACATCCTCTATCCCAACCATCCTAACCTCTCTAACTCCACTTATCTTCCTCCTCTAACAAAAAGAAAACCTAAACAAACCTTCAAAACTATCAACCTCTTATCTTCTTTTCTTTCTTCTATTCCCTTCTAAACAAATCCCATCCCCCCCAACACCCTTCCCCCACCCCCTCTTCTCCCCCCCCCCAAATTCAACCCCACACTCCACCACTACCCTCATTCTGCTATAACTACTCTCATTCCCCTACTACCTTTACCTATTAATTCAAACCCATATTTCCTTATCTTCTCACATCTAAATCCTCACTTCTACCCTTCCTTTAATACCTTCAAATCAAAATAACTTTCCTTAATTCTCTCTTCTTAACCCTTATTTTCCCCACCTCTATAAACCAATAAACCACCTCCTTCCAAACTCCCCCCCTATCCACTATACCTCAATTTCTATCCCAACCCATTAATTCCAACATTTCCTAAAACCACCACACACCCACCCATACACATCAACACCTTCCACTCATTCAAATCCCCATCCCCCCCAAATCATCTTAAAACCCCACCCCCCTCTACCAATCTATTTCACTTACCTATTTTATTATTCTTAAACTTCACCATATCCCCCTTACCAACCCTCACTACCCCCTTCAAATCCCATTCCACCCCCCAACTCCATTCCCCCACTCCCCATCTAAATAAAAATTTTAACTCCTCCCCCTATATCCAAAAACAACAACAACACCACCCCAACACCCCCACCACCAAACACCAACCCACAAAAATCCACACCCCTCACCCATCCACCTATCAAATCACACCAATCTCCCCTCATCACTTATCTTTCAATTCTCCCACCCCCAACCCCCACCCAACCATCCACCCCCCCCATACAAATCAACAAAAAACCAACCCCCAACACCCATACCCCTACCTATCATAACCCTCCATACCACAAATCCCCCAACCACAATTCCACCTTACCCACTAAAAACAACCCCACCCTAATCACAACCTTCCAACTTCAAACCCCTTCCCACCACCAAACCCTATACCCACACCCCTAACCAACAACAACCTCCCCATAAAATCACACCCCATTACAACTTAACCCCTCACAAACCCTCACCATCACACACCAACCCCTCTCATTACCAATTCAATCCCCCCCACCCCAATTCCACTCCTCCCTCTTAAACCCCACACTACCCTAATCCACCAATCCTACACCCTTTCACCCTTTCCATTACAACAAATACTCAAAAACAAAATACAACACAATTCAACCCACAACCCAACCACCATCCAATTCCTCCATTATATCCCCTCCCCTACAACCCTATATCAACCCCCAAATAAAAACATAACTATACCAATCACATCCCCTCCACCCTCCCCACATTCCTCATAAAAACCCACATACCTTTCACAACTTCCTATCCTACATATACATACCTTCAATTCTCTCTATCTCCTAAATCCCCTCACCCCATCTCAATACACACCCCCTCCCCACCCCTCACTCCCTACCATATACAACACCTCTCAACCCTATCCACCTCCTTCCCCCTCTATTCCTTACTTATACCCCCCAATAATTCCCATCTTAACCTACTCACATTCCCCTAAAATAACCCTCATTCTATCCTCCCTATCTCCATTCCCAAATAAATCATTCCCCTTCCAATCCAACAAAATCCAAAATATCATCCCCTTCCAACCCCCTACATAATAATCTCCCCTACTCCCTCACCCCCCCCCTCAAAACCAACCAACCCTCACAACCCCCCTCTTCCCTATCATCATTAAAATAAAACCCCCCCCAACATCAAACCAAATACATACAAACCCATCCCCCCCCCCCACATCTACCTACCTCCACCCCACACCAACCCCCCCACAAAAAAAAAAAAAAACAAAAAAAAACCATTTATACAACAATCACTCACACATCCACTCACTATACATAACCACCCCCAATCCAAATCATCAAAAACACTAATTTCACAATACCTACCCCCCCCCCCCCCCCCCCCCCCCCCCCCCCCCCCCCCCCCCACCACCCATACCAACCAAATATAAAATTATCCCCTACCACAAAACAAAACCCTCACCAAAATTTACTTCACCCCCCAATAATTTTCATCCCTTATTTATAAACAAATTTAAACCCCAACATCCACTCAACAATTAATACCCATTCCAAAACTAATTATCAAACCTTATCCCACAAAACCCCCCACAACAAAAACCTCAACCCCCCCCCCCAAAAATTACCCTCCAAATATCATACACCCCCCTCCCCAACTTCAATGTCAACACACACCTCTAAAACATTTCAAATTTAAAAATACATTCCCCCCATCACCTCCACTATCTAAACCATAACAAATAAACATTCACCCCCCAAAAACCCTCAATCTTCCCTATCCCACATCCTCTATAGCCCAACATCCCCCCTTCCACCCCATCCCCCCCCATACCACCTCAATCACACAATCCCCAATAAATCTCCTTTCCCCCCACCCCCCCTAATAATTAAACCCCCATCTCCTTCCTCTAATACACATAACAAAAAGAACCTTATCCTACTATCACACCCATACACTCCAAACAACCCCAAAAATAAAATCTCCACACACCTATACTCAACAAAAACCATATACCCCCTCTAACTTACTCTAATAAACCCCACAATACACACACCCCCCTCTTCACTACCACATCCCACCCAACCCCAAAAACCCCACCACATCCCCCCCCCCAACACAACCCACAACCAAACCACCCAAAAACCCTCCAAACAACAAATACCCCACCCCCCCCCCCCCCCCAACCAATACCCCATCCACACCACCCAACAAAAAATCAACCACAAAAACCAAATACACCACACTCACCAAATAACCCAACAACCTAACCAACCCCCTCCCCTAAGCCCCCAAATCTAAAAAAAATCACACCCATCTAACACCCATCACAAGACTACCACACCACCTCCTCCCACAACAACAAACTCCAAACCCCCCAACACACACCCACCCACCCAAAAAACACAACACCAACCCCAACCCCACAACAACACTCATCTCCCCCCCCCCCCCCCCCCCCCCCCCCCCCCCCCCCAACCCCACTAAATACAAAATATTACTCTCCATTATCCCCCCCACTTCACCATAACCCTCTTTACCCCTACCTGTAAACAAATAAACAACCCCCCAAATACCCTACCATCTCTCCTACTCAACCCCCCCACCAAATCACCCCAAACAAAAATAAACCCCTCTATACACCCTCCAACAAACCCCCCCAAAATAACCTACCCCCATCCCATCCTTACCCCACCCCCCTATATTCACCCACAACCAATCAAACACCAACTCAACCCCTTTATTAAACACACCTAACCCCAACATACCCCACCCTCAACCCCCCCTTTCCCCACACCATACCTCCATTATCCAACCCCTCTCCCCCCCACACAACCCCCCCCTATCACCACACACCCTAATCATCTATCTCTTACTATCACTCCACTCCCTCTCATTACCCACTACACCCCCCCCCCCCCCCCCCCCCCTCACCCCCCTTTCCCCCCCACCCCCTCCCCCCTCACTCCCCCAACCTCTAACCCCCACTAAAACATTCCTCTTTCCCCCTCAATTCCCCTAATAAAAATCTCATATAACCCCCCCTCATCCTTCCACAATCCCCTAACCTCACTCTTCATAAATTTCATCTCTCACCAAACCAAACAACTCATAACCACCCCCTATCTTACCTATCTAAAACCACCCTAATAAAACTCTCCCTCAAACCTTCAACCACATCTCCCCATAACAAACCAACCTATAAAAAAAAAAAAAAATAAAAAAAAAAAAAAAACTTCCATTTTTCACCAAATAAACATAAACACTAATAATAATAATCTCTTCACCCCCCTCATCCCCTTCCCTTCCCTCAACAATTTTCATGCTAAATATCCGCTCAAGCAAACCCCCCATTCTTCACAACTCATATACCATCCCCATAAATATTTCTTACCCTTTGTCATCAACCCTTCCCCTATAAAACATTACCTCCCCCCCCACCACATCACCTCTTAAAATCCCATCAATCCAACTTTCTAATAAAAACCTGTCCCTCACTCCCCCCACTTGAAAAACCCATTATCCACGGCCCTACCCCACTTAATACTCTTTTACTCTTATTATCTTTTCTCTATTTATAATATACAATCTGATATAATCTTAAAAATGTACCATCATTTGCTGTCTCTAATCATCTATCAACACCACTCCAATAAACAACAAACACACAGTATTTTATACCCCTATATTGTGAGAGCTTCTATTTATATTCTTCTTAACTGTTAATCATCCCATTGACACTAACAATAAACATTAAACATCCCCCTTACACAACCCCTAACCCTATTACTCATCTATAAATTCCATTATAATTAGTCCACACTATGAAATATGCGCATTAATTCATATAAACTATAACCCCTCGAAGTTCTAAACAAAAAGTTAACCTCCATATAACCCTCTTACCCCAACAATATACAAACCATATGATGAAAACACTCCCTTAATTCCACATCTTTCACCTAAAATATTATACATCCAGACCCCCCAACCCCCATTAACTTTTACCTCATTTTATACCCAACAAACAAAATTCCTTTTACAACAACCCACCCCCCACTACCAATTATCCTTACACACTCCCTTTTAAACCCATAACCCCCCAATCCCCTATCTTCAATAACCACAACCTTAACCCTCATCCCCCTCAAAAAAAACAAAATCTACAAACCTCTCAATTCATTTCCAATACAATCCCTTCACCCCACCCCAAAATATCCCTCCTACTCTCATTCTTCACTCCTGACCAACTTCCCCAATATTCACATCTTTCTCACCCCCCCCCCCCCACCACACCTTCCCCACCAAAATCTTTATCTTAATATAATCACCCTCTCAAACACACACATTCCTTATTCCCACTAAACCTAATCATACACATTTCATCTACACATCCTTAACAAATACCAATCCATACTATCAACCCTCCTGTACCATTTCAATATACAATCAAACCCTAATGAATTACCTTACCTCCCCTCCCAACAACATACTCCACACCAACTCCAACAACTCATCACCAATTCTCTTCCATCAAATTCTCCTCCCCCCATCCTCAATACATTACACTTATTTTTATACCCCTCCTCTACAAAAATAATATATATTCCTTATACATCCACATACCCACCAACCAAACCCTACCAATATATTTCAACATAATACAAACATAACACCCATTTAACTACTATTTCCTTTACCAAAACCCCCAACAACACACACCCCCCCCTCCCCAACCCTCCAAATCCATTAAAAAAACACCCCCCCCATCCTACCACTACTTTCTTCCACCCCTCCTAGACCAAATAATAAACTCCTACCCCCTCAACTCCCCCCAATAATAAAACCTAATCCCAACAATCAAAACTAACTCACATATCTCAAACCCTCCCCATCCCCACCAAAACCCCCACCAACTTCACTAATAACCTAACCCCCCCTCACCCTAACCTACTCATACTACTTTTCACCCCCAACTACCTTCCATCCCCCTGTTCATATCTCCCCCCCCCCTAAAAAAACATACTATAAATATCTATCTATATATATATATATATATATCTCTATTTATATATATATACCCAAATACACAACTACCACCCCCACACATTCCAAACCTCAAAACTTCCATCCCCATGTCCCACCCCCCCTACAAACACACCCCAACATAATCATCCCCTAAACTCCAATTATCCACCACCAAAAAATACACATCAACTCCACCACCCAACCATCCCTAATATCTCCCCCCCCTCCCCAAAAATAAATACACAAATATACATCCTTTACCCAAAACAAATACAAATAACATAACCCCCCCACATATCCACAATAACTCCTCCCCCCCTTCTCCCCCCTCAACTCCCAATCACTCCCTACACTTTTACCTCCCAATAAATACAATCCACAAATCCCCCTAAAAACCATACACATACTTACCCAAACCCCCCAATTTAAATACCCCACCAATACCAAAAACCACTTATCAATTTCAATGTACCAACCTCCAAAACACTAATCATCAAAAAAACAACCCACTAACAACTCTAATTCTCCCACAATAAAACACCAACTAGTACTCCCTCTAAACCACCTCCCCCTCAAAACAATATATAACTCTAATATCCCCTCTACCCTCCCCCCCCCTTCAACCATCCAAATTACCTCAAAAACTCCTCATCTACCTTCATCTCACTAATGTCATCCTCAAACCCCTCCCACTTACTATCTTCCCTCCCCTTTTCCCTACCTCCTCCTTCCATCCCATCAATAAATCCTCATATCCTAAATACCCCCCATTATCCCATTACCCCTACATAAACACTCCAATCATTATTACCCAACCCTAACTACTTTAACCTATTATCTACCAACACTTTCAAACAAATAATATCCCACAACCCCTCCCCAAATCAACCCACAAATAACCCACAAATTACGCTTAACATATTACCTAATTTACAAACAACCCATTTTCCACACACCAACCACACTATCAAAAAAAAATTCTACCCCACACAACATCTTACAACCACTAATACCCCACAACAAAAAATCCCACCCTCCAAACCCATAATCTCCTCTTAACACATCTCCCCACCAACCCCTTCAAAAAAAAAGCCACTTCTACAAAAACATAAGACCATAAACTTTACATCTCATAAAATACCCCTAACCTCCACCACAACCCTATCAATATCAACACCCCACCAATTCCTAACACTACCAAACTAAACTTACACAACTAATCCACCACTCCCATCAACCCCTAAAAAAACCTACCCCCCAAAACCACAAAATACCAAACCACCATAATTACTATTTCCATCCCCCCCACCCCTAAATTACAACAACCCAACCATTTTCCCATCACACCTCTCACTATCCCACCACCACTAAATACCAACTACCCCCTACCTCTCTCATATCAAAACTCACCTACATATCTTCTAACACACCTACTACTCCTTAATCAATACACTATTCAAAGACCCTTACCCTTCATACCAACCAAAGAACTCCCCAAATCATCCCCCTCCTACAATACACCCAACATATTCCCTCCCCCTTCCCAACAACAATACCTCCTACCCACTCACACCCCCACCACCCATGTCACCACTCCTCCAACCCTGACCTAATAAGCTCACTCACTTCCGCCACCCCTAAACACTCCCCTTAACCACCCCAACCTAAACAAAATTCTCTAAATTACTCAATTCTCCCCCACCTCCCAAAAATCCATCAAAAATCAACCAACCCCAAAATCCCCACACCCCCACCCCACACCCCCCCACCCCAAAACAACACCCCTACCCCACAACATCAATAACACCCAAAAAACACCCCACCCCCAAAACATCACCAACTCCCCATATCCCCCCCCCCAACCCCCCCAACCCCCCCCCCCCCAATCACCCCCAACCACAACCCCCCTCAAACACACCAACAACCACAACACCTACACACACTACCAACTACCCATAAACTAATCAACCTATACACCCACTACAAACAATACCCTCATACCCCCCCCCCCATCAACAACAACAAACCCAACCTTAACAATACCCCCAATACCCCCAAAAAACAACCCACACAACCACTTAAACCTCACACTCAATCCCCCCTATTACCCACCCCAATATAAACAACCCCCCCCCCCCACACCCCCCAAAAAAAAAACAACCCCCTACCACCTCCCAATAACACCAACCCAATAAACACTAACCATCCACACTCCACCCCACTCAACAAATAATCTCTATACCCCCTAACAAACCCCAATCTCAACTATACTATTATCAAAATTTAATACATTCAAATATCAATACCCCCATATACTTTCTTACCACCCCCCCATCCCCCCACCCCTCACACTTTTATACCCCACCAAAACACCCAACTCCACACACACCCCACATACAATACCCTCCTACACCCCTCATCCACAACTCCCACAAAATCACATCCCCCAACACCCACAACAAACCCAAATCAAACCCCAACCATCAACCTACAAACCCACATACACCCACCATCCCCAACTCCAACCAACCCCCCCCCCCCCCTACCAACCCCCACCACCACCTCCCCATCCCCAAAACACAAATACACCAAAAAATACCAATACCCCCAACCAATAAAAATAACACCACACACAACCACAACCCCCCACCACTCACCAACCAACCAAAACAATCATAACCACAACAATACCCCAACCACCACACCACCACCCCCCAAACCCACTCCTACCCCACCACCACCCCAACCCATCCCCCCCACTACCCCCAATACTCCCACACCCCCCCACAATCCCAACCCAACACAACCCCCCCACCCAAAACACAAATCAATCCCCAACCCCCAATATATCCCACAAACCCCCCCCCAACACCCACACCCACACACACAACCCCCCCCCCAACTCCCATCCCCATACACAAACATCACTATTACCCCCTATCCCCTCCATCCTTCCACATCCTACATCTACAATACACATCACTCCCCTTATCCATCACTCCCAACAACCCTAACACCAACACTCATACGAATAAACCCTCTCCCCTCCAAACCCCCCTCCAATACCAAAAACCCAACAACATAATCCCCCCCCCACACACTATCTCCATAAATACCCCATCTCCCTCATCCTCATCTTTCCTTTTCATTCACTAACTATCTATCTCCACCCCATTTTTCTAATCCTAAAACCCACATAATACCCCAATATCCCACCAACCATCCTCATATTCCTTCCCCAAATCCCCATAAACCCCCCATACCACTCTAAATAAACTAAATCACAATCTTTCAAAACAAAAACTCAAAGACAAAAAACTCATAAATATAACAAACATCACTAACCATCACAAAACATAACCCTCAAATCCAATATAATATACATCCAATATCACATACCCACCCCAATCAATCACATATACACCATAACCTACACCACACCAATCTCTAAAATTCCTCCTACATAACCTCATATTCAACCCCCCCCCCATCCAACACCCCCATATCCTCCAAACAAAAAAATTTCCATCCCCCCCAATTCCCCTCTCTCCTCACCCCCCCCAACCTTCTCAAATACTCCTCCCTACTAACAATACCTAAACTCAACCATCCCTACTCCCCACCCCACACACACATCCCCCCCCAATAACACCCTACAACTAAACCCCACAAAAACACCTACCCCCCCCACCATCACCCCACCCACACACCCCCCCCCCCACAACCAACCACAAAAATCACTCACACACCCACCCCACACACTCCCCCACATCAACAACTCTCCCCCCCCCCACCACCCCCCCCCCCCCCCCCCCCCCCAACCCAACCCCCACCCCCACACAACACCCCAACCCCCCCCCACAACCACCAACCCTAAAAAACTAACCACCCACCCAACATAAATCCCCACAAACCCAAACCACCCAACCCATAAATACCCACAAAACCCACCCCCCAAACAAATCCCCACACCCCCAAACACCACCCCCCCACACCCCACCCACCCACCCCCCAACCAACCCCCACCACAACACACAACAACTAACCCAAAACCCACCATCCACACCCACAAAAATCCCACACCCCAACCCAACAAACACCCCCACACAACCCACCCCAACCCTCCCTCACCACCCAAAAACCCACCCCACCATACTCCCTTCCCATATACAAATCACCCCCTATAACCATCTACCCCACAAACTAACCACCACACCCCATTTCCTAATCTCCAACCCCCCCAACCACACCCCCCCCCCAACCCCACCCCACTCATACCCCCAACCCCCCCTATCATTTCCCTTACAAATCCTCCCCATCCCTTCCAACCCCCATTCAAACACAACCCCCCTCCCATCACTCAACCTTACAACCTACAAAACACCTTTACCCCTAAAATACTCCACACCCAACCCCACCCTTACAACTCATCCCTCACACCACCTCACCTCCCCATCTAAAACATCACTCAACCTCACCCCCACCCAACACACACCCTCCAAACATCTACCCTACCTAAATATAACAACCCCTACTATCTCCTCAAAACCTTTAACCATCAACAACAAATTCACCATCCACAAATTCCCACAGACAAAACTAACCAATAACTCCATCCAACGCCCACAAAAATCCACCAATCACATAACTCACTATAATACCCTCCACCTTATATAACCCCAATAACCCTACTACAAAAACCAAACAACTCCCCCCCCCCCTATACCCTCCTCTAACCCTAACTACTATCTATCTATACACAACATCTCATACTTTAACCACCCCCATTCCAATAATACACACAACTGTCCTAAACTCTCCTCTTATAAAAACCCTACATCTACACCATCACCCATACCTATTATCACCAACCATCCCTATCAATTAATTCCAACCCCACCCCCTTAACAATCACATATTCCAACCCTCCCAACATCCAAACCTCACCCCACAACACAAAAAAACCACAATATTACCCAAACACAACTAAAAAAATAACCTACACCACCATACAAACCACATCAATCCCAACAGAACACAATAACACATACAACACCCACACCACCTACAACAAACAACCCCCTCCTACAAACTAACCCCAAAAACCTACAAACACCTCCACAACCTCACAACACCCATTACACATCCACACCCACCAACCCAATCCCCCAACCCCCACATCACTCAAACCCACAACCCCCCCCACTTCCACACCTCACAACCCAATAAACCCACTTCCATCATACCACTTCACCCCCCCATCTACCACCCATAAAACCCCCCCAACCCTCCCCCTAACCCCACCCACACTACTACCCACAAAATAACCAATCCATCTCCCCATAAACCTACCACACCCACCCCCACCCCCCCCCCACCACAACCACCCCCACCCCCCCCCCACCCCCCCACCAAACTACCCCCCTAATCACAACCACCCAACTCATCATCCACCCACTTAACCTCCCATCACTAACCTCCAAATTCACATTCCCCAAACCCCCAACAAACCCACTCATCTTCCACTCTCCCACTCCCCCAAAAATTTCCATAATTAACCCCTTCAACATCTCTACTTCTCTACCCATATAAATCTCCCCAACTATAATATTAATCATCCCCACTTTCTCTAATCCCACTCTCATCAGTACCCTCTATTTTACATCTTCTCTAACTTCTTCATCTCTCCTTCTCTAAATATTCCTTTACTACATATTCAAACCTCCCCATCCTTCAAACCTCCTCCCCCCTAACTTCATCCCTTTCCACACCACCACCCCCCCCCCACCCCTCCAACATCCTCAAAAATAATCATCTAACTCTATACAACTAAACCCAATCAAAAAAATTTTCCCAAATTAACTCCCCCTATCCTCACTGAAACCCTCCCCCCTACTTCCACTCTTCCCCTATAAAAGATACACCCCTAACAACCCCACTCACCATATCCCCTCCCCCATTTCCCCCCAATTCACCAACCACCACCCATTCACTCTATACAACACTCCAACAACATACCCCCATTTCCCTTTTTCTCAAATATCATCCTCACCCAACCCACTTTCCCTCCCCTACACTCCCACCCCTACCCAACCCCCATACTCCACCTCATTCCTATCCCATACTCATCCCCACCCCCTCCAAACCACCCTCATATTCAAATTCAACAAATAACCAAACTTCATTCCATTAATCATAAATCCAACCACCCCCACCCACAACTCACCAAAACACATCCAACCCCCCCACATCACCCATCAAACTCTATATTATCATCCCCTCCACTATACACTCCTCCTAAACAACCCTCCACAAAAATATTTCACAACCCCACATTCAAAACCCCTTATCTAAAACCAAACATTCATTCCACAATACTATTCCACACCCCATAAATATACACTACCACATAAACCCCTCCTCAACAACCAACAAACACCCCAAACCACCAAACCAACCTCAACTACACAACACCACCAACAACCCAAACCCTCACACCAATCCCCCCCACCAAACTCATTCCCTATCCACATCTCTAACACACATAAACCCTACCCACACTCACCACAAAACCTCCATAATCACAATACACAACCACCCAACAACAACCACCCCTACCCATACCACCTCTCACCCCCCCCCAAAATACACCCCACTCATCACACCAACCCACACAAACATATAAACAATTACATCCCATCCCAATACCCAATACACCTCTTAACCATCACCTCCAAAACCCTACCCCCTACACCCCCACAAACCCCCCAATACAACCTCAATAATTAATTCCCCACCCCCAACCCCCTTCCCCTATCCCCTATCTATTCCAATCACCCCCCTCAAAATCCCACCACACAATCCCTTCAAAACCACATACCCCCCACCTAAAACATTTTATCCCCCCCCCCACCTCTCTAAAATCACCCATCTTATCCCTCCACAACACCCCCCCCCTCCCATACCCCACCAACCCCCCACCCTTCTCACACCTACCACCAAATCCATTCATAACCCCACAACCACACTAACCTACCTTACAACAACCTCCCCATATTAACACATTGTCTATAAAAACTTTCTAACCCTTCCTCCAACCCACACAACTCAATATTTACCCCACCCCCCCACCCCCCTCAACAAATAAATCAAAACAAATCAACAAACAAAAAACAGATCATCAAATCCATAAAAATTTCATATCTTTCGTAATACCCCCCATAAAAACCTCATCTGACATACCATAATAGTCCTTAACCCTCAACACAACACGCATTCCCCACAAACGCCCCCTCTAACAACCACCATACAAAATTATCACCACAAACCCCATCACCCCTACTTTACCTCTATCACAAATCAATACACCCCAACTTAAACCACTACCCCTAATAATCAAATATATAAAACATACACCCACTTCTAAATCCCACCCTTCCTACCAACAGACTTATCAGTCTTATAATCCCCTCCCTCCTCTCCTCACCTCCACCACACCTATTACCCAAACCCAATATTCTCTCACCCCCCTTAAATAACATCCAGTATACCCCTACCCACCCCCACTTCTCCATAAATTCCCCCCCCACCCCACCAACCAACCTAAACCATAATCCCAAACACCATAAATACCACCCCCTGTTTTCAATACCAACAACCCCACAAATATAACAACAAATCCAATCCACCACCCCCATACCACCAAAAATACAACCCCATAAATACTCCTCTTCACAAACCCCCCCACCCCACCCCCCTTCCTACAACAAACCATAATACAAAATTAACAACAAAATTTTTTCCCTCCCTCCCTACCTCTATAAAACTCTTTCTTTCACTTATAACCCCTTAATTGTTATTATAACCTTAACCCCAACATCTACACAATCCAACCTTTAACTCACCTTTACTCTCCCCAAAAAAAAATCTAAACACCCCCCCTTACCCCTCGTCATTACCCGCTAAAAAAATTCCCACCCTCCACACAATTCCCCCATTCCCCCTACCCCATAATACACAAAAATTTCCAAAAAATTTACAAACACCCATAAATAACCCCCACTTTCCACCCACCCAATCCCTTATCACACACAATCTCCCCCCCCCCCCCCATTATAATAATCTCATCCTCCCCACTAACCCCACAAAACAACAAAATTCCAACCCCCCCAATCAACAAAAAAGATTCACACAAACAACCAATAAAACAAAATAACAATGTATAATAAACAACCATACCCAAACCCCCACTCCCACAACCAAGATCAACCCCAATCTTCACCATTCCATACCCCATTCTCCCCTCCACACCATCACCCCACCATCCCATATAAATCATATTCACCAAAAATTATATTAACATTCCCCCATTATAATCCATACCCCCCCTAGCGCCACATTTCATATCGATCCTACCCTAAATTCCCTATATATAATCCAAAATAACCAAACCCTATCACATCAGACAAACCCCCTCACATCAACAATAAAAACAAAATCCCCCCCCAACACTCACCTTACCAAATAAATCCATTTCCAATCTTATATCACAAAATTACACCCACCCCCCATAATTTCACACCAAACCCCAATCTACCATCCTCCCAGCCCCCCCCCCCCCCCCCCCCCCCCCAGCCACACATCCCCCCCCCCCCCCCCCCCCCCCCACATCTTTCATATAATCCACCACACACATTACCAACCCCTAACCCCTCCCCTCACCTCCACACACAAAACATATATCCCTATAATCATACCCCACCCTCTACCCCACCCTATCATTACACCAAAATACCTTCCAACACCCCCACCTCCTAAATCCTCTCTCTAAATAATACCCTCATAATCCATCATTTCTTACTCTTCTTAAAACTTATCCCACCCTCATCATCCTTAATATTACTATTCCATCATATCACCCAATATCCCATCCTTCCCTATCTTCTCTCATCATTCCCCTCATAACATCTAACTACCCCACCCACCTCTCTAACAACCAATTCCCCCCCTCTCTCCCTAACCCCCCTTCACACACCAAATTATTCAACCCCCCAACACCTCACATCACCCACCTCACCTACTCATTACCCCCAAACACCCCCAATATTACCCTGTCTTCCCACCACTCCCCCCTCCTACACATTACACAATTATCATCCCCCTACCCTTTCAATTCCCAAACCCATCCCTCATTTCCCACAACACCAATTATAACCCCACCCCACCATCCCACGTCAACAATTTCCCTCAAACCCCATTTATCCATCATCAAACCCCCAATTCAATTCCCCCTATTCAATTCCCATACCCCCATCCCTCCCATCACCCCACATACCTCCCCCCCCACTATCACCAAACAATAAGCACCTCCACCACATCAATTAACCCCCCCTCATTACACCCCCCCTCAAAACCAACTTTTACCCCCCCCCATTTATCACAACCCCCCACAAACCTAACCACACCTATAACCACCAACTTCTATATCTCCGACCCAATAAAACATCCGAACCCTAACATCACACTACCCCACCATACCACCCAAATCACACTCTCCCCCAATACTTTTACCCCATCAACAACTATCAATAACCCACATCTCCCCCTCTACCAAAGACACTATTCAAAATACCTCTCCTCTCCTTTCATATCTTCTATGCACTCAAATCCACCATCATCCAAAAATCAAAAAAATTAAACCACCCCCAAAACCCCCATAAAACCCTAACACCACATCATTAACTAACTATTAACAACACAAATCACCATAATTATAACTATCTCCCCCAAACTACCCACCAATATTCAATCCATATCCAAATCAATTTCCTCTAAAAACTCCTTATCCCCTACATATCAATCCCACCCAACCACCCCTCTTAATCCTTTATATCCATACCCATAAACTTCTTTAACCCCCCATATCCTCCCCCTCCTCCCCCCCCCCCCCAACACCCTACATAGTCTATCTTACCCTTTCCCACACACCACCCCCTCTTACCCAACCCCTACCTCCAACCCCTCCTTCCTACCAATACACATCCATATTACATCTCCACTACCTCTCTTTTACCACCCCCACCCATCCACATCTAATATCCAAACATTCCACCTCTTCCAAACCCACTCTTTCCCACCACACACAACCACCATATACCAAAACTTTCCTATTATCTCATTCCCACCACATCAATCATATCACATCCCCTCATATATAAAATATCCACTTACCCTTTAAACCCTTTCACACCCACCCATCATATATACTCTCCCCACACAACCCTCCAACCTAAACACGCCTATCAACCTTCATCCCCAACACCTTTAAAACCCTACCACCACCACCCACAAAACCCCAATCACTCCAAACCTATCCCCCACATCCCCCCAATATCCCCCCCATATTACATTACTACCCCCCACAAAATATAATACAATTCCCACATTTATCTCTTCCCCCCCCCACTCCTCACCCCCCCCTTTCCACCACACACTAATACATAAAAACCCCAACCCCCAATCCCCATCTCTATCCAACAATTATCACCCCATAATCCAAAAAACAAAAACAAATGATTCCCCCAAATACACCCCCCCCCCCCCGCCCCCCACCCTCCCATACCAACATCAACACCCCCACCCACCCTCCAATCATACCCCCCACTTCTATTTCCTCCATTCTAATTCCTACAAACTAACCTAATCCACACCCCACCTTTAAATCCCCTCTTCACACCCCAACCCCAAAAACAAACAACACACCCACACCCCATACACCTCCCCCCCCCTACCCCCCCCCCCCTCTCCCCCCCAACCCAATTTCTACCATATTAACCCACCAACAAAAACCTAACCATCCCTCCCCCAAAAATCCACTACAAAACTCAAAAACATCCAATACACATCCCCTTACCCCCCAACCACACCCCCTAAACACCATTACTCTCTCACCAACCAATCCTTCCAAACCCCAAAACCCCTCTTACAACCTCCAAAAATACCTAAAAATTCCCCCCACCACCCCTCCTCCCCACCTCCACTTCAAAAAAATCAACCCAAATTTCCCCCCACCCCAATACCCCCCAATTACCCCCCCCCAACACACCTATCAACACCCCTCCACCACCCCCCCAAAAAACACAACCCCCCCCCCCCCCCCCAAATCCACCCCACAACACAACAAAAACACACAACCAAACTATCACCCCCATTTTAACCCATACAAAACTTATACATCTATTCTTCCCCCAAATCTACCATCCCTCCCACCCCATACAACCCACAACCACAACCACAAACCCCACCCCCTCCCAACATACCCCAAACCCACCACACCAAGCCCCCAACCCCTTACCACACACCACCCCCAAATAAATAAAATACACCCACAAATCTCTACACCCCCAACAAAACACAAAATCCCCAAACCCAAACTACCCATCATACAACTATCTCCATTCCTTCAAATTCCACAACCCCTCAACCAATTCAACATACATTCTCCCTCCCTACATCATTAATACTTCCCACCCACCCCACCCCCACCCCAAAACATTCATTACCCCCCCAAATCCACCACCCACACACCTATCCCCAACACACCCACACCCCACATACCACCCCTCCCTCACACATAACAAACCCACCCACCAAAATCCCCACATAATCAAACCATGTCTCATCCAACCCCACAACCCCATCCAACCCAAACCCCCCCATATAACCCCCACCTACATCCCAATACTCACCACCTACCACCTACTCACCCCCCCCACCCACTCCAACCCCCCTTCCCCCCCTCATATCTCAAAAATATCTATATAAACATTATTTCCCCCCCACCCAACATTCCAAAACAAAACCACCATTCCCCTACCCACACTCCCCCAAAACAAACCACCACCCTATCCAATCCGAAACTATCCTCAAATCTCAACTTTCCCATCATACCCTTTAAACATACCAAACATAATCCATACCATCACAAATATTTAATTATTCACCACCAATAAACCAAATATCCCCCCCACAAACATAATAAAACACCCCATCCCATACAAATTATTCCACTTCCCCAACATTACACAACTACAACCCACAAAAACTAAAAACCCAATCCCTAATAACCCAAATTCGCCCAAAAATTCTAAAACCCCCCCCAACAAATACCATCCAAAATAACCCACCTATCACAAAATCCCAACTTTTAATTCACAACCCCTAAACGTCCACAAACCAAAACAATCCCACCCCCCCCACACTTCAAACTCCTTAAAAAACCACCTCCCCCCCCTATTTACTCAAACACAACTTTATAATAAAACACCTACAACAACCCTTACCACCACTCCCATCCCACCATAACACTCTTAACACATACAACACCCACCAACACCTATCACAACCCCCATAAAAACCCATCATAATTACACTACACATCAAAACCTCCAACCCCTATACTACCTCACCACCAACCACCATCATCCACAATACAAACCCCCAACATCATCTATCAACACCCACAACATATCACCCCCTAACCACTTCCACCCCCCACACACAACAACCACTAATCCAACACCACTTCCCACAAATAACCACTCCCTCCCCCCCCCCCCACATCAAACCACCCAAAACCTACCACAAAATCCCTCCCCCACCACACCTCACTCTCTCCAAATAACCTCCTCCTCCCACCAAAACCCTCCTAAACCAAACAAACCCCCTCCCCCCCCCACCCCTAACCCATCCCCCCCACTCACCCCCCTCACTCCCCCAAAATCCCTCATATTAAAACACACTCTTAAAATACTTATCTTTATCTCATAAAACCAAAACCCAAATTAATAATTTCCAAAAACATATAACTCACCTATCCCCAACTACTTCTACCCCTCCCCATATCCATTTATATCCCTACACCTCTTCCACACACCAAACAAAACACTAACCCCTTAATATTCCCTTTTTAATAACCCATTCAACAATACACCACATTAACTTTATCCACCACTCAATAATCATTTTCAAACTATAAATTATTTACCTCCTCCCCCCCCACCAACCTATTTCCACACCTCCCCCCTACACTCCCCATACCCACCCCCCTCAACCTCCCACCTCCTCCCTCTTCCCTCAAACACCCTTACTTCAAAATATTTTCAAAACTAATATCCCAATACACCATCCCAAACAAATAAAACCACAACCCTAAAAATCACCCACCCAAACTCCCCCCCCACACCATACATTTACCATTCACACCCAACCCTCACACACCCATATCACCTTCTTAATCATACTCTTATTCACTATCATCCCTCCCTCTTACAAATTTTCCCTCCACATTCTACTACCCCATTCAACCATTCTTCCCCTCCTCATCCCCCCCAATCCATCAAACTCTACACAACTCTACTATCCTACAAATCAACCCATAAAAACCCCACCCCCCAATCCCCATCACTTTATTCTCCATCTCATTTTCACCCATTAACCAACTCCAAAACACCACCCAATTCCCCCCAACAAAAATCACAAAATAACCAAACTCCAACCACCTACTACATAATCCACCCACCCCCCCCACAAACTCACCAAAAAACATCAACCTCCCCATCACCACTCAACTCAACTTTTATCATCCCCCATATACCCACCTCTAAAAACAACCTTCACAAAAACTATTCCACACCACCCCACAATCACAACCACCTCTCCTTACAACCACACAAACACTTCCCACAATAACCATTACAACACCACTTACACTCACCACTAAACCACCTCCTAACAACACACAAACAGCCCACAACACAAACAATACACAACACCAACCACAACCCATCAACCCCTCCACACCCCATCCCCCACCAAACTTATCCACTATCCTATCTCTAACAACCACATAAAACAACCTACCACACCTCCCACAACAGTGTCTCATAATCACCATACACAACCACCAACAACCACCAACCCCTCCCCCAAACACACCCTATAACCCCCTTTACCCTCCTACTACGTTCCTACTACCATACCCAATCCATAAATTATACTTCCAACCTATTACTCTTATCATATCATTATATCTATACACCACACTCCATAACCAACCCATTCATCTTCCTAATCCTCATTTCACATACCCTCCCCCCCTCCATCAACACATATAACCATCTCCTTATCTACCCCCCCCATATCTCCCTTATCCCTCCCATCCATACACCTTCCAACCCCCCAACATAACCCAAAAACCAAATAACCAACTCCTCCCCCACTACAAAACCCAATCCCCCATACCATTATATCCCCACTTAATCACCTCACCCAACACCCCCACAAACAACCTTCATTTCCCCCACTCCCCTCCACAAATTTCCCCCACAACCTCACCCCACCCCCAACCCAACCCTCCATTCCCCCAAACACCATCAAACCATACCTACCCCCCCCTTCATATTCAAACTACCTATCCTCTCCAACATCCTTATCCAAACAATATACCAACCCAACACCCCTCCCCCAACAAACTACCATTCAAAACTCCTAAATACCAATTTCCATTCTCCAAAACCAAACAAACCTCAAATCCCCCCCATAACCATATAACCCCACCATTCACCCATACCAACCCTAACATAAATTCCACATCATAAAAAATCCTTAATATTAGACCCCTTCCTAAACCACCATTAATCAAAATCTCTCCTTAAACCCCCTAATACCCATATCTCTATTTCACCCCATAAACCTATTACCCCAAAAACCCATAAACCTCTCACCCATTTATCACAACTAATACCTTCATTCAATCAAAATAACTACCCTACCTTTCCTTTCAAATCCCCTATAGAAAAACTCACCATCCCAACCTTTCATCTTTAACACCTATTATTCTCATAATAAAACCTGCATTATTTTCCCTTATCACTTTAACAATCCCTAATTCTACATAAATTTCACTACCATCTCCAATAAATTCCCTTCAATCAACCCCCACCTCCCCCTTAACTCACCCACCCCCACCGAAACTCCAATCATGTCATCTACCCCATCCATTTAAAATCCCACTAACACCACTCAATTAAATACTTTCCTTACCATAATAAAAACCCACCAAAAAGCCACCAAATCCACACACCCTCTTAATACCTTTCCATAGTACCCCATTCCAATCAATAAATCACCCCCCCCACCCACCAAAAACCCCATAAAAAATTAACATAACACCAATCAACAAAAACCCAAAAACTCTATTACCCAACCAAATAAAATAATATATTCATTCATAATAAAAAATAATACATTCCCCAAAAAAAACCACATTTTCACCCACCTCAACAACTCCTACCAAACCAAAAATTCTTAATTTATAAAACACATTACAATCACACCTTTAACCTAAAATTACCCTACAACCCCCACTCAACAGCACTCTATCACATCTCCCACATAAATGCTTAACCTCAACTCAAAACAAACACCATACCTTCCATACCCCTCCCTCTACTTCACTATTCTCTCCCCATCACTTCAAAGAATAAGATACTACTTCAACACACTTTAACCTATTAACCTAACCCCTTACCCATGCGCCCCTTCTCCCATCAAAAATCACTACCAATTACTACCCACGCTCCCCTTCTACTATACCACCATCCCACCTCTACAAAACTACACCCTATTCACCCCCTCTTCCCTTCCCTCTTAACAAACCCACTTCCCCAACCACCCCCCTTCCAACCCTATCATCCCCACACCTCCCTCTAAACCCTCACAACACACAAACCCTCCCCTACACACTCCGAATCCCCCGCCACACCAAACTCTTGTTCCCCTCACCCTCACATACTATTACCCATAAAACCCAAGACTCTCTTCTTCCATATCCACAACTTCTAATTAACCCTCAAAACACTTCTAATGTCCAAATCCCTCATCACATAAACTAACATCAATTTCACCACTTCTACCCCTACCAAATAACTCCTACCTTTCATTAACAATTTCACCCATATCCAACACATAATTAAATCTCTTCATTCTCTCCAATACCCCCCTCTTATAAAACCAAACAACATCTCCCTTCCCTCCTCATCCTCTCCATCTTCTTCACTTGTACTAACCCAACCATTAAACAACTTCAACTCTATTCAACCCCCTTCCATCTCACTACACATCCTCTACAATTCATACCCCCTATTACCCACCCTACACCTCACACAAAAAATCATCTCTCTTTCTCAAACAATACAACATATAAATTCACAACCACCAATTTATCACCTATAACCACCACACATCCCCTCTTCTAAATAACCCCCCCTAAACAAACCTCAAATATAAACTTACCCCTTTCAACCTCCACAAACCTAACTCCCTAATTCATCTCATCTCCAAACAACCAAAACCATTAAATAACCAATCTTACATCATCACCAAACTCATACCCCCTCATTCATTCCATATTCCAACTCTCCTATCCCCACAATAACCCCTCTAACCTCATATCCTTCTTAAACCCCTAATACCCAACAAACCCTACCCACCCCCCCCCTTTCCTTACTTCAATCCTCTAATCATTCATATAACAACTATACCCCTATCTCAATCAACCGCCAAACAATACCAATATCATTCCAACCACCTCATCTCCCTCAATACCTACCTAACCTACCACTATCCCCCCTCATTCTCCCCCAATCATCATACCTAACCCTACTCCACACACCTAAAACCACATACCCCCCTTACAACCACACCCAATCACAAAACCATACCAAAAAACACCACTCCTACTAACTATCACAACTCCCTAAATCCCCCAACTAATAACCCTCACCAATAAAATAAAACCTCCCAAAATCATACCCAACCAAAACCCCCCCCCACCCCCCTACCATCATGTTCTCCCTCTCCCACCCCTACTCACCACACCATTACACTACCCCATATTCTCTCCCTCACCTTAACCCAACATCAAACCCCACGCCACCCTAACCCCCCCTTCCCACCCCCCTTTCAAACACAAAAATACCCCCCCCCCCCCCTAGTTAACACTCAAATATATCCCCCCCCCACCCTCAAACATTACCTCATTTAACCTCCACACATTCCCCAATCTCCATTCTCTATCCTAACCCAAAATTCCCTCAAAGACCAACATAACAAACCACCACCACCATCCATATGAAAATAACATCGTCAAATCATCCCACACCTCATCAACTTAACCTTCCCCCCCCAACTCCTCCCCTCCCCCACCCCCACACCCCCTCATTCCATCCTCTATCACCCAAATCCTAACCTATAACCTCAACATCACTATTCATCTTATCAAAAAAAACATAAAAAAACCTTCCTAAACTATCTACCTCTTATATTCTTTCTTCTCTGCTCTACTTCATATACTTATAAACTCCCACAACACACCCCCCTTTCCCCACCACTATCTCCCCCCCCTAATTCAAACCCCACCATTTACACACCCCTAACATCATCTATAACTACTCTAATTCCCCCTACCTACCCCTTAAATATCCAATTCAAACCCCTATTTCATGAACATCTTCTCAAATCTAAATCCCACACTTCTACCCTTTTTCCATACCCATTACTAATAACCATTCTTACATTCTTCTCCTCTAAACATTCTTTACCCCACCACTATTAAAAAATAAACCAACCCTCCTTCCTAACTCCACCTATCAATATCCTCCATATACATCACCCCCCCATAATTCCCAATTTCCTCAAAACCACACCAAAACCACCATACCAAATCACACCTTACCACCCCCATCAACAAATCCCCTCCAAACTTCCTTAAAACACCAACCCCCACAATCTTATTCAAATACCTCATCTTTATCTTAAAATCACTTATCCCCTTACCAAACCTCACTACCCCCCATTAAATCAATTCCACCCCCCAACTCCTTCCCCAACTACCACTAAATAAAACTTTTAACTCTCCCCTTATCCCCAAAAATCAACAACCCTCAACCCACACCACCCTACTCCAACAACCTCCCAATCAAAACAACCCTCACCATCAACATATAAAATAACCCCAAATCCCCCCCCTCCCCCCTCACAACCTTATTCCCATTCTCCCCCAACCCAACCCACCAACACATCAACCCCCCCCATAAATCAACAAATAACACACCCAAACACCCCCATTAACCCCTACAATATCATAACAACCTTCCCTACCACAAATCACAACCAACCGATCTCAACCTACCACCTAATAACCACACCCCAGCCCTACCATCACACTTCAACTTCAAACACTTAAACCACCATCAACCCCCCTCATACCCACCATTACCCCCCAACATGAAACCTCCACCATCATAACCCCCCATTCAAACTGTCTAACCCCTCTCCAACCCTACTCACACTCAACCCCTCATCTCCATTCCACCAATTCTATTCCCCCCCCACCCTATCAACTCTCCCACTTAACCCCATTCCCCAATCCCCCACCATCCTCACACTTCTTCCCCCTTCCAATTTCAAAACAGATACTTACCAAAACACCAAAAATTCACTACCCACAATTCAACCCACATCCAACCCCACCCATCCCATATTCCATTATCCACCTCCTATCAACCCGATCTTTCAAACCCCCCAAAATAAAAAATAACTTCTTACTTCTCTTCTCAAACCCCTCCCCACAGTTCCTCATACAAAACAACATACTTCAAAATTCCTTTTACCATATAACATACCCTTCCATTTCTTCTTTCTCCTAATCCTACCCCTCTAATACTACCACCCCCCTCCACACCCCCTACCTCCACTTTAATTACCAACACCCTAATTCCTATCACCCTACATACACCTTCCCCTCTTTTCCTTACAATATACCCCCACCTATAATTCCCCTCCTACCCTCTCCCATTCACCCTCATTACCACCTCATTTCATCCCTCCCTTATCTCATTCCCCATCAAATCATTGACCCCTCAATCAAAAATACATCACAATACTAATCCACCCTTCCACACCCTAATAATAATCTCTACTCCTCACCCCCCCCTCAAACCCAACCAACACCCTCCACAACCCCCCCTCTTCCCATTCATTTAAATAAACCCCCTACATCCAAAACCAATACATAACAACAACCCATCCCCCCCCCACCACAATCTACCTACTCCACCCCACCAACCCCCCTACCCCCACCACCATTTATACTACAATCACCCACAAATCCACAATCACTTACCATACCCCAAAACCCCATTCCCCATACACATCATCATAAACAATTCATTCTCACCATCCCCTCCCCCCCCCCCCCCCCCCCCCCCCCCCCCCCCCCCCCCCCCCCCCCACCCAACAAATCCAACCCCAATATTAAAATTAAATTCCCCTTCCACCAAAAACCACCCATCCACCAAAATTTCTTACCTTACCACCATCTATATTTTCCTTCCTTTCATTTTTTAAACCAAAATTTAAAAACAACACCCATAACTCAAACAATTAAATACCCCTTACAAAAACCTAAAAATCAAACCCTAATCCCCCAACACAAACCCCCACCCAGACAAACCCAACCCCCCCCCCCAAAAATTACCATAAATATCATACACCCCTCCCCCAACTCTAATCAACCATACAACCCTCTAACCATTTCATAATTTAAAATACATTTCATCCCACAACCCCAACTATTAAAACCTAAACATAAACATCACCCCCCCAACACCCTCAATCATCCTATCCCACATCCCCTTACACCAACCCCAATTTCCCCTTTACCCATCCCCCCCATACAACCTACCATCTAATACCCCTATATACCTCCAAATCCCCCACCCCCACTCACATAATTCACCCCCCACTATATCTTCTACAAACCTCATAAAAATAAACCCCCCTTCCTAATCATCCCCACTTGAGACACATCCCAACCAATCAACAAAACAAACAAAATACCCACCAATTCTCATTACAATAATTCCCATTAAACTCTATTCATCTCTCTACTATACCTCTTCTCTACCCCCCCACCTTCTAAATCAACAATCCACATCCAACTATTTCCCCTCCTCCCAACCCCACCACCCCCCTATCCCAAACCCTACTTTTTCCATCACAAACCAACTTCCACACCCCCCCCCTAATTCTCACCTCCATCCCACCCCCACCACCTTACATATCTCAATCAGAAACAAATAAAAAAAATTTCAACCACCCTCATACACCCCTTATTCATACTCAACCTTTACCCCCACCCCACCCCTAAGACCTCAACCCCCTCCAAAATCATATCTATAATCTCACTCTCTACTCACCTCAAAAACATATTCATCACCCCCTCGCCCCTCCCCTTCAATAAACAAACATACCCACAACACCCCCCCAACAAAAACGCCTAAAAACAAAACCCCACTAAACACACACTCCATCCTCCATACACACAAATACAATATTACTCTCACCCCTTTTCCCCCCTCCCACGCTCACCATTAACCCTCCTTACCCCTAACATAAAAATATAAACACCTCCTCCAAATACCACCTATCTACCCCCCTAACTATAAAACCCCACAACAAACCCCATAAATAAATAAACTAACCCCCTATAACCATCAACAAAAACCCCCCAAATTAACCAACCCCCATCCCCCATATTTCAACACCCCCTATATTCACCACACCATTCAACAAACTCAACCCCATTATAAAATAAACCTATAATACCACACCCCCCCAAAACAACACCTTTCCAAAAATACTCACCACCCCTTCCCCCCCCCCCTCAAATCCCCCCCTATACTCCACAAACCTAAACATCTATCTACCTTCCACCCTACATCCCTCCTCCCTAAACCACACCTACCCCCCTTCACCCCCCCCCCAAACTCCCCAAAACTCTCTAACCCCTAAAACATTCCTCTTTCCTCAATTTCCCCCCTTAAATAAAACCCTCTCATATAACCCCCCCTCATCAATCCCACCCCAATCCTACTAACCTCTTCATAAATTTTCATCTCCTCACTCCAAAAAATACAACCCTCCATAACCCCCCCCTATCCTTAACATCTAAAACACCCTATTAAAACTTTCCTCAAACCCCCACCACCATCCCCCATAAAAGAACAACCCTATACTTCACATTTCAAACCACCAAAACACACCACTAATCATAATAAATCTCTTCACCCCCCTCATCCACTCCATCCCTCCCCATAATCTCCTACAAATCCCTAATACTACCCCCCATTCATATCCCCCACTCTCACCCTAATCTTTCTTCCCATTTATCCACCCTACCCTATACAAATTACCTCCCCCCCACCACATCAATCTATCCAAATCCCATCCTAACTTTCTAATAAAACCTTTTCCCATCACTCCCCCCCCCCCATAAAAACCCATATCACATCCACCCCATAATCCACTTTACTCTTCTAATATTTCATAATATAAAATACAATCTAATAAAATCTCACCACTACCTATATATATCACTAATCATCATCGCTACCACACTCATATACCCACAACACCCATATTAAATACCTCTACATATATAAATCACATCTCAAATACTATCCCCATCCAATCCCAAATTTTCCTCACCCTAAAAATCCACACCCTCCCCATACCCACCCTCTACCCCTAATCCATCCACTCCCTTCCCAACACAAACTTCCCCGATCAGTCACACTTCCTTAAAACCATAAACAACCCCCTCTAATTTCTACCCCACCCTCATCACCTCCATAAAACACTCCCCCCCCCAACAACCAACCATCTTTATAAAACCTCCATAAATCCCAATCATTCCCCCTAAATATCACCACCCCCCCACCCCATACCCATAACCCACTAACCCAACAAAAAAATTCCTTTTTCACCACACCCCCACCCGCAACACCAATTATAATTACACACTCCCTCTTCTAACCTAACCCCCCCCTCACCCCCCTATCTTCAATACACACCTTACCCCTCCTCACCCCCCTCTAAACAAAACAAAAAGGGGTTACTTTTGGCTGACTACCAAAATTGAACTTTCGCTGGCTGCATTTCTTTGAGCTGGAGATATTCACTGCTGGAAAAATGTCACAAGATACTTTCTATCACCGCATCAAGGTAAATTTAGAAACAAAACAGCAGAGTGCTGGAGAAAATGTGGTTCCTTGTGGGCAAACCATTTTCATATTTTCTGGGAGTGTCCTCTGTTAGAACAAATACTGGGGTGGAGTGCATAAAGCATTGAATGAGGTCGTGCAAGAGCCAATCACTAACGATTTTGCATGTTTATATTTGGGCTTGGCTCCAGCCTTGGTTCGGAGGGGAGACATAACATTTTTGCAGGCGCTTTTGGCTGCGAGTAAAAAATCCATCAGTAGAAAATGGCTGAACTCAACACCACCACAAGTAGAGGAGTGGTATGGAACAGTTCTGGAATTATTCAAAATGTAAAAATTTGATACATTCCATTCAATCTGGAACAAATGGATCGGTTTTGTTTCACCCATCCGAAATTACTTTTCTTAATTCTCCTCACATCCAATGTTTACAAAAAACTATTTTTCTATTTGTTCGTTTTGATTAACAAAAGGGAAATTTAAACTGTATGCCCCCTTTGTTAGGCCCGAGCCCCAACCGGGGTAAGGGCCTTACTCGTTGAACTGTTTTAAGTCACAATCTCCGGGCTGCGCCCGGAGATTGTGACCTGCATGCGACGGCACGTGCCCAAGCACTGATAAATCCGTGCCGGAGGCACGGAATGGCTTTGTTCCTGCTGTAGTACACAGTGAAATGATTGAAGTCCTATTAAAGGGGGGTTCCTTCAACTGTCTTACGGACGAATGTCCGGGCGAAGCCCGGACATTCGTCCCCCAAGCCCGACGGCGCGTGGCCAAACACTGACAAAACAGTGCCGGAGGCACTGAATGGCTTTGCTCCTGCTACTACACATTGTAATGAATGGGGTCCTATGGGGGGGGTGGGTGACCTCATGATGGCGAGGTGATTGACGAGCGCGTCAGCGCTCGTCAATCACCGAGAACCCAATAGTTGCGTCCGCCTGGTCGTTTGCTTTAAAACGATGTATCATTTGTATTATAGGTTACATGGTCACAATCTCCGGGCTGCGCCCGGAGATTGTGACTTAAAACAGTTCAACGAGTAATGCCTGGGCTTCGCCCAGGCATTACTCGTTGGAAAAGCAATAGGCCCTTACCCCGGTTGGGGCTCGGGCCTAATAAATAAGGCATTTTCTTTTTAAAACTTCGAGCAAAAACAATATAGGTTTCCATAGTAACCTATAATACAAATGATACATCGTTTTAAAGCAAACGACCAGGCGGACGCAACTATTGGGTTCTCGGTGATTGACGAGCGCTGACGCGCTCGTCAATCACCTCGCCATCATGAGGTCACCCACCCCCCCCATAGGACCCCATTCATTACAATGTGTAGTAGCAGGAGCAAAGCCATTCAGTGCCTCCGGCACTGTTTTGTCAGTGTTTGGCCACGCGCCGTCGGGCTTGGGGGACGAATGTCCGGGCTTCGCCCGGACATTCGTCCGTAAGACAGTTGAAGGAACCCCCCTTTAATAGGACTTCAATCATTTCACTGTGTACTACAGCAGGAACAAAGCCATTCCGTGCCTCCGGCACGGATTTATCAGTGCTTGGGCACGTGCCGTCGCATGCAGGTCACAATCTCCGGGCGCAGCCCGGAGATTGTGACTTAAAACAGTTCAACGAGTAATGCCTGGGCGAAGCCCAGGCATTACTCGTTGGAAAAGCAATAGGCCCTTACCCCGGTTGGGGCTCGGGCCTAACAAAGGGGGCATACAGTTTAAATTTCCCTTTTGTTAATCAAAACGAACAAATAGAAAAATAGTTTTTTGTAAACATTGGATGTGAGGAGAATTAAGAAAAGTAATTTCGGATGGGTGAAACAAAACCGATCCATTTGTTCCAGATTGAATGGAATGTATCAAATTTTTACATTTTGAATAATTCCAGAACTGTTCCATACCACTCCTCTACTTGTGGTGGTGTTGAGTTCAGCCATTTTCTACTGATGGATTTTTTACTCGCAGCCAAAAAGCGCCTGCAAAAATGTTATGTCTCCCCTCCGAACCAAGGCTGGAGCCAAGCCCAAATATAAACATGCAAAATCGTTAGTGATTGGCTCTTGCACGACCTCATTCAATGCTTTATGCACTCCACCCCAGTATTGTTCTAACAGAGGACACTCCCAGAAAATATGAAAATGGTTTGCCCACAAGGAACCACATTTTCTCCAGCACTCTGCTGTTTTGTTTCTAAATTTACCTTGATGCGGTGATAGAAAGTATCTTGTGACATTTTTCCAGCAGTGAATATCTCCAGCTCAAAGAAATGCAGCCAGCGAAAGTTCAATTTGGTAGTCAGCCAAAAGTAACCCCTCCAGGCCGGTTCTCATCCCCAGCCTATCGCGCTGCAAACGCCCCTTCCAATCACCGCACCGGCCAGGCAAGCCGCTTAAAAGCGGAGAAACTCCCACTCTCTGCCTTCTCGAAGCCTTGCATGAATCGTTCTGGAGGAATCGCTTTTGTCTACTCACGCTTACTCCTGCGGTCCCTGCTGTCCTCTGTCTTGCTGCGTGTGGTCTGCTCTTCCTCCGCGTCGCTGCTCCTGCTGCGGGTCTCGTGCTGTGGTCCGTGGGTCTTTGCCGCTCTCCTCCTTTACGGGCTCTTTCTGCGGGTTCGCCGCTGCTCGTCTCGTCGCGGCCTGCTGCTGCATACGGCCGGTCTGGCCCGGTGCGGTGGGGGCTGTGCGCATCCCTGCCTCCTCGTGTGGTACGGCGTGGTCCCGTTGTGTTGTCCCTTGTCTTCTGGCGTTGTGGGTAAGTATGAGATCTGCGGACGGGTTTTTCCCCTCGCATTGTACTGCAGGCTCAGTTGGCCCCGTGCATGGTGGGCAAGCTTCAGTTTAAAGCCCTCGCATTTGTCTGCAGGCTCTCTTTAACCAAGCTCCGTTAAATCCTTCACTCTGACTGCAAACTCCGTTATTCCTCACATTGGACTGCAAGACCTCCGTTTTAATCCCTTACATTGGACTGCGTGCTCTCAGTTTTAATCCCTCACTTTGGCCTGCAGGCTCTCTTAAATCCCTCTCTGGACTACGAGCTCTGTTTAAATCCCTCTCTTTGGACTGCAAGCCCCGTTTAAATCCCTCTGGACTGCGGCTCCCAAATTGAATCCCTCACATTGGACTGCGAGCTCCCAGGTTAATCCCGCACGGATCCGTTATATCTGGAACTGCTTATATCTGGAGCTGTTATACCGTACCCGGAACTGCTTCATGCGGAACTGCTATATATATGGAACTGCTTATATATGGAACTGCTATATATGGAACTGCTTATATATGGAACTGCTATATAGGGAACTGCTATATATGGGACTGCTATATATGGAACTGCTTATATATGGAACGGCTTGTACACGGAACTGCTTATATGGAACTGCTCATATTGGAACTGCATATATGGTACTGCTTATATCTGGAACGCTCATATATAAAAATAAATAAATATAAATAAATATAAATAAATGTAAATGTGAATAAATATAAATATATAAATAAAAAATAAAAAACTGCAGGCTCTGTTGGATCCCTCCCATCGTTTAACTCCCTCACACCGGACTGCAGGCTCTCCGTTAAACGCTCACTTGGTCTGCGGGCTCAGTTTTAATACCTCACTTTGGACTGCAAGCTCTATTTAAATCTCTCACATTAGACTGCAGGCTCTGTTAGGTCCCTCGGCGTCTCGTGTCCCGCAACCTCTTCCCGGCTCTCCGTGAGCCCCAAGTTGGCACGGGCGCGGGAGGTGTCCGTGGGCTACGTCATTGGCCCCTTCTCTCCGTCTCGCTCTAACCCGATGGGCATCGCCACCCGCAAGCACTCCAGGAAGAAGCGTCTCATACTCGTCCTATCCTGTCCCCGCTCCGGGCCCGCCCGAGCATCAACAGCCCCTTCCCTCCAGCGCCCTTCTCCCTGCAGTCCGCTACCGTGGACCACGCGATCAGGCGACTTTCGGCCCCGACTTTCGGCCCCGGCTCCTGGCTCTCCAAGGCCGTCATCCCGGTCGCGTTCAAGCTGCTGCCATCCACCCCGACCACTGGCGCTGTTCAGGGGTCAAGTGGCGTCGGAGTTCTTCGCAGTGCGCCTCACCTTCGACTGCCGGAGTAGTCCCTCTCGTTCAACAATCTCTCGGAGGCGCCGTGTCGGATTCTGCTTAATTTTGCGCGGCTCCCCCCTGTCTCCATCTCCCCGATGATTCCCTCATAGTCGACCCACCCTCAGACTGCTCCGGGGGCTCTCTCCGCAAGCTCAGGCCCGCCTTCTCTGCCCTCGGATTCCTCCACTCCGGAAAGCCCACAGGCCCCGCCAACGCTCTGGAGTTTCTCGGCATCCGCCTCGACACACGCGCCATGGAGGCCTCCCTCCCGCTGGACAAGCTCAAACGCATCCGCGCTTTCTCCCGGTCTGCCCTGGCCTTCCCGTCACTTCGAGGCGTCCTTGCTCTCCCTCCTCGGGCATCTTCATTATGCCGTCTGTATCATTCCCCAAGGTCGTTCTTTTAATTCCAGACTCCTTCCCTCGCCGGCTCCGTCTCCTCCCTCAATGACGCGTCTGCCCGGACGCGGGGCGCTGCTCCGACCTGGCGTTCCGGTCCTGGTGCAGAGCCGCTGGGATGGTGTATCTCTCTTTTTTTTACAGTGACATCATCCTGTCTCAGATGCCCCGCGGTTCTTCACGGACGCAGCCCCGTCCGTGGGTTTTGGGGGTTTTCCAGGACCAGTGGCTCACCGGGCCCCGGCCCGACGCTTTCCCCCGAAGCATCTCCTCCGCGCTCCACGAGATGTATCCCGTGACCGGAGCCTGCGTGCTGCGGAACCATACGCGGCATAGGAAAAGGATTTCCGTGACGTGCGACAACCTCGACGCCATTGAAATAATTAACAGAAGTCGTTCATCCTTTCCCCAAATCACACCCTCCTTAGATGCATCACATGGCTCTCAGTCTCGAACAATTTATCATCACTGTTCGTCACGTCCCTCGTCACCTAACCGTATTGCTGACTCTCTCTCTCGCTTTAAATTCCAGGAGTTCTGACGCCTCTGCCCTTCTGCCAATCCATCGCCATGCCAGAGCCCCTGCACGGAATCCCTCGCCCCGGCCTAGTCCCTCCGGCTCTTCACCTTCTCTCCTCCGCTGCATCCTACATGAAAATGGGCTTCTTACGCATAAGCGAATTCACAAACTCTCACGCCACCTTTAATGCATCCCGAGACATTGCCTTCTCTGACCTGTCATATTATCCCGACTACTTCAACCTCCACCTCAAGCATTCCAAACGCAAAGGCGCTTGCAATATAGTCATAGCTCGGTCTGACACTTCTCCCTGTCCCTACAGATCCATGATGCATTACACTCGCCTCCGCTCTCGGAAAGGAGATCTCAACGGACCGTTATTCTTACCCCTGATAACCTCCCTTGTCCCCCAACTGGTTCAGAGCCCAACTCAAGTCCGTACTGTTGCTTTGTAAACTGTCTCCCCATCTCTACACAGCCCACTCCCTCCGGATAGGCGCCGCCACGCGCGCCGCGTCCCTGGGGCTCCCCCGTTCCGCCCTCCAGCAGCTGGGCCGCTGGTCATCATCGGCCCTCTCCTCATACATCAGGCCTGACACTTCTACCATTCTGGCAGCCAGGCGGCTTTTGGCATCTCCTTAAAACGCTCGCTAAACTTTCTGGTGGCGGCAGCAGCTGAGTATCCGCAAGTTTGGTCACAGTAGATAGCGGTCACAGTATATAGTGATAGCGGTCACAGTATATAGCGATAGCGGTCACAGTATATAGCGATAACGGTCACAGTATATAAGCGATAGCGGTCACAGTATATAGCGATAGCGGTCACAGTATATAGCGATAGCGGTCACAGTATATAGCAAAAAATGGTTAGCGCACGATGGTCATCAGCATATAGCGATAGCGGTCACAGTATATAGCGAAACGGATAGCGGTCACAGTATATAGCGATAGCGGTCACAGTATATAGCGATAGCGGTCACAGTATATAGCGATAGCGTTCTCAGCATAGAGTAGCCCCGACGTCTGTCCCCTCCAAACCAGGCTGCAAAACTCCAACTCACAACCTTTTTGGGGATTGGCACGCTCCATCGCAGAGCCCCTCCAATCTGAAGGCCGCACCGGGGCCTAGGGCGCCAAACCTCCTCCCAATAAAATACTCAAAAGCTTCTTGTTTCACGTCTCTCCAAATTGAAATGCAGCCAGCGAAAGTTCAATTTGGTAGACGTCAGCCAAAGGTAACCCCTCCAGGCCGGTTCTCATCCCCAGCCTATCGCGCTGCAAACGCCCCTTCCAATCACCGCACCGGCCAGGCAAGCCGCTTAAAAGCGGAGAAACTCCCACTCTCTGCCTTCTCGAAGCCTGCAACCACCGCCTCCCCTCCTCCTCCTCTTCACCCTGCCTTCAATCCGCCTTCAATCTGCTTCCCGCTGCCAAATGCCGCCACCAGTGCCTAGGTCCCGGGGGATTGGCACGCTCCATCGCAGAGCCCCTCCGATCTGAAGGCCACACCGGGGCCTAGGGCGCCAAACCTCCTCCCAATAAAATACTCAAAAGCTTCTTGTTTCACGTCTCTCCAAATTGAATTAGTTGAAGTCCACTGAAAGAGGCAGACCTCCTCCCACTCCCAATCAGAGATAATCATTTTTGATTCTTGTTGCCATTTATTTTTAATGTATGTAGTATTATCCTTTCTCGCATTTAACAACCCACAGTATAACTTTGAGATTGCTTTTGTTATTGTATCATTATGAGCTGATTTTAGGAGTCCGAAGAAGTCTGCCTCCACCAATGTTAGGTTCGAGTTTTTACAATAATAAACCCTCATCTGGAGGAACCTGAAGTAATCCGCCTGCTCCAAACCAAAGTTTGATTGCAGGGACTGAAAGCTGGGCAATGCTCCTCTATGTTCAGTTCAGTTCAGTTCAGTTTATTTATTTGCCATTTGCAGTAAAAAACCACATTGGAATACATTAGCAAAAAGTCTCCAGTGTGCACAGACAAATACAGACATAAAACAACATTAAAAGACAGAAATAAAACAAATAAAACAGTAAACAAATGTCACTGTGAACGAGTGCAAATCATTAAAGTGCTCTGTTCACACTGATAACAGCTTAGAAACTGTTAGCGTAACGAGATGTCCTGCATCTCAGAGAGCGATATCTTCTGCCAGAGGGAAGAAGCTGGAACATGGCTTTCCCAGGGTGGCCAGAAGAGTCATTGACAATCCTAAGAGCTTTGTTTAAAAGTCTGGATTTATAAAGAACCTCCAGAACAGGAAGCTCACAGCCCACGGTCCTCTTTGTAGAGCGGAGCACCTTGTTTAAAGCTCTCTTTTCTTTATCTGTGATGTTTCCAAACCACACAGACACAGAACCAACAAGTAAACTCTCAATGGTGCAGCGATAAAAGTTAAGCAGAATCTAAAGGGGCGTTCACACCGGACTTAACTTCGGCGTCAAAAGCGTCAGGTTTCCATTGAAAGTGAATGGTGAAGCGCGTCAGGTGAAGCCGAGAGCCCCGGCGTCACTTGACGCGCGTCAAAAGCTTCAAGAGTTGCGCGTACTACGCGCTCACTTGAAGCTTTTGACGCGCGAAACGCTCGCGTATCAAAACAATCCCTTTGACGCCGAAGCTGAGCAAAGCTGAGCTTTTGAAGCTTTGACGCGGGCTTCAACCAATCAGGAGACGAGGAGCAGCAGCAGCAGCAGAGGGTCTATCTCTGTCATGAAGAGAAGTCATGCTGCTGCTGTTTTATTGTCATTATTGTTATTAGTAATATTATTTGTATGAGTAGTAACGTTCTGAGTAACAAAATCATTGTACACATGCTGTGTAGTAAACGTAGTTTATTTAAAATAAGAACAGGCTGACGATGAGTCTGGCTCAGAGCAAGGCAGCTCCGGGCGGGCGAGAGCCAGGGAGAGGCAGGGAGAGGCGAGCGAGAGCCGGGGAGAGGCGAGCGAGAGCCGGGGAGAGGCAGGGAGAGGCGAGAGCGAGGCGGGGAGAGGCAGGGAGAGGCAGGGAGAGGCAGGGAGAGGCAGGGAGAGGCAGGGAGAGGCAGGGAGAGGCGAGAGCGAGGCGGGGAGAGGCAGGGAGAGGCGAGCGAGAGCCGGGGAGAGGCGAGCGAGAGCCGGGGAGAGGCAGGGAGAGGCGAGAGCGAGGCGGGGAGAGGCGAGCTCCGGGGTTTGAGAACTCAAACCGGGCGAGTGACATGCGGAAGTACCGCTGAAAGCGAAACTCCTCCGTACGCAGCTCCTGGAGTAAATGACGGAACTCTGCAAACACTGCAGCCTCTCAAGTCTGTGGTGAACCCAGAACATGTTTTGTTGAAGCCCTACAACAACGTTATTTTGCTTTATATAACAAATAAAGGCTCGCTGCTCATTGAAAAATCCACCGCTGTCCTGACTACAGGCAACAGAGAAGCTCCTCCCACCGGCGTCAGGCGCGTCACTCGCGTCAAAAGCTTCAAGCACCAAAATGACAAAACTATCCCGGCATCAGTTGAAGCGCGTCAAAAGCTTTTTGAAGCTTTTGGTCTGAACGCGCCTTTAGAGTTAGTGGTAGTAAGTAGAGACGCTGACGAGCTTTCTAAACGACTTTTTAACCCATTTCAGGTCGTTAGACAGAGTTAAACCCAGAAACTTGCACTCCTCTACGATATGCACCTGGGAGTTGTCGATTACAACTATTGCGACTGAAGTCGTAGACCAGTTCACATGTTTTCGATGCGTTCAACTGGAGGTTGTTAGACTCCACTGAACCACATTTTGTATCTCTGTTCTATAAGAGGATTCATCATTGTTACTGATGAGACCGATGATGGTGGTGTCATCAGCATATTTAATGATCAAGTTTGAGTCAGAGGGGGACACACAATCGTGAGTGTACAAAGTAAAAAGCAAAGGACTCAAAATACATCCCTGAGGAGAACCAGTGCTCACAGAAACAACATCAGAAAAACAGTCATTGATTTTCACTCTCTGAGATCTGTCAGTTAAAAAGCTAAAAATCCATTTACACATGGCAACACTTAAACCGAGAGACATGAACTTTTCAATCGGTTTACCTGGGACAAGGCAGTTAAAAGCAGAGCTATAATCGATGAAAAGCATTCTCGCAACAGATTTACTAGTGTCCAGACAGAGTTCAGAGCAAAGGAGATGGCATCCTCCACACTCCTGTTCTGTCTGTAAGCAAACTGGAGCGGGTCAACACTCACAGGGATCTGGCTCTCAATGAAGTCCAACACAAGCCGCTCAAAAGTTTTCATAAGAACAGACGTGAGAGCCACAGGACAATAGTCATTCAGGCATGTCACAGGAGTTTTCTTAGGAACTGGAACAATGGTCGACTCTTTAAAGCAGTTCGGCACAGTACAGTTCCTTAGCGACAGGTTGAAAATGTCTGTTAGCACAGGGGCAAGTTGCTCAGAGCACAGTTTCAGGACACGAGGAGGGATGCCGTCCGGGCCTGGGGCTTTCCGGACTATGGTCCTGGACAAGACACGCCTGACTTCCTCCTGAGTCACGGTGAAGGCAACTTGATTGAAACACTCAGGGAATACAGTAGGACAGGCATCAGCAGATTCAAAGCGACAGTAGAACGTGTTCAGCTCGTTTGGCAGAGCTTGGCCGACAGATGCAATTTTCCCAGCACTAGGTTTCCACGATGTGATGGCTTTAATACCGTTCCACATGCGCCGAGGGTCATCTTCCTCAAAATAACTCTTTAACCTGTCCCCGTAACTGCGCTTTGCAGATTTAATAGAACGTTTCAATGAGTAACAGGATAGCTTGTTCCTGTTACTGTGGCCCTGAAAACTTCAGTCATCAGGCCCCTGCTAAAAAAGAGCAGTCTCGATGCTACGGTACTTAACAACTATCGTCCCATCTCAAATCTGCCATTTATGGGGAAAGTCCTTGAGAAAGTTGTTTACCTACAGCTTACTAGATTTCTTATAATCAACAACTCATTTGATATGTTTCAGTCCGGCTTTAGACCCCACCACAGCACTGAGACTGCTCTCGTTAAGGTTGCAAACGATATCCGGCTGAACACTGACGCAGGCAAAGTCTCAATCTTAATCTTGTTAGATCTAAGTGCTGCCTTTGACACCGTCGACCATGAGATCCTCTTACAGAGACTAGAGGACTGGGTTGGCGTCATTGGCACCGCCCTAAGTTGGTTTAGGTCTTACCTTGAAGACAGGAAGTACTTTGTGGAGATTGGAAACTGTGTCTCAGATCATATGGCCCTGACCTGTGGAGTCCCACAGGGGTCAATCCTGGGACCTCTTCTGTTCAATCTCTACATGCTGCCGTTAGGTCAGTTAATACGCAGAAACAAAGTTTCCTATCATAACTATGCAGACGACACTCAGATCTATGTCTCACTGACTGCAGGAGAACATGGACCAGTGGACTCACTCCTTCACTGTATCCAACAGATCAGTGAGTGGATGCAAAACAACTTCCTTCAGCTAAACGCAGACAAAACTGAAATGATTGTCTTTGGTCCCCAGAAACAAAGAGAGAGCGTCATCTGTCACCTACAGTCTCTCTCCCTAAAACCTTCAAACAAGGTCAGAAATCTAGGGGTAATACTGGACTCAGACTTAAATTTTAATAGCCACATCAAAACAGTAACATCAGCAGCTTTTTACCATCTAAAAAACATTGCCAGGATCAAAAACATAGTGTCTAAAGCCGACTTGGAGATTCTTATCCATGCATTTGTCTCCAGTAGGTTAGACTACTGCAATGGCCTGCTCACAGGTCTGTCCAAACAGGCTGTAAAACAGCTGCAGTACATTCAAAATGCAGCAGCTCGAGTCCTGACTAGAACCAGGAAGTACGACCACATTAGTCCAGTTCTCAGGTCTCTGCACTGGCTTCCTGTGGCTCAGAGAATATACTTTAAAACAGCTCTGCTTGTGTACAAGTCTCTCCATGGCCTCGCACCAAAATATATTAGTGACATGTTAGTCCCATATGAACCAGCCCGGACTCTGAGGAGCACAGGGACTGGACTCCTGTTAGTGCCCAGAGTCAGAACTAAACATGGGGAGGCTGCTTTTCAGATTCATGCTGCTAAAATCTGGAACAGTCTTCCTGAAGATGTGAGACAGGCCTCCTCTCTGACAATGTTTAAAACCAGGTTAAAGACAGTTCTGTTTAACTGTGCATACAACTGAGGGATTTTATATTTTTGTCTTTCTTTTTAATGTTCTGTGATAATTTATGATTTTAATGCTTTCTTGTTTTGTTCAGCACTTTGAATTGCCTTGTGTATGAATTGTGCTATATAAATAAACTTGCCTTGCCTTGCCTAGCTTATAAGCAACTGTATCATTTGATTGAAACGCCAACGCAAGCTCATTAAGTTTCAGTTCCACTTCCGCGTTCATCCAAGGGTTTTGACTAAAATGTTCTTTAATGACCTTCTGTGGGACACAACAGTCAATACAGAAGCGTATGTATCCAGACACAGCGTCACAGAATTCATTGACGTCCTCTGACTGAAACACAGACCAGTCCGTAGCATCAAAACAACCTTGTAGCTTCATGCTAGCCTCCTCAGACCGACACTGCACAGTGCGAGAGGTTGGTTTATGTTCCCTGCTCCTCTGAGTATATGACGGAAGAAGGAGAACAGAGGAGTGGTCAGACTTTCCAAAAGGAGGTCTGAGACTGGACCTGTAAGCTCCCTTCACGTTACTGTAGCAGTGATCCAGAACATGTGCTCCTCTTGTAGCTTGAGTCACATGTTGGTAAAAGTTCGGGAGTACAGTCTTTAAATTACATTTATTGAAATCCCCAGCAACAATGATGACTGCGTTAGGATGAGCAGACTCATGTTTGTGAAGGATCTCGCTCAGATCCTGTAGGGCTACTTTGTAATCCGCACGTGGGTGAATGTAAACAGCACATAAAAATATCCCTGAAAACTCACGGGGAAGATAAAAAGGGCGGAAGCTCAAGACCAGGCATTCCAGATTGGCAGTACATGTTTGGTTCACGATGCGAGTGTCCGTGCACCAGCGCTGATTAATTAAAAAGCACACACCTCCGCCTCTGGCCTTGCCCGTGGTCTCCTTCACTCTGTCCGAGTGGGACACTCGAGGAAGTTAATGCACCTCAGTTCGGGCAAGACGAGTGACCAGTCACACGTATGGTCCCGAATGTACAGAAGTGTTTCTCGGTCATATCTCACAGCAGCAAGTGACTCAAAGACGAAAAACAGCAAAACACAGATCGTGAGCACCAGAGCTCTCACTGCGGCGCTATGACACCGTGACATCGTGTAAATTAAAGGTATGAAGTAAACCCTTTATCAGTCCAGGCGTGGAACATTTTATAAACTTTGTTCGACTGGAAATCCGTTTCATAGGCGACCTAGCGGAAGTTGTTCAGTGCACCACCAATATCACAAACTCTGGCTATTTTATACAATATTTTTAACTTGTGATCAATCCAAGATCTTAAAACTTTCACCTGCTCGGCCTAGTGGTTGTCTGCGATCACTGCTGCCAAGTAGGGCTTGGCCATCCACGTAATCGATGACGTTGACGCAAAAAATATGTTGACGCAAAATATGCGTGTCGATTTGTGAGACTCAAAACAAAGATGGCAGCGAGTACTAGCAGAAGTCAACACATTTAAATGTTAATCGAAGAATACATTATACATATACATTATTAACACATGTGCACGGAGGTTTTCAGAATTATCTGTTAACATTTTCATGACAAAAATATTGTTTTAATGCGTCAAAAAGCGATCGCAACTATTAACTATTAAAAGGGACACTGTATAATATTTAGTGCCATCAAGAGTTCTTATATTGCAGTTTACTCATGTACGGTGGCCTTACAGTTGAGGAGCAACAGTTGAGGGCACAGTCAAGTGCCTGTCAAAGACAGGCACTTGACAGACGTGTGGAGCCGACATATAAACAAGACCGCCTTCAGACAGCAGTACCCACTGCACAGAGGCTCTACTGTGTTTTACCATGGATCTATTATAATATATAGTTTTACAAACGCGGTGTGAAGAGAAGAGACACATGGAGGAATAACGTCCGTGGGAGCTTAAAACAACGGTGATCAAAGAAGCAGGAGATATACACAGCAGCAGCAGGACATGGCTAAAAGCCCATGATAGCATTAGTGTTAGCCACAGCGCCCTATCTGCATCACCAGGTAAGAAACAGAACATTCACTCACGCTGCTGTAAGAATTCTGGCGATTGTTTTGTGGGGATTCTGTGTGTGTTTTATTTGAGGCTTGTCCCTGAATAAGTTTAGTTGAAACTTGTGATAGTAGTTGGACTGCGCTCGGATCGGGTCAGAACATCCTGAGGCTGTGTAGCAGAGTCTGCCTCGTTCTCATTATTGTCAGTGTGAAAAAGTTAAGTATTGTTTACACTTTGCTGCTATGACACTGGACTTCTGCATAATTATTTTTCTAAAAGATTGTTGTTTGTTTTTACATAATTGTGGTCCTTCATGGTTCGTTTATATAACTGTGGTCCTTCATGGTTCCTTCTTCCAACTTAAGAAGGTACGGTGAAAGCAACAATATCAGTAGCTTATGTGAAACGAAACGCGATTCTCGCATTTTTTTGTCCCTTATCCACCACCATTTTCCAAGATGGCGCATTTACACAGATAGTCCTCCTCTCTCATGGACACTTATAAGTTAAATTCTAAGCCAATGAATACCAATTAAAAAACATGATGGAGGTAAATGTTCTTAAAAAGGTCACATTTGTTATTAGTAAACATGTTTTTGCATATGGAGCAGCGGTAAAAATGACACAGGATGGCTTTAACATTAGTAGAACATTTTAAGTACACATTTGCAGAGGATCTGATTATGGATTTAGATTAAGTTTATATTTGGGTAACTCTCCGCTGATGTTCAGAATTCTTTGTTCACTTTTCATGTAGTTCCAGAGAGTTCTAGTTAGTTGGCTAGCTCAACTGTTACCCGTCTAGCCACGTCACGGCGAAATCTTTGGGAATTTTTTTTTATATATACAGTATAATTTTAAAAAGATAATGCCCAATACGGCTTCCAATGTTCAGGGCTGTCTAATCACTATTAAGAAAGGGGTTAAGATTCCACCTCTAAATATCAGATTTAATTGCTTGTGATAATGGAATAACTTGGAAATGTCCTTAGTTATATTTATCCCCAAGTATTTTAGATATACAAATATCTCGGCTGAACTACCGTTATCAGTTAAAGATGTATTCGAAAAGAGCTTTTGAAATATTGGGGCCATTTAATGATGACTTGACATGCAAATATTTCATAATGCTTCTTTAATTACAGTTTTTGTTTTTTTCCCCCTATATTTCTGCTGCTTTTGGAGCCGAGACTGTGTCACAGCAACACCGGGGGCAGGGCCGGCTAATTTCAGCTATTTGTGCTTCGAGTGCTACATGGAGCCTCCAAAAAGCCTTACGCCTCCGTCTGGATGAAGAGCATGGACTAAACACAATAACGCGATGACCCTACTCGGTAACGCTTTATATTAAGGTGTGCTTGTTAAGTATTAATAAGGTATTAATAGACATTAGCAACATGCTTATAGATTGCTTATATGTACTTATAAACACATTAATAAGCTGCTCATTTCACTATTCTCTAAATGATGTTGTTCTAGTTATATGCTTTTAAGCATTTAATAAGTAATTAGTAGGATACTTATTAAAGGAGGAATATGTTTATAAATATATGAATAAGCTGCTTATTAAACTATTATCGATACCATGTTAATAGGCCACTTACAATATGCCTATAAAGATATTAATACGCTGCTTATTAATAGGCAATAGTGGTAATAGGCCACTTAAAATATGCGTTAATAAACTGCTTATTACACTATTTTGCAGTACCCTAATCTAAAGCGAGGAGCATTTTTGTTAATGCAGAAAAAAACACAACATTGATCTAAGATGTTTTTATTTATTCAAACAGCAACAATTACAGTCTAAATGAAAAAAAAAAATCAAAATGAAGTTTGTGCCAAAAGTTTGTTAGTAACTTCAGGAGCCATGATGAACCCACTCATGCTCCGACCTGCTCTGTTAATGAATTTGGCTTTGGCAAAACAGTGAATCAACTGACTTCACGAGCCTGAGAGATTAGCGGAACTCGCCTATTTTTGGGCATCGTCTGGTCCTCCCGGTTCTGCGCAGTGGACGAGCTCCCATGATGCTTTGCGGCAAATACGCGTGCGTGGCTGTCATGCACGTGCACAGAGGGGCCGTGCTCTGACCAATCAGAGCTGCTGATCAGAGCGAGAGTTAGAGCGGGAGCCAGACTGTAATTGTTGCTGTTTGAATAAATAAAAACATCTTAGATCAATGTTGTGTTTTTTTCTGCATTAACAAAAATGCTCCTCGCTTTAGATTAGGGTACTGCAAAATAGTGTAATAAGCAGTTTATTAACGCATATTTTTAGTAACCTATTACCACTATTACCTATTAATAAGCAGCTTATTAATATCTTTATAGGCATATTGTTAGTGGCCTATTAACATGGTATCGATAATAGTTTAATAAGCAGCTTATTCATATATTTATAAACATATTCCTCCTTTAATAAGTATCTTACTAATTACTTATTAAATGCTTAAAAGCATATAACTAGAACAACATCATTTAGAGAATAGTGAAATGAGCAGCTTATTAATATGTTTATAAGTACATATAAGGAATCTATAAGCATGATGCTAATGTCTATTAATACCTTATTAATACTTAATAAGCACACCTTAATATAAAGCGTTACCCTGCTGGACAGCCTCCAATTGCCTTGGTGAATAAATCAAAGTCAACAAAGCTTTTGCAGCGCATGTTTTGATAATCTTAACACTGACGTTTTAGAACACATACCTTTAGAAAATGACTGGTGCCTTAGAATTTAAATAACTTACATACATGGATTTTCTGTGGCTTTTCAATAGAATACAGACAATACATTTAAATAAGAATAGGACAGATGAAGCAAACAACTGGATTTCTTCTGGTTAGTAACTTAGATGTGCACAATGACTTCAATATCATAGCACAATTATAACTTTTATAGCAAATCAGTGTCCCCGAGACAGTAAATCTCAAGCTCTGAGGATCAGTGTGGTTTTGTAGTAGTGGTTGAAAGTGCTATACTATGTATATAGTGATGTCCACATACACATTTGTAAAGATGCTCCGTGATCATGAACCCTGAGATATTACATTCCTGCTCCATATCTTTAGGGAGACTATGTACACCTGCCCAGGGACTGCAGATAAAAAATAGCCTGCTTGGCTAATTCTGGTGCATTTGCAGAAATGTTTCATTAATGCACAATGTCCCTGTCAACTAAACTAATAAAATAAATAAAATGAAATGTGAAATTGAAATATTGTTGGTTTGTTCCTCACCAAAGAGAGAGCCTCAGCAGCCGCCTGTTTGGCAGCTTTGGCCATCTTCTCTGCTGCGTCCACATTGGCCTTGATATTGCTGTAGGCTTTAAACGCAGCTGTGGCGTTGAAAGACAGATTACGTGCCTCGGCCAAAATGCTGAAGCAGGAAAGGTCAAAGAAGAGGTTACTTCAGAAATCTTTGCCTATGTGTAAATACATATAATTACACTCTGCATTTCAAACGTTTTTTTCTAACCAAAGCAAATAGCTTATATTGTACAAACACTACATTATGAGAAACCAATAAATAACTAGATGTCCACCAACGTTCACATATATGTCCAATTCTGTTCAAGTCAATGTATTTGTGTATCACTCAAAAACCTTGTGGAGGCCCATATTGATAGAGAGATATACTCCCGTGGACGGACAGGCTGTAGATCCAGGGACACGAACAGGTTTAAAAAAACTCCTGATCACAAAAATTGTACTTACAGGGGCTTTTTGTGGCTGATTATGTGGAAAATGTTGATTTCTTTGCATACGTGACCCAGTGCCTGCTGTATGAGAGGTCAGCATAGGACCTTTCAGTCCATCATAGTGGTCTGTAGGAGACTAAAGGATTACTTGTTTTAGGGTATAGAAAGATAGATAATGTGTTTGTCACAAACAATGTTTACATCACTGTCAAACACATGAAGTTTGGATAGTTGTCTCTGTGAAACCTACAAAGCAGTTGATTCTGTTTAAGGTGTGGAATAGTGAGCTGGTTTGTAAAAAAGAATCCTTTTGTGGCTCAGTCCAGGAAACTGTTATATAGCACCGAGACTGTACAGTGTGTGACCTGTGATGTTGTGTTTTGTCCTTTTCTGAATATGGTGCTAATGACCTGTTTCAAGAAAAAATATCCCTCGGAAAATCAATGAATAAATTAATCTGAATCTAAATATTTTTTTCTTTTCCAAAATCACTTTTTAAACAAAAATCAACTTTTTTCCACAGATAGAGATACAGAATGTCCTTTTAACAGGTACCACCACGTTTCCCTCTTCTTCATTTTGTGAAAGATTATTTAACTGATGTATCATACATTGCAGAATTTATGTACATGATGTGCGTAAATTCTGCAATTTCCCTACTGTGGGAGAAGGAAAGGATCTTTTAACTCTCTGATAAATGCCAAATACAACTTTTTGGTGAACTTTCTGAGGTCATTCTGAGAACCATGTGAAAAAACAGTGGTGGAACTGGAAAACCTCATCTGTAAAGTTGTAATTGATGCTCAAGTTATAGAAACATAAATTTCTGATGTGGCACATCCCTGCTGTGGTTAATATTGTTTTAATAAACTGAGAGGAAATCACCATTACATGCTCCAACGTGGTAGAGGATCTCTTTCTCAATATGGGTCTCCCTGAGGTAAGTGGTTCCTTGCCATTGCACGGGGCACAAAGGACAGTGATAATCCGGAATCTTTCTGCACATTTATTAACATTTCTGAACAGTGGTCATTTCGCCAATGGCTCTTATGTGTTTGCTTTTATTGCATATCTTGTTTTGGAACTGTTTGATTCTCTGATCTGTTATTGGCAAATCCAACAAGTATGTCCTTCGGGACGACTATTGTTGTGATTTAGGGCAATACACAAATACACTGAATTGAATTTAACTTAAACCTTTTTTTAAATACATATTTCTCACCAAAAGCCAAACATCCCAAACGTTTGTGTGTGTGTATCTCAATGAGTTCATCACGTAGCATAAGTGAAGTTGTTTACATACTGAAGTCATGCTCTTATTTTTAAGAGACATAAGAAAAGGTTCCAGCTCTGTGTGCACTGTACCTGTCCAGAACAGCAGCAGACTCATTGAGCTGTTTGGCGTAGTCTTGTGCTTCGGTGACGTGGCTTGCCAGCCTACCTCCACCGAGCCCCTCTGTGAGGTGGGAAACTTTAGCTTCCAGGTCTCTGTAAACCGGGCCGAGCTCCGTCTGCATCTCTTCCAATTCCTGCAAATACAACAACAGCTTCACCTGGATATCTGATGCAGAGATCACCGTAGTGTGTAACTGATTCCTGCGTCTTCTGACGTTTTGTCTTGTCCTCACATTAAAACATTATGCCTTGTTACAGGTGTAGAGAAAAGTGGATCAAATAGACAGGATTCCAAAATGAACACTTTAGTTTAGGTAGAAGCCAAATTATCAACAAAAGAAAATTACAAAAGTCAAAAATGTCTCTAGATTGTCTTCAGTTTGAATGGAAAGGTTCATCTGTGTCTTTTGAGGGGGCTCCGTTTGATCACCAATTACAAACCAGGAGCCCCCCACTGCGATGACAACCGCAAATTGGCTGAGCAGTTAAACCTGTTCCTCAGCCGCTTTGATGTAGTTCCTGACACCTACCCCCCACTGCTCATTCGACACCTCACCCCTCAGCTCCTCTGCTCCCTCACTGTAAATAGCTCCTGAGGAGACCAGACGACAGTTCTCTAGGCTGCATCTCTGAATTGACGCCGGCCAGGATGGAATCTAACCCGCCACCTTGAGACACTTTGCAAACGAACTGTCCCCAGTCTTCACCGACATCTTCAACAAGTCGCTGGAGTCTTGCCACGTCCCCACCTGCTTCAAAACCTCAGTCATTGTCCCCGTCCCTAGGAAGTCCAGGATCACTGGACGTAATGACTGCAGATCTGTGGCTCAGACATTTGTAGTCATGAAGTCATTTGAGCGCCTGGTTCTCCCCCACCTCAAGTCCTTCACCTCCCCCCTCCTGGACCCCCTGCAGTTCGCCTACAGAGCTAACAGATCTGTAGATGACGCCATAAACCTGACCCTCCACCACATCCACATCCTACAGCACCTGGACTCCCCGGGTTCCTATGCGAGGATCCTGTTCTCTTTCATAGTATTCGTTTCGATGTCTCACTATGGGAACGCCCCCCTCGGGTGTTCACAGAAGCCCTATACCATTACACCAGCCCTGAGTGGCTGGCAGTGGTGACGTCGCGACGTTGGCACCCACTATAAATGCCACTCGTACGACGTCACCCGCCATTCAATCACCTCTTCTTGCTTCACAGAGCAAAGTTACCGCAACTCCAGTGTGTCTGACGGCTAATTTAACTGTTCACAGGCAAGAGCTTATCCCTCTGCTGCCGAACGTTAGCTGTCACTAGCTAGTGCGTGACTAGCTTCAGAGTTTTTATTTGTTAGCTGCACCAGGCTAACTCCCTGCTTTGCCTGCTACCACACCAGGTATCAGTCATGGCTACAGCTGCAAAGCTGTCTCCTTCCACGGAGTTGGAAGGTGTCCGGCACTGCACCTGCGGGAACAAGATTTTGAGCAACGGCACACACCAGGTCTGCTCGGCGTGCCTTGGGCTGGAACACGCCCGGGACGCACTTGAGAATCCCGGATCGTGCATGCACTGCTCCCGGTTCACGGCCAAGAGTCTACGTCGCAGGCTAGCACGCCAAGCTAGCCTCTCTGTCAGAGACCCGGCCATGACCGAGCCTGAGCCCACTACCGCAGCACACCAGCTCGGAGGGGGCGCCCAGGCTGTAGCTGACACCGGGACTGGAGCAGCTGCCCAGGCTGCCCCGGCCAAGTTAAGCTGGAGCTCTACACTGGACCTTGAGAACCTTCTCCAAGATGGACTGCTCCTCTTGGATTATGAGGACGATGGTTCCTTTGGTGAGGAGTAACCTAAAAGCCCCCTATGGACAGGTGTTGAAAATTAGCACTTGTGCTACAACACTTTAAACAATGCATCTGGTTCGTCCAATGTTAATTGCTATGTCCATATTAAATAAATAAATAAATGAAAATGAAGTTTTTGGTGTCTGACGACGAAGAGGACCCTTCCTTTTTTGTCCCCTCAGGTCAAGCCTCTCCGCTCACGGCTCAGGCTAGGGATGATAGCGGAGCTGCACAGCCATTGCTCAGAGCTGATCTGCATGACGTGTGCAAACGCGCTGCAGACAGGCTGGACATCCCGTGGCCCCCGGTTGCTGCGGAGGCTCCCCGCTCCCGCTACGAGGGGAAGAAATTACCCCAGGCTAAACGGGCAGCGCGACAGCTTCTCCCGGTGTTTCCAGAGCTTCTCGAGGAAGTGTCAGCCTCTTGGAAAGACCATCCCTACTCCAATAAGAGCCCCATTTTGGGCACTTCTTCTCTGGACTTCGTTGGTATGGACAAACTCGGTATGGCTCGTATGCCTCAGACCGAGCCCATGGTTGCGGCCCATCTTCACCCGAAGCTCTCGGCAACATCCACCAGACCACCTGCCCACCCCTCAAAAGCTGACCGATTCCAGTCCACCATGACTGAGCGAGCGTACAAGGCGGCCGCTCTATCGGTCAGGGCTCTTAATGTTACGTCTATGCTGATTGCGTACCAAGCGGAGCTATTTGAGGACATGTCCACCGTCCCTGACAGTGCTGCATGGGACGACATTACCACTGTGTCTGACCTATGCCTACGTGTTCAACGCTGCGCAGTTCAGGCTGTGGGGAAATGTATGGGCATGTTGGCCAGCTGGCCCTCAGGTGGTCAGACCCATGTGGCCCAAGACGGCCACGGGCTCTGCAGCCCCGCAGGCTGCTGCACCGCCCACGGGTGCGTCTCAGCAGCAGAGGAGGAGGAAGAAGGCGTCTTAGCAGTCCACCCCGCTGCTAATCAACAGGGTCGACCCGGTTCCGGTTCTGCACGACCCTGTGAGTGTGCCACGGGAGGTGGTTCTCCCTGGTGGCGTGATGTGCCCCCCTCCGTCTGGTCCGGACCTGGCGAGTCCCCGGAGAGTCCTGATCAAGAGGATGAGAGACGTGGTTCATGTGCTGGAGTGTCCTGTGCCTCACAAGTCTCTCAAGCACACACACATACATTCAAAAATGCAAATAAAAAGTTCACTGTCGCATCCAGGCGTAACGCTGAGGGCGCAGTATTGTACTTTGAAAGAATAAAAAAAGAAGGACAAAATGTTGAAAAATACATTGAGCGCTCGTCTCGGGCCAACAGAGGGCACTACCACCCTCTTGGTCCCCAGTCAGCTTGTCCCCATGGTTACAGACCGCGGATGCGCAGTCCGACCCGGTTCCACCACCTCTGTCAGTAGAGGGCGACAAAGGTCCACACATAAGTCCCTCCCTGTCTCTCAGAGCGGAGTAGTGGAGCAAATGCACAGACTCGAAGTGGGTGCTTGGAACGATAACACGGGGCTACAGGCTGCAGTTTTCCACCGTGCCTCCCAAATTCAACGGCCTGTTGTCTTGTCAGGCACAAGGACAATCAGCCGTCATTCGGGCAGAGGAAATATCCTCTTTGCTACAGAAAAAGGCCATACAGATTGTACCACCGGAACTGAAGCGGAGCGGTTTCTATTCCAGGTATTTTCTGGTTCCAAAGAAGGGGGGAAGCGGTCTTCGCCCCATTCTGGATCTAAGAGCTTTGAATTTCTATCTAAGGAGATACAAGTTTTGAATGCTCACACACTCGGCCTTGATCCGTTTAGTGCACCCAGGCGATTGGTTCAAATCAATAGATCTGAAAGACGCATATTTTCACATTCCCATTTATCCGCCTCACAGGAAATACCTACGGTTTCTGTTTCAAGGCGTAGCTTACGAATACACAGTGCTCCCTTTCGGCCTTTCTCTAAGTCCGAGAGTGTTTGCGAAATGCACCGAGGCCGCGTTATCCCCCCTCAGAGAGCGGGGAATACGTCTGGCTATTTATCTGGACAATTGGCTCCTCCTTGCGCGCACGCGAGGGGAGGCTGTCACTCAAACAGATGTGGTTCTCAAACATCTGCTCGGTCTGGGATTTGTTGTCAACACAACCAAGAGTGTGTTACAGCCGAGTCAGAACATTGCGTTTCTGGGTCTCAAACTGGACTCTGTCGGTTACATGGCCCGTCTCTCTCCAGAGAGGGTGCGCACATTTGTGGGGACGCTACTTCGTTTCTCTCCAGGGAAACTAGTTTCCTTCGGTCTGTGTCTCAGACTTTTGGGTCTGATGGCTTCGGTGATTATGGTTGTGAAGTTGGGTAGACTTCACATGCGGAGCTTCCAACTCTGGGTGCATGCGCTAAAGCTGGATCCCGTACAGTACGTCACCGTATGCGCACAGTCAAGGTCACTCCTCAGTGCGCGCTCGCATTAAGAGAGTGGCACAGGAGGGATCTTCTGACCGAAGGGGTGAGTTTGGGCACTGTCTCGTCCAGGAAGGTGGTGACCACAGATGCTTGCCTCACGGGCTGGGGCGGTGTGTTTGACGGCAGACCCGTAAACGGGGTATGGAGTCCTCACCTCCGCCGCGCTCATATAAATTATTTGGAGCTCATGGCAGTGGCACTTACGCTGAAACATTTTCTCCCGTTCCTCCAGGGGCACCATGTGCTGGTGAGGACAGACAACACAGCCACTGTGGCTCAGATAAATCGCCAAGGGGGACTGCGCTCCCGCTGCTTGCTCGCGCTCACGCGCAAGCTTCTCCTGTGGAGCAATGCGCGCCTCTTATCTTTAAGAGCGACACATGTTCCCGGCGTTCTGAATGTGGGCGCAGATCTCCTGTCCAGAGGAAACCCCCTATACGGAGAGTGGCGTCTGAACACATGGGTTGTGGACCAGATCCGGGTCAGGTTTGGCCACGCATCGATGGATCTGTTCGCATCCACAGAGAAAGCTCACTGCCCACTGTTCTTCTCCCTACACGATCACCGTGCGCCTCTGGGAGTGGACGCGTTCTCTCACGAGTGGCCTCAGGTGCCGCTATATGCCTTTCCGCCTCTAGCGCTGATTCCTCCCACTCTCCTCAGAGTAAGAGAACGTCACCTGAGGCTGGTTCTGATAGCCCCGCACTGGCCGTCCATGCCTTGGCTGGCGGACGTCAAACAGTTACTGTGCGGGCACCGCTGGACTCTCCCGTTACGCAGGGATCTTCTGACCCAGGCGAACGGAGAGGTGTTTCATCCTGACCCCGAGAGACTTGCACTACGGGCCTGGCCCCTGAGTGGTTAAGTCTCTCTGCGGCTGGTCTCCCTCAGAATGTGATCAATACCATTCAGAGCACCAGGGCCGTTTCCACGAGGTCTCTGTATGACCGTAAGTGGAAGGTTTTTGAGGATTGGTGCATTTCACAGGGGGTGTTTTCTTTCAATTGTCCCTTGAATGTCATTTTGTCATTCCTCCAGGACCTTATTGAAAAGAAAAAGGCTTTCTTTCTCCACTATCAAAGTTTATCTGGCTGCTCTTTCGGCATGTCATGTTGGCTTTGATGGCAAAACTGTGGGCCAGCATCCGCTGATCTGTCGTTTTATGAAGGGAGCTAGGAGATTACTGCCTGTGTCCAGAACCATGTCCCCTTCGTGGGATCTGGCTGTGGTTCTACAGGCTCTTTCTGTCCATCCTTTTGAACCGTTGGAGGACATTGACTTGAAGACGTTATCATTGAAGACTATATTGCTGGTAGCTTTGGCCACAGCAAAACGTATCAGTGATATCCATGCTTTATCTATGCACCCTGCGTGTATGCGGTTCAGTGCTGATAATCTCAGGGTGACTCTGCGTCCCAATCCAGCATTTATCCCAAAGGTGATTGGTGCCTGCACCCAGGTCATTGTGGAGGCTTTTAGTTCCCCACTCGGCACTTCTGTTGAGGAGCAGGAGTCGCACAGGCTGTGCCCTGTCAGAGCTCTCAAGGCCTATGTTGAGAAGACCAGGTCTTTTCGACAGGCGGACCAGCTAATTGTGCCTTGGGCAAAACCCCACAGAGGAAAGCTTGTTTCAAAACAGAGGCTTTCTCATTGGGTGGTGGAGGCCATATCATTGGCTTATTCCACTGCAGGCCTGCAGGTCCCGGTTGGCCTTAGGGCCCATTCTACCAGTGGCCTGGCGACCTCATGGGCCTGTTTCAGGGGTGTGCCTATTCAGGACATTTGTGCTGCTGCTAGTTGGTCTTCATCCTTGACCTTTGCAAGGTTTTACAGGTTGGACGTCACGTCTCAGGGTTTGTCTCACGCCGTCCTCAGCGTGGGTTCTCCTGAAGACATGCCCTGATCTTTGGCTCTCTCATGGGATTTTGGCTGGCATCATGTCATTGCGATAAGCTTGTCTGGCAATACGGGAGTCTCCATATCCCATAGTGAGACATCGAAACGAATACTATGAAAGAGAACTTTAGGTTACTTGCATAACCCCGGTTCTCTGAGTAGTATGAGTGAGATGTCTCACCAGATCGCCCTTCTTGCTTTAGGGGTGAAGCGAAAAGAGGTGTGCTTATTGAATGGCGGGCGACGTCGTACGAGTGGCATTTATAGTGGGTGCCAACGTCGCGACATCACCACTGCCAACCACTCAGGGCTGGCGTAATGGTATAGGGCTTCTGTGAACACTCGAGGGGGGCGTTCCCATAGTGAGACATCTCACTCATACTACTCAGAGAACCGGGGTTAAGCAAGTAACCTAAAGTTTGTGAACTTGCTCAACGTGCCCGATTCCACCTGCAGGTGGATTACTGACTTCCTGACAGACAGGAAGCAGCGAGTGCGTCTGGGTAAGAATGTCTTGGACTCTCTGATTATAAATAAAGAAGTCCCACAGGGCTCCTATATTTATAATCAGAGATCTAAAAACGTTGGATGACTCTTAACTTCTTACTGCTTAATCCGGAGAAGACAGAAGTGATCCTACTCGGCCCAAAGAGTCTGTGTGACTCCCTTGCCGACCAGATAATCACTCTCGATAATGTCAGTATTGTACCCAGCAACACTGCGAGGAATCTTGGAGTCATTTACGACGAAGAACTCTCTTTCAAGACTTATATAAGCCAAGCAACTAAAACAGCGTACTTCCACTTGCGGAACATCGCTAAAATCAGGAGTATCCTTCCTAAAAGCGGCACGGTGGCTGAGTGGGCACTCTCGCTTCTCAGCAAGAAGGTCCTGGGTTCGAATCCCATTCGGAACAGGGCCTTTCTGAGTGGGGTTTGTATGTTCTGTCCGTGTCTGTGTAGGTTTCCTCCGGGTACTCCGGTTTCCCCTACCACTAAAACATGTACAATAGGTCTGGCATGTGCCTCCTGTACGTGCGACCCCACTCCCATCTCTGTGTGGAATGAGTGGACAAATGCCCTCAAAAAAGTAATAAAATAAAATAAAAAAAATAACAATTGTAAACCGCTTTGTGACTCTGCTCTGTGAAAGGCAGTATCTAAATAAAGATTACTTACTTACTCACTAAAAGTGACGCGGTAAAACTGATTCATGCCGTCACCTCAAGGCTTGACTACTGTAACGCTTTACTGGCAGCGTGCCCTAAAACCTCTTTAAAGCAGCAAGGATCTTAACAGGTACCAAAGGAAGCAGATACGGCCTTCACATTTAAGGCCAGGTTAAAACACTCTTTGTAATCCACAAATCTTTGGTGTTGTAGCCTGGGCTAGTCTAGCCGTGGCTGCTGCTGTCTCACCTTCGTTCGGACACAGTCTCTATATTCAAGGCTAGGCTTAAAATAGTCCTCTTCAGTTTAGCATATGGTTAGGAAGGTAAGACTAAGGGAAGGCAAGACTAAGGGAAGGCTAAACACCTTAGACTGCCAGTCAAGCTGCGTAGGGAGTCAGTTTGCTGGAAGAAGTATGGTAACTTGAGCACTATCCTCTTCTCCTTCCGACTCTATCTGTCTGCATTATTAAGATTTTGACTGTAGTGTAGTGTTCATTGCTATTCACCCGTTGTCCCATTGTCTGTTTCATGGCGCGACAACGGGACCTCTGAACCGGCCCTCTCCATCTTCACCTGCGGACTGCCCTGCCTGACCCGGCTGGGAGCACTTCAGTCCTGCACCTGTCTGCATTATGAAGATTTTGACTGTAGTGTGTTCTTTGCTATTCACCCATTGTCCCATTGTCTGTTTCATGGCACGACAACAGGACTTCTGAACCGGCCCTCTCCATCTACACCTGCGGACTGCCCTGCCCCCCTCCATCTGCACCTGCGGACTGTCCTGCCAGACCCGCCTGGGAGCGCTTCAGTCCTGCACCGGACCTGTCCACGTTCTGCAGCCGCTGCGTGGCATTGGTCCTCTTTCTGTAGCTTAGGTCCTGGATCATTAGCCCGTCCGTCCGTGTAGGAGCGGATCCCTTTCTCAATATGTGGGTCTCTCCGAGGTTTCTCACTTTTTTCCCATTGGTTTTTGTGAGTTTTTCCTTGCCGATGCAGGAGGGTCTGTTGGGCAGTTAGTGTTAGTGGCAGGAGACGAAGGCCCATCAGGACCAAAACATCCTACCATAAGAATAGTTTCTTCCCCTCTGCTGTTGGATTCTTGAACACTCGTAACCTGTCCCCCCAACCTTTATAAGTCACCTTGCTGCCCTTTATAAAGTCAATTTACTGCCCATCATAACATCACTTTAATGCTGTCACGTTATTTTACATACCGCATATTGTGGTATATACAATATACCACTTGTATATTGTATATAGTAATTGTAATCCTAATAATTCTATTTTAAATGTTATACCTTAGAAGTGTATGCTGATTTTTATTATGCCTTACGATATTGTACATCACATTACGTCTTCCTGCTTTGCCCGCTGTGATGCGCATTTTCACACACGACTCTACAGCAGTCGCATACTTTTGTATTCTCCCTGCTTGTGTTAAACTTTTCATATAAGCCCCCGGATCGTGGTCAAGGGACGCTGGGGAGTGTGTCGCTCCAGAGCCAAAGGGAAGCGTTTCCTATCGGGAATAACTCCCTTCTGTTCTGACCCTCTTTGTCACAGTTGGTGCTTTTGCAATAACACTTCAGACTTGCCAGAACACACACACACACACTTGTATCCTGCCTGCCTCCGGTTGCTCTGCTCGTAGGCCACACTTTTCATTCTTTCATTCTCATTCATTCATTTCTCAGCGCTTACGCTCTTCAATCCAAACCACGCTCCTGTGTCCGCGGCGCGCCCACACCACACACACGTGTCCCACTGAGCTACTGCACTTTGGGGAAAGACACATCTCACACTTCTACACATTGCTCTGATGCAAACAACGCGTTCCATGCACGAGCTGTTAGCGCTACAGTAATAGAGTGTAAACAGGAAGAGAAACGGAAACTTAACTCTGACAACAAGGTAGTCCTTGGAGTTACTATTAGCGCCACCAGCTGGACCGATCGTTGTTCTACAGCACAGTTGCTCTGGCACGTTTGCGAAAACAAGCCCTTGTGACCCCGGACCGTCTTCAAACCCATGTGGCGACGATCTGGGCCACTTGGCCTAGTTCGTTTGTAAAAACCTATGTGACCGTGCCCTTACTCTAAATTGGTTTGCTAACACACTGCTGCTTGTTACCTCAAGCCCTTTGTTTATGTCGTCTGAGAGGTTGTTGGCTTCATCCAGCAGGTTTTCTCCTTCAGCTAAAACGTCCTGAGTCATCTGCTGGACCACACTTATGCCATCACGCTTCCTCTGGAGGAACGTCAGAAAAAAAAAACTCATTAAAGAACACATCACTATCACAGCTTTACCAGATAAGTCAGACATTATCACAGACACAAGATCAGCCTGAAAAGATGACCCATAAATAGATGTTTTGCCCACTATGGTCCACTATCCTGTGGACTCACCACCTGCAGGAGGATCAGTGAAGGGCTGATGCTATCTGTACTGGGTGCAGCTCTGACTGCCACCCCCCCGACCCGGAAATGGATTAAAGGGAAGAAAATGGATGGATGGATGATATTTTCGAAGTTCTCAAGAATATGCTCAGGTGTCCTCATCTTGAGGGTGCTACAAAAGCAAACAGCACATGCTATTGTCTACACCAGACTCAGGTTGATTAGTTTCTACATTCACATGAAGATCACAAAGATACAAAATGTTTGAATTGTGGTGATACCTCCAGAGCTGTGAGATTAGCGTGGTTCTGTTGAACCAAAGCCCCAGCCGTGCGGGTCTTCCCCTGGGCTTCGTTCAGCAGCTCCTGGGCCTCCTGGAGCTTTCTCTCATGGTCTGACAGTTTTTCTTTGATCTAATGATAGATGCACAAAATTATGAATATTTTTTGGAAATGAGCTTTCATGGAGTTTTAACCACACATACAGTATATCACAATAGACACAATATTGTGTTAGAAAATACTTTTTGTTATTGAGAGTGTTTCCACTGGCCTTGTTTAACAAGTACCAGATCCTTCTATAGTCACTCTTGGCCCTGGTTCTATCAGGCCAAGCTGGTACTAAAATGTTCTAACCTACAGTGATTGGCCAGTGTGAGGCTGTAAGCCATGGTTACCAAGGAATTTCCCTAGATACTGGTTTGATGTGAGTAGGTTGCTAGGATTCGGTACCAGATACTAAAGCGTAATGGAAATGCTGCATAACATGATGCAGAAATAGTACTTCAGTTTTGAGGTCCTCTGTGGCCTGATGGGGGACTCCAAACATCCTCTTGACGCGTTGGTACAGCTCCTCCGCCAGTCTGAAAACAAGCACAACAACAACATTTCGAAAGGACCAACACTTATTCAACAAAATGTAACCAAATCATGATTGCCCCGACATAAACACTGCTATCTGATGCTGAAACACTGGCTCCAAATTACAGAATCCGTGGAGTTGAGGCTGCGGGCGGAAGGAGGGAGGCGGGAGTGGTGTAGCACATGTGTGTGTTTGGACTAACTCAGAGGGAGGATTGGTGTCAACGTGTGCCGCTAATGCAATGTGAAACATGACAGAGATTATTAATGAAATAAGAGACAAAACTTGCACCGAATGAGATTTGAGAAGTGCCAGAAGTGTAGAGAGGTCAATGATGAGCATACTGTAGATAGAAGTGGGAATCTTCAACATGATTCAAGAATAACAAACAATTCAATCATTTATTTGTATTTTTCAGAGTTCATTGGGAGAAGCAGAAAATCTCTGTATGTAGCCAACTCATGAAGAAGGAACTCAACTTAACAATAGGTATACTTTATTGTCTGCATAGAGAAATGTGTCCTTTGCCATTGATCCACTCTGCATCAGGGCTTCTATCTATATATAGAAACATATAAAGTAAAAAATATATATTATTGACTTGAATAGCATTGTTTTGACGAGGTTGCCGGGTCGGATGAAGCGAATGAAAATGGATGAATGGATGGATATATTATATTATAATCAAACAATGAACAGTGAGGTTGCCTTACAAACAATGTTTTTGTTATTTTACAAATATGATTTATTGGCTTTTATTAGTGGACATGCCCAGTGAATGTACCATAAGGCAGTATTTTGTACTGACAGCCGCTTTGACAACAGCTCAGCCAACGCACATCTGTAACGTGGTACCGAGCGTGGACCTTAGTCGCGTGGACAGAACCATGGACGCGCAGACAAAACCATAGACGCGCAGACAGAACCACAGTGTCTCTCTCTTGTCTCCCCCGTGTCTCTTCCGTGTCTCCTCCATAGACTCTTAATATTAAGTCTCTCGAAGCGCAACCTAAACTCTCAAAATTAAAGCTTGGATACCTACATTTTCCCCATGCCTTAACAATGCATTTTATTTGTGCACAAAAGTAAAATGTTGTGAACAAATCAAACAGAACACACAACCGGCCATTTTTGTTTTATTATTTTGCATACTTAAGAGCCCTCTGAGTCATTATTTGACTTTTTGGGCTGAGAGTGGATTATTTTAATATTTCTTTCCACACAGTTAGTGCCACTTTATTCCCAAACTCTTGTTAACTCATTGTACTGATGAATATTAAATAACACTTAATGTCAAGGCCTGGATTTAAGCACTTGACTTTATATAGTGAATATAGGCAACAGGGTATATATTTTTACATTTTCTCCTGGTGGTGTGCCACAAGATTGTTTCAATGAAAAAAGTGTGCCTTGGCTCAAAAAAGGTTGAATAACACTGCCATAAGAAAACTACATTATTACCTTTGTGCTCCAAATATTAGCCAAGCAAAACACATTATATTGAATTGTCACTTAACATCACTGAACTTGAAAATAGATAACTGAAAATAGAGTTCTTTCTCTTCCCCATTCCCTCCACAACGGGACTTACTCAAATGCTCCTTTTCAGGGCATTATAAAGCAGCAGAGTCCACCAAACACTGCTAATCAAACTCTCCCTCTGTGAGAGGTTTACTGTTTTTAGCGATTATGTGGGATATCCATGGATCTATTATAATAACTGGATAGGGTATTATTTGCTTGGAGCTGAAGGACCCATCTGCTCGGGGGATTCTCACGGTACTGCAGACAAAACCAGACTAAATTCACGTGTGCTACCCAGAAATTTTCCCCATAGAACTCAATGTAAACTAAAACAGCTCGGCTTTTTCGAGCGGGCTTTAGCGTTTCAATCAAATGATACACTTGCTTACAAGGTTTCCGGTTACTCATTGAAACGTTCTATTAAATCTGCAAATCGCAGTTACGGGGACAGGTTAGGGTCAGGGTTATTTTGAGGAAGATCACCCTCGCCGCTTGTGGAACGGTATAAAAGCCATCACTCCCTGGAAACCACGTGCTGGGAAAATTGCATCTGTTGGCCAAGCTCTGCCAAATGAGCTTAATACTGTCGCTTTGAATCTGCTGATGTCTGTCCTGCTGTATTCTCTGATTGTTTCAATCAAGATGCCCTCAAGCGTGTCTTGTGCAGGACCACAGTCCGGAAAGCCCCGGGCCCGGACGGCATCCCTCCTTGTGTCCTGAAACTTGCCCCTGTTTTAACCCATTAAGGCCTGACCCACCTGGTAAAACAGACCTGTAAAACCTATGGCCGACTTTAGAACCACCCTCCAAAACCTGAAGTTTTCCTGAAATTCAACTTCTACTAAATGATTGATATCTCGGCCTCTGAAACAGATAGAAACATTATTTCAAAAGAATTTGAGAGCTGACACTTGTGGCTGTCAAGAAGAGAGCAGTGTATTATTATAAACCTTCAGTAGAATAAAAGAAAAAATATACAACTTCCACACAAGAAAGGTAATAAAACAGCCTAAAAAATGTCACTAACACATGTTTCTCAATACAATAAGTCACAAAGAATTTGGCAATAGAATGGCACTAACAATAGAAAAAAAATATAAAAAATCCACTCAGCTCAAAAAGTCAAATAATGACTCACTGGGCTCTTTCTTAAATTAAGTAAGCAAAATAAAATAAAAAATGACTGTTGTGGTTTGTTTTGTTTTGTTTTGCACAAATATATAACATACCTGAGCTTTAATTCAGTGAGTTTTGGCTGCGCTTTGTGAGGAGACTTCAGGGAGACGGGGTAGAGTCATGGGGGAGAGATGGGGGAGAGACGGGAGGACAGGCAAGACCTGCACGTGCAGTGATGGTCCTGATCGCGCGTGTATGATTCTGTCCGCATCTATGGTCCGCGGTACATGACCACATTACGGCTGCACGTTCGCTGAGCTGTGTCAAAGCGTCCACAGTTGCTCCCGGGGTCAGAACGGAGGATGTTTATCCCGTTCGAGTACGTAACGCAAACAGCCATTTCCAGTGAGAAAAAGTCAGAATTCGCAGATCCGCAGATAATTCTCATCCCTGATTTATCTTGATGCATTTCATTGGTCCAGAGAACTGATCAATGAAGAGAATAGGTCAAAAAAAGAAAAAAAGACGTGTCCGCTTTCCCGGCCTTAAAGGTAGAAGTGCGCATCAGCGCTCCCGGCTTGAAAGGTAGAAACACGGGAATGCGTTCCCGGCCTCAGTGGGTTAACAGACATTTTCAACCTGTCGCTAAGGAACTGTACTGTGCCAAACTGCTTTAAAGAGTCGACCATCATCCCAGTTCCTAAGAAAACTCCTGCCTGAATGACTATCGTCCTGTGGCCCTCACGTCTGTTCTTATGAAGACATTTGAGCGGCTCGTGTTGGACTTCATTAAGAGCCAAATCCCTGTGAGTGTTGACCCTCTCCAATTTGCTTACAGACAGAACAGGAGTGTGGAGGATGCAATCTTCTTTTCATTGAACTCTGTCTACAGTCACTTGGACACTAGTAAATCTGTCGCGAGAATGCTGTTCATTGATTACAGCTCTGCTTTTAATTGCCTTGTCCCAGGTAGACTCATGTCTCTCGATTTAAGTGTTGCAATGTGTAAGTCGATTTTTAGCTTTTTAACTGACAGATCTCAGAGAGTGAAAATCAATGACTGTTTTTCAGATGTTGTTTCTGTGAGCACCGGATCGCCTCAGGGATGTATTTTGAGTCCTTTGATTTTGACATTGTACACACATGATTGTGTCTCTTCCTCTGACTATAACTTGATAATTAAAAATGCTGATGACGCCACCATCATTGGCCTCATCAGCAATAATGACGAATCCTCTTACAGAGCAGAGATCCAAAATGTGGTTCAGTGGAGTAAGGCTAACCACCTCCAGTTATTTTATTTTTCTGTTCTTTATTAACAGTTACAGGACATTAACCCTGCCTGGGGACAACTATCTGTTGCAGGGGTCCCCAATTAAATTGGCAAGGGGTCCACTTACTTAATCAGTTCAATAGATTAGGGTCCGGAAATCATACAAGGATTTGATTTAATAGAGATCCATCCAAGCAATTTCATATAAAAATATTTGAACGATTACAGTAGTAAGAATTAATTTAAAAGATATATACATATAGGTGTGTATAATTCACACATAACATTGTTTATTACTACACAACACACCACAAACCTCTCCCAAACTCTCAGAGCATGTTAATTGTGGAGGATAAGGGGATCTGGCAAACTTTTTTGTTGAAGTCTTTCATTAAGCTCTTTTAACTTTGTCTTTGTGAATAACTTTGCCCTTTTCTGGAAACGTTACGAAGCCTATCGTCCAGACGGATTACACCCAAACAGATACGGTAGCAGCCTGTTGATGGACTACATGCGTCATGTTGTTCAGCGTTCCCCGAGGGGGGCGTGACTGTTTACATCTGAGCCCCTTCGGACCCCACCGCACTCCCCCGCCTCCTGCTCACCAGCACCGGGTGAGTACAACGGTGTAAAACACTGCTCCCTGTCCGTCTGGCAGTGCATTACCAGTCCAAACACTGAACTGTGCTGACACCCTTCTGACTCTGGGAGCTAAAGAACAACAACAAGGGTTTTCACATTTTAGGCCAATTGAGACTGTGTGTGTTCCTCGCACCAGCTCAAAAATGTTTTTAAATTCTAAAAAACGAAATCAAAACAGGACAGCAGTTAGACGGTCCAACTCTGCAAATCTAATTTCTGTTCCCTGTAGAAATCAATCAACCACATTAATCGACTCTGACGTTAATTTTAAACTTGCTATGCTTAATGTCAGATCTCTATGTAACAAATCATTTTTAATTAATAATTTTATCACTTCTTATGATCTTGATTTTATGCTTATGGCTGAAACATGGCTGGACCAAAATACAGGAAATGCCGTTCTAATAGAAGCAACACCACCCAATTTTAAATTCGAATCCGAAATACGAGAAAACAAAAGGGGGGGAGGCATAGCTGCAGTTTTTAGAGAGCACTTTGTCTCCCATAGAATGCCCCTTGGAAATTTTTCATCGTTTGAGTATATTTCTTTTAAAATGGAACAAAAGCAATCTTCTACTCTTTTCATTGTCCTGTACAGGCCACCACAGTCATGTTGCGATTTTATTGACCATTTTACTGAACTACTTTCATTCGTGTGCACAGATTTTGATAGTTTAGTTATTACAGGTGATTTTAATGTACATGTTGATAATGTTGATGACAGAAATGCAAAGGAGCTGGCTTCTGTATTTGAGACCTTTGGTTTCATTCAGCACGTGAGTGGCCCCACCCACAGCAGAGGGCACACTCTTGACCTGCTAATTACAAAGGGGGTTAATGTATCAAATGTTAATGTAGTTGATGTTGCTTTGTCAGATCATTTCTGTGTATTTTTTGACATGTGTTTTGCTAGCAAACCACCAGCTGAATCTACAATTGTTAGAAGAAGACACATACATGAAAACACAAGTGAACTGTTCATGGGAATGCTAAATTTTGAGAAAACTCCATGCTCTACTGTTGATGAATTGTATAACTCTGTCACCACCAGTGTTCTGACTGTTCTGGACGCCATTGCTCCTGTGACGGTTAAAATAGTTACCAGTAAGAAAAAGGCCCCATGGACTAAGGCAGACTCGGTCAGGGCACAGAAGCAAGAGTGCCGGAGGGCCAAACGGAAGTGGCGAAAGTCCAATTTCCAGGGCGATTATGAAATCTTTAAAGATGAGTTGGGTGAATTTAACCGGGTTCTACGTAGAACAAGAGAAATGTATTTTTCTGACATTATTGGAGGTTTCAGTAACAATCTTCGTGTTATGTTTTCAACAGTTGGTAGATTAACGAACCCCCCTGTAAAGTTGCCCCTAGAATTTTCCTCTAAATCTAGGTGTAATGAGTTCGCACAGTTTTTCGATGACAAAGTACAAAGAATCAAAAACACTATCACCTCCACAGCACGTATAACAATGCAACAGCCAGAGAAGCTTTTTGAGCTAACTCACTTTGCACCTGTGGATACTGAAACTGTCAAAAAGATAATCATGAGTCTGAGCTCCTCCACATGTAGCCTGGATATATTACCCTCTAAATTTCTGAAGTCCGTCCTGAGCAGTTTGTTACCTTCACTGACACAAATAGTAAACATGTCTCTGTCGTCAGGAACATTTCCTATGGCCCTAAAAACAGCAGTCATAAGACCTCTCCTAAAAAAGAGCAGTCTGGATCCTGCGGGACTTCAAAATTATCGCCCCATATCGAATCTGCCATTCATTGGAAAAATTCTTGAAAAAGTGGCCTCCCAACAACTTACTGAATTTTTAACAATGAATAATTCTTTTGATATGTTCCAGTCTGGGTTTAGACCCCACCACAGCACTGAGACCGCTCTAGTGAAGGTAACAAACGACATTCGACTTCACACTGATGCAGGTAAAGTCACAGTTTTGGTCATGTTAGATCTTAGTGCCGCGTTCGACACTGTCGACCATGAGATCCTCATGCAGAGACTGGAGGACTGGGTTGGTGTCACTGGCACATCCCTAGACTGGTTTAGGTCTTACCTGGAGGATAGGAAGTACTTTGTGGAGATTGGAGACTGCGTCTCAGATCGTGTGGCCCTGACCTGTGGAGTACCACAGGGGTCGATCCTGGGACCTCTCCTATTTAATCTCTACATGCTGCCGTTAGGTCAGTTAATACAAAGAAACAAAGTGTCCTACCACAATTACGCTGACGACACTCAGATCTATGTCTCACTGACTGCAGGAGAACATGGACCACTGGATTTGCTCCTTCACTGTATCCAACAGATCAGTGACTGGATGCAAAATAATTTCCTCCAGCTAAATGCAGACAAAACCGAAATCATTGTCTTTGGTCCCCAGAAACAAAGAGAGGGCGTCATTTGTCAACTTCAGTCTCTCTCCCTACTTCCTTCAGACAAGGTCAGAAATTTGGGGGTAATACTGGACTCAGACCTAAATTTCAATAGCCACATAAAATCAATAACATCAACAGCTTTTTACCATCTGAAGAACATTGCCAAAGTTAGAAATATAGTGTCCAGGGCAGACTTGGAGATTCTTGTCCATGCATTTGTCTCCAGCAGGCTAGACTACTGCAATGGCCTGCTTACAGGTCTGTCCAAACAGACCTGTAAGCAGCTGCAGTACATCCAAAATGCAGCAGCTAGAGTCCTGACAGGAACCAGGAAGTATGACCATATTAGTCCGGTCCTCAGGTCTCTGCACTGGCTTCCTGTGGCTCAAAGAATAGATTTTAAAACAGCTCTGCTTGTGTACAAGTCTCTCCATGGCCTTGCACCAGAATACATTAGTGACATGTTGGTGTCATATGAACCGGCTCGGACTCTGAGGAGCACAGGGACTGGCCTCCTGCTGGTGCCCAGAGTGAGAACCAAACATGGGGAGGCTGCGTTTCAGATCTATGCAGCTAAGATCTGGAACAATCTCCCTGAAAATGTGAGGGAGGCGTCTACTCTGTCAATGTTCAAATCCAGGTTGAAGACTGTTCTGTTTGCCTGTGCATACAACTGAAGGATTTTATCTCCATTTCTAATGCACTGCTGTCATTTATTTATTTTTTTAAATTTCTTGTGTAATTTTGAAAGTTTTAATGGTTTTATTCTTTTGTGTGATTTTAATGTTTTAATTGTGTTTTAATCTTTTGTGTGATTTTAATGTTTTAATTGTGATTCTGGTGTTTGTTTTATGTGATGATTTGTGATGTGGACTGTGAAGCGCTTTGTGTTGCCCTGTGTATGAAAGGCGCTCTACAAATAAACTTTGATTGATTGATTGATTTTAAAACAGCTCTGCTTGTGTACAAGTCTCTCCATGGCCTTGCACCAAAATACATTAGTGACATGTTGGTGTCATATGAACCGGCTCGGACTCTGAGGAGCACAGGGACTGGCCTCCTGCTGGTGCCCAGAGTGAGAACCAAACATGGGGAGGCTGCGTTTCAGATCCATGCAGCTAAGATCTGGAACAATCTCCCTGAAAATGTGAGGGAGGCGTCTACTCTGTCAATGTTCAAATCCAGGTTAAAGACTGTTCTGTTTGCCTGTGCATACAACTGAAGGATTTTATCTCCATTTCTAATGCACTGTTGTCATTTATTTATTTATTTATTTATTTTTTTTTTAATTTCTTGTGTAATTTTGAAAGTTTTAATGGTTTTATTCTTTTGTGTGATTTTAATTTTTTAATTGTGTTTTAATCTTTTGTGTGATTTTAATGTTTTAATTGTGTTTTAATCTTTTGTGTGATTGTAATGTTTTAATTGTGATTCTGGTGTTTGTTTTATGTGATGATTTGTGATGTGGACTGTGAAGCGCTTTGTGTTGCCCTGTGTATGAAAGGCGCTCTACAGATAAACTTTGATTGATTGATTGATTCCCATCAAATAACGTTACTGTCATCGCCTCCACACTCTCTGACTACAACATACACTCCTCCTCCTCCTCCACACACTCTGACCTCCTCCTCCTCCACACACTCTGACCACAACATACGCTTTTTATACCCAAAATCCACTACTCGCAGTGCGCACTAAAGCTGGGCATACGGTGTTTGTTAATGCTTTTAAAAATGTTTTTTATGTGTACATTCGGACTAAACATTGGCAATAGCAACTCACACACCTGTGTCTCGCTCCTCCTCCTCCTTCTCTGTTCACACACAACAGTGATGACCCGGGTTTGAATCTGGGGAGATCTGTATTTTGGATTAAACTATATATATTATATTCTATGACAGATTGCTCAAGAACGGTAAAAAGTAAAAACATGCCGTTTTTTGCAGATTAAAGCTAAGAGCCTAATCTTGCATTTGGGCCAAATGAAAGATTAGATTAGGTAGGATTAATACCCTTTGATAGGCAGTGATGGGAATAACTGCCTATCACCTATTACTATTACCTATTGCCTATTACTAGTAACGGCGTTACTAAACAACACACTTCTGATGCAAAACTTCTGATGCAAAATAACTTCTGATGCACACTTCTGATGCAAAATAACGTTACTAACGCCGTTACTTTTTTCAGTAACGAGTAATCTAACTAGTTACTTTGACTGTAACTATAACGCCGTTATCATTTCCGACATCCCGTTACTGCGCGTTACTCAAGACGCACAATTAACTTCTCTTTTTACTTCATGATAGGACTCGTGCGCGTGTTGTCATGAGAGAAGGGAGGATGAGAAAACCTCTCAGCAATTATTGGCTGATGTAAAACATATTTCCTTTACAATCTACATGTCTACAGTTGAGAGGATGGCTCATAAATTGTGTTTTTGAAACAAATATGGGTCTTAATCGCGCTCAACCACGGCTTGTATCACCGTGAGGCCTCGGAGGGGCGCATGTGAGCGCAGAAGGCTGCATACAATTCCATCGATAAGCTCCTTTCTCTTCCTGGTTTATCTGCTAAGGGCAGCAACAGGTTTGGCTAACATACATGTAACACATTTTAAGATAATTTAAAATGCATTTAGGGTAATTTTTCAATGACTATAGGAATGATAAGAAAGAGAGGTGAAGTGTAAGAAGGTTGATTTTAGAAATTGGATGCACCCGGCTGCAGCTAGCAAAACAGGAGTTTATGGAGGAGACACGCGTTTTGTTTTACTTTTTAAAACTCATTGGACTCATTTCCAATTGGAGGATTACATATCTACGCTCAAACTATTATCTGGACTTAAACACAGAATTGGTCTGAACTGAAGTGGACTGTGCAGGTCATTTATAAGGTAAGACCCATAACTCATAGTTTTGCGTTTTGTATGAACAAACAATGCGGGCATGAAACATTCTGCTGTAGCCAAACAAACTGAATATGCCACTCTCTAGGTCCAGTTGATTTATATGATATATATGTTCATCTGATTGGGCTGAAGTCAGTGCTTCACCGGTGTTTCCACATTCACAGTGGCGGGTGTTGGTGTTTAGTGCTTACAGCACAGAGAGAGATGAAGAGTGAACAGGACTTCAGCAGCAAAACAGCCTTTTCTAGATGGAAATATTGGCACTATTTCAAACTCACTGAGGTTAAAGGTTAAAATGTGCACCTCGAGTGCACATTATGTTCCAGAACAAAACGAAAAAGTAACGCAATAGTTACTTTTACTGGTAACTATGGAGCTATTATTGTTTCAATAATATTTGTGCATGCGTAACCAGATTTGTGTGTGCGTAACCAGATTTGTGTGTACGTAAAAAGATTTGTGCGTGCGTAACCAGATTTGTGTGTGTGTAAAAGAAATATTTGTGCGTGTGTAAATAGATTTGTATGTACGTACAGTAGGTCCCATTTCGTTTTGTCGCCTTTCACGCGTGAATCACACGAGACTCACGTGTGATTCACGCGTCTTTTATTTATTTTTTCCCCAGTGATGCTGCAATGACCCAAACAACCACCAGGTGGCACTTGTGAGCAGGGTTAGGAAAATTGGCTTCTCATCGGTCTTTCTTCTCTGTTCACCGGACAAATGCAGCCAGCGAAAGTTCAATTTGGTAGACGTTAACCAAATTTACCCCTCCAGGCCGGCTCGCATCCCCAGCCTATCGCTCAGCAGACGCCCCCTTCCAATCATCTGTACCGACTACGCCAGCCGCATAAAAACGGAAAAACTACCACTCTCTGCCTCCTGAAGCCTCGCAAGGAAGCCTCGCAAGCTCCTGCAGCCTCGCAAAGAATCGTTCTGGAGGAATCGCTTTTGTCTACTTACGTTACTCGTGCGTGTCCCTGGTGTCCTCCGTCTTGCTGCGTGTGGTCTGCTCCTCCTGTGGCTGCACCTGCTCCTGGTGTCCTCCGTCTTGCTGCGTTGTGGTCTGCTTCTCCTGTGGCTGCACCTCCCGCGGGTCTCGTGCTGTGGTCCGTGGGTCTTGCCGCTCTCTCCTTTGCGGGCTCTTTCCGCGGGTTTGCCGCTGCTCGTCTCCTCGCGGCCTGCTGCCGCATACGGCCGGTCTGGCCCGGTGCGGTGGGAGCCGTGCGCATCCCTGCCTCCTCGTGCCGATACGGCGTGGTCCCGTTGTGTTGTCCCTTGTCTTCTGGCGCTGTGGGTAAGTATGAGATCTGCGCACGGTTTATTCCCCTCGCATTGTACTGCAGGCTCAGTTTTAATCCCTCACATTGGACTGCAAGACCTCAGTTTTAATCCCTCACATTGGACTGCAAGACCTCAGTTTTGATCCCTCACATTGGACTGCAAGACCTCAGTTTTAATCCCTCACATTGGACTGCAAGACCTCTGTTTTAATCCCTCACATTGGACTGCAGGACCTCTGTTTTAATCCCTCACATTGGACTGCAAGACCTCTGTTTTAATCCCTCACATTGGACTGCATGCTCTGTTTAAATCCCTCTCTGGACTACGAGCTCTGTTTAAATCCCTCTCTTGGACTGCAAGCCCCGTTTAGATCCCTCTCGGACTGCGGCTCCCAAAATGAATCCCTTACATTGGTCTGTGAGCTCTCAGGTTAATCCCTCACGGAACTGCTTATATCTGGAAATGCTTATATCTGGAAATGCTTATATCTGGAAATGCTTATATCTGGAAATGCTAATATCTGGAAATGCTAATATCTGGAAATGCTAATATCTGGAAATGCTAATATCTGGAAATGCTAATATCTGGAAATGCTAATATCTGGAAATGCTTATATCTGGAACTGTTGTACCGTATCTGGAACTGCTTCATATGGAACTGCTTATATATGGAACCGCTATATTGGAACTGCTTATATGGTACTGTTATACCTGGAACTGTTATGCAGTATATGGAACTGCATATATGGTACTGCCTATATCTGGAACGCTATATATTAAAACTAAATAAATAAAAATAAATACATATAAATAAATACATAAATATAAATATAAATAAATATAAATAAATATAAATAAATATAAATAAATAAATATAAAAAAAAAAAAAAAAAAAAAAAAAAAACTGCAGGCTTTGTTGGATCCCTCACACCGGACTGTAAGCTCTCAGTTTAAACTCCTCACTTGGACTGCGGGCTCAGTTAATCCCTCACTTGGACCGTAAAACCTGTTTAAATCACTTGGACCGTAAAACCTGGTTAAATCCCTCACACTGAACAGCTACAACAACATCCTACTGCCGTGGCTTTGATACAGGATCATTGCTGTTATTATCTACGGATGCTGCAGCTGCTGCTGCTGCTACTGCTGCTGCTGCTTCATACGGCTACTGCTGCTGCTGCTCCATACTCCTACTGCTACTGCTGCTGCTCCATACCGCACTGCTGCTACTACTGCTGCTGCTTCATTTACTTGCCATCTCTCTTCACTTGCATCTCTTTTACTGAAACACTGATCAGCTACGACAACATTCTACTGCTGTGGCTTGATACAGGCTTATTACTGTTAATCTCTAAGGATGCTGCTGCTGCTGCGGCTTGATACAGGTTATCGCTGTTATTATCTGAGGTACTGCTGCTGCCGCTGCTGCTACTGCTACTGCTGCAACCCACTCTCTCAGAAGCTTATCCTGTTTCTAATGGATGCTGCCCGGCTGAGTATGCCGCGCTGCGCTGGCCTCGTACCTATGCTCCCAGGGTCGCTTCGGCGGTCATGCTTCATCTATCTACCTAAATCTTCTGATTCTATCATATGCAGCCGGCCGAGTAGCTGCGCTGAGCCGTCAATCGGACTCCTAATCAAAGGCATCCATACCTGTATTCTTCACTCTTCTGATCGCAGGCTCCCCCATCGTGCTGCCCATCCTGCAGCAGCTCTGAGCGGCACTGAACTCCGGCTCATCTTCCAAGTACATGTCTGCCCTCCTCGCAGCATCTTCCTGCTCGCCTTCTATGACTTCTCTGCATAAGCGTTCACTACTGCTCGCTCAACCTTCATGCGGTCCGAGACGCGGCTTCCCGACCATCCTACTATCCTGATTATCTACTCTCCGACCCAAGATTCTAAGCGTAAGGGCGCCTGCAACATCTATGGCCCTCTCCGATATGTCTCTGCCCCTACAGGTCTCCGCTTCTACACGGACGTGCCCCTTCCGTGGGTTTTGGGGGATTCTTCCAGGACCATCGGGTTGCCGGGCCGTGGCCGCTACTTCCACCGGAGCATCTCCTCTGCCCTACACGAGATATTCCCAGTGGTCGTGGCCTGCGCGCCGTGGAATCACACGTGGCAGAGAAAGAGGATCCCTGTCATGCGCGATAATCTCGACGTAGTGGAAGCATACACAAAGGTCGCTCTTTTTCACCCAACATAACGTGCCCTGACCCTTTCAACCTTCATCTCAAACATTCAAAGACCAAGGCGCCTGCAACATAATAATAGCTCGCTCCGACACATCTCTCTCAGACAACCTTCCCATGTCAGCAACCTGGTTCAGAGCTCAACTAAGATCCCTACTGCTCCTCTGCAATTTGTCTCCCCAGCTCTATACAGCCCACTCCTTCAGGACAGGCGCTGCCACGCGCGCGGCCTCGCTGGGGCTCCCCCACCTCTCCAACAGCTGGGGAGCTGGTCCTCTTCGGCTTTCTCCGCCTACATCAGGCCAGACGCGTCCGCCATCCCGGCTGCACAACGTCTCCGGCTTCCTCGTAAGCTCCCAGCAAAGCAATACGAAGCAAAGTAAGCGAAGCAATAAGATTCTGGCGGCGGCACGCACTTCTCAAACACTCTCCGCTGCCGCAGCGTCTGACGGAACGTGATGCGAACGTTCACGTTCCCAGCGCGCAAAGATAACCCACGATGCATTACACTCACCTCCGCTCTCGGAAAGGAGATCTCAACGGACCGTTATTTCTCACCCCCGATCACCTCCCAATGTCATCCAACGGGTTCAGAGCCCAACTAAAGTCCGTACTGTTGCTTGTAACCTGTTTCCCCATCTCTACGCAGCTCACTCCTTCCGGATAGGCGCCGCCAGCAGCCGAGTATCCGCAAGTATTGATCACAGTAGATAGCGGTCACAGCATATAGCGATAGCGGTCACAGCATATAGCGATAGCGGTCACAGCATATAGCGATAGCGGTCACAGCATATAGCGATAGCGGTCACAGCATATAGCGATAGCGGTCACAGCATATAGCAAAAAATGGTTAGCAGCATTGCGCTGGCGGTCACAGCATAGTGATAGCGGTCACAGCATATAGCGATAGCGGTCACAGCATATAGCGATAGCGGTCACAGCATATAGCGATAGCGGTCACAGCATATAGCGATAGCGGTCACAGCATAGCGATAGCGGTCACAGCTTAGCGATAGCGGTCACAGAATAGAGCAGTCACGACGTCTGTCCCCTCCAAACCAGGCTTCGAAAACTCCATCAACACGCAGCCTTTTTGGGGATTGTGCGCGCTCCATCGCAGGAGCCTTTCCGATCTGAAGGCCGCACCGGGGCCTAGGGCGCCAAACCTCCTCCCAATAAAATACTCAAAACTTCCTGTTTTCTCGTCTCTCCAAATTGAAATGCAGCCAGCGAAAGTTCAATTTGGTAGACGTTAACCAAATTTACCCCTCCAGGCCGGCTCGCATCCCCAGCCTATCGCTCAGCAGACGCCCCCTTCCAATCATCTGTACCGACTACGCCAGCCGCATAAAAACGGAAAAACTACCACTCTCTGCCTCCTGAAGCCTCGCAACCACCGCCTCCCCTCCTCCTCCTCTTCACCCTGCCTCCAATCTGCCTCCAATCTGCTTCCTGCTGCCAAATGCCGCCACCAGTGCCTAGGTCCCGGGGGATTGTGCGCGCTCCATCGCAGGAGCCTTTCCGATCTGAAGGCCGCACCGGGGCCTAGGGCGCCAAACCTCCTCCCAATAAAATACTCAAAACTTCCTGTTTTCTCGTCTCTCCAAATTGAACTTTCTGTGGCTTTATAGCTCAATGATAAGGAGGTGGACTCTGGTGTGAGAGGACTCGGGTTCAAGTACAGTCTATGACACTTTTGATTTTGTTGACGTTTACATTTTTTCTAAAACATACTTAGTAAATAGGCCAACACATTTAAAATAGTTGCTAGACTGTAGTAAACTGTTGTAAACTTCACAATCTGCACCAACCAAACTGCAGGAAAAAAATGCAACTTTATTCAGTAACGGAGTAATCTGATTCATATACTCCCCCCGCTAATAAAAACTGAGGGTTGGCCGGGGCTCAAACCCCGATCGCCCAAGCGAAAGTCTTGGACAATCCTGCTACACCACACAGGCGCTGGAGAAAACACTGGATCTAATACGAAAGACCGCTGAGTAAATGAGCCGTGCGGATGTGCGGGACGCTTAAAATGCCTTATATGCAAGTTAATGCAAATGTTTGCCATATGATCTGCTACTCCTGTGCATTTTAGAATTCCTAATTAATGGTAGCTATATGTAACATGTGTAGTTTAAATTTTTGTATTGCTAATCAAAGTAAAAGTATTCTGAATACAGTGTACACTCGTGTTTGTTTTGTTCCAATGTTTCATGTTCAATAACGCACTTGCTGCTGGCTATCCCATACTGTAGAAGAAGTCAGAAAGGAACTTTTGAGAAGAAGTGTTTTTATTAAAAAATAAGAAGTAAAAATAAGTAATAAAGTAAAATACAATTGTATTGTTACAGTACTTACAATACAGTGCAGTAAGTTAGTACAGTGTTTTACAGAGTCAATCCTTTAAACTTTAGCATTCAGTAGCGACACTTTTGAACATAAAACACATTCTCACGATATTGCTAATACAAATTTATGATGGGGGGAAAACTTTCTTTCTCCGTGTTTTACAAATATAATGGAGTTGGCTGATGAATGTCTGTTTAGTTTCTGAACTGTATTGAACTAGATTGACCAGGGCTCGAGTCTACAGGAATGTCAAAAATCCAGTTCATCTTCACATATGCAAAACATCTTCACATAGCCTATCACTCAGGCGAGCAAAAACCGAGCACGTTTTCTCCAGTGTTAAATAAAAAATACTTAGTAATTAGGCCAACACATTTAAAATAGTTGCTAGACTGTAGTAAACTGTTGTAAACTTCACAATCTGCACCAACCAAACTGCAGGAAAAAAATGCAACTTTATTCAGTAACGGAGTAATCTGATTCATATACTCCCCCCGCTAATAAAAACTGAGGATTGGCCAGGGTTCGAACCCCGATCGTCCAAGCGAAAGTCTTGGACCATCCTGCTACACCACACAGGCACTGGAGAAAACACTGGATCTAATACGAAAGGCCGCTGAGTGAATGAGCCGTGCGTATGTGCGGGACGCTTAAAATGCCTTATATGCAAGTTAATGCAAATGTTTGCCATATGATCTGCTACTCCTGTGCATTTTAGAATTCCTAATTATCCATCCATCCATCCATTTTCTTCCCCTTAATCCATTTCTGGGTCGGGGGGGTGGCAGTCAGAGCTGCACCCAGTACACTTAGCACCAGCCCCTCACTGATCCTCCTGCAGGTGGTGAGTCCACAGGAGCTGAGATCTTTCAGTGGGAGCTTCAGGCAAAGTGGGGTTAAGTGTCTTGCCCAAGGACACAACGACAGTAGTCATCAGTGGGAGTGACTACTGTCCTAATTAATGGTAGCTATATGTAACATGTGTAGTTTAAATTTTTGTAATTATACACAGCCTATATATTGCTAATCAAAGTAAAAGTATTCAGAATACAGTGTACACTCGTGTACATAACATCATAACTCAATACTTCAAAAACTCATAAACTTGGTACTTTCAAAAAACTCAGAACTCGGAATACTTCAAAAACTCAGAAAACTCATAAAACATGTTCAGATCTTTCATAAAACTTGTCAACAATCTTCAGTAAAATACCAAACTTCATCAGTCGATGGTGGTTCCAGATATTGCTTTGAAAACAGTCTTCTTTGTTTTGATTCTTCAGGCTGCATTTGTGCCGAGCCATGATTCTTCTGTGACGTGTCGTTCAATCACACGTTTCAGCTTCAGTGTCCAGATTCAGAAATCCAATTCAGTCCAAATTATGTCCAAATTGTGTAATCCAATTTTTCCAAATGGTGTCCATGCAAAAGAGGACGATGGTATTGTCCATGTCTCAGCAGCTCAGAGCAGGCCTGACTGGAATCAGGGGCTGTGCAGATTGTCCAAGTGCTGATCCAGATGCATTCTCTTGAGGTTTCTCAGTTTTGGCTTAAAAAAAACCAACACATTTTTGTGTAAAAAAAGTAAGTCTTCTGTTCACTAGATGTTACAGACAAGGCCCGCATCCTCCACCACCTGAAGAAGATGACATGTCTGGGGTCGCGTCTTTAATTCCGACAGAAGACATGTTTTATTGTCGATGGTAGAGACAGCACGAACAACACGAACAACAGAATGCAAGTGTATTATACAGAGCGGAGGCATGGAGACCTCCAATCAGCAGCTGCCACAGTGCCATGTAGCTTGGCCTTCAGATAGACAAAACAAGGGAAAAGTACTGGCTTCTGCACATTGATAGAATGATGAGTTTAACTTGAACAAAAGTTGCTTCAAAGTGTTATGAAATCTCACATATCCATGGAAATTGAATTTGGTATATCTACACATGTTTTGTGTAGGTAATGGATATGTATGTGATTGGCTGAAAAATCACACGTGGCCAGCCCACGTGGGAATACTCCCCATTGGTAGCTTACTCCCCATTGGATGAAATCACTACTTTCAAATAAGTATAATCTCTCGTGATTGGCTGGCAGATCTGTCACTATTGGTCACCCTGCCTCATAATTAATGTAATAATATTTATATAAATATATATTTATTCATATTATTATGTTTATTGTTGTCCAAATCTTGAATTTCATGCGTGTTTTGGCGTGTTGTGCCGAAGGTTGAAATGAATAGTTGCTAGACTGTAGTAAACTTGTAAAACGATATTGCTAATACAAATGTATGATGGGTGGGAAACTTTCTTTCTCCGTGTTTTACAAATATAATGGAGTTGGCTGATGAATGTCTGCTTAGTTTTAACACTAGCAAACCCAAGCGAAATTGGCCCCTGTTTTGAAAAGAAGGAGCTAACTTGCTAGGTTGGCTGCTAACATTTGCATGTATTGATTTGCAAATTTAGGTAATGACTTATAACAGCAGGGGCCTGGGGTGGGCTTTGTTTATTCGTGCGGGGGAGGGAGAGCTGCAAGAGAGTACTACAATAGTCCACAGATACACATTTGGACAATGCAGAAGAGATGCCATGGCAGTGCTGTGTCCCCTGAGAATGCACAGTATATATTTTGTAATCAGTTTGTGCATTTCTCAGAACAATTAGTGCAAACGGCAAAACCTCATGGATAACTTGCTAAAAAGTCACTTCCTCAAAATGAACTTAATTCCTCAAAAGAAAGTCTTCATGTCAATGAAACGGTCTGTGTCTCAAAAGAATACGTCCTGACACCAGTGTTTATGAACAACAGTCAAATGATTTAGTCATGTTTTCATTGTGACTGTATTTAGTGAGATATATATGTATGTACTGTATGTCTTTCACATATTTACTGCATATGCTCTTTGCAATTCTACAGCATTGTGCAACAAAAATAGCACACATACAGTATTTACGTAGAACAAACATACAAAACACTGAGTCACGTGTGACATAATCGCAGCAGTTTCTCGTTTGAACAGATTACAAATGCTTTTGTTCATGTATCAGTTACTTTCATACAATTCTCTGTTTTATAACATCATCATTTGCTTCTGTCCTGTTAGTCAAAATAAAACGTATCACGACTGAATAGTTTCTCCCTGTAAAACTAAAGCTCATTTCATGGCTTTGGTCATCACATACAAAACTGTTGAACTCGTTCAAAACCAAAATCTGTCAATCTGATTTCATACAATACTTTATCTTTTTACATCCTGAACATTTTTCCTAACACGACAAGGTGTGTTTTATATTGTTTACATTTGTCACAGTTCTACCATAATGATATTCTGTATGTTTGTTCTATGTACATACATGTATGTGACTGTATTTTTGTTGCACAATGCTGTAGAACTGCAGAGAGCAAATGCAGTAAATATGTGAAAGACATACATCGATACATACATGCATACACACACACACACAGTACATATAAATGTGTATTTTACTCTCACTAAATACAGTCGTGTGTAACTTTACTGTAGTATTCAGCTGTACAGTGTTTAGTGCTCACCAAGATCTGATTTTTTGCTTTGAAAAAAGCAGAGAGAGTAAAGTGTCACAATGAAAACATGACTAAGTCATTTGACTGTTGTTCATACTCAATGTTGTCAGGACTTGTCAGGACACAGACAATTTCATTGACATGAAGACTTGCTTTTGAGGAATAAACTTTTCATTTTGAGAAGGTGATGCACTTTGGCAAGTTATCCACCAGGTTTTGCAGTTTGAACTAATTGTTCTGAAAAATGCACCAACAGTTGTGATGTATTCCATTTAGTCGAAAATCAAGAATGTATTGATTCTTTCAATATTCAATGGATTGAATTTTGAGCTCCTCTTCTTTTTCTTTCTCTTTATAATTTACTGAAAATTAGATATGTATTAGACATTGCCAGTATTATTCTATCAAATCACGCAGTCTAAATATCCACAACCACCAAGCATTTTTAATGCAAGGAGAAACTTAGGTAACTTTAAACACAAATAAAACAAATGGACCTGTCCGACTCGAGTGTCTATGCTTCGTGTGTCTCTGGTTCTGTCCAAGTATCTATGATCCGCGTGTCTCCGCCTGTCTGGATTCTGTCTGCGTATATGTAAATGTAAATGTAAATGTCTGTCTGTGGTTCTGTTCGGGTGTCTATGGTCCTGTCTGTGGTTCTGTTCGCGTGTCTATGGTCCGCGCTCGGAGCCCAGACGGCAGTGCGTTCACTGAGCTGTCAGAGCGGGGGTCACAGCATCTGCTCCCGGGGCCAGAGCGGAGGATGTAACGTAACGTTCGGTTTATCAAAACATATCACAATATTTAACGTATAACACTAGTGAATTTCACCTAGATTTTTTCAGACAATAAAGACAAGATGTTATATAATAATTGTTTAATGAAAAAACAATTTTGCCAAAAAAATGACAATCGACCTATTTTTACTGTTTACTCGGAACGTGCCAGCGTGACATCCGACGGGTTTTCCCAGATCGCATCACATATATACGTTAATGCAATTTAATTATAAAGATTAACATTAGTACAAAATATGTATATGTTGTCTGTTATTTGAAAAAGCATTCAATAGCAACACACATACATTCACATGCACGGCTTGAACACACAGCCAATTTTACACATTTCCTTTTGACAAGGAAAGAAGATAACAATCTGATAACGTTACGTAATTGCACACAAGCAACCAAAAGATGTGCAACCAAAATTGCCTCAGACAAGAATCGAACCTGGGTTCTCCAGGTCCCAGTCTTCAATGTTAACCATTCGGCCAACATAGGATCTCTGGGCTAGACAGGTTTGCACGCAGTATGATACCTGAGCGTCTAAGTCGCTGGCAGAGCTAAAGCGGACTTAACCTGCCACCTTGTGGCGATAAGATGTAATATTTTTCACGCAGCTGCGTGATTCCCGAAAAGCGTGAATGAAGACGACAAAACGAAATGGGACCTACTGTATCAAGATTTGTGTGTGCGTAAACATATTTGTGCGTGCGTAGAAAGATTTGTGTGTGTGTAAAGAAAAAAAAAGTACGTTTTACACACAAGTTTTTTTTTTACACACGAATCTTTTGACGCAGTCCTGCCTTCGCAGATCCGCAAGTGTAACTTGGACTGTGTGCGTCTGTACCCAGATTTGTGTGTGTGTAATTTGACATTTGTATCTGTAGCAGAACAATCTGTGTGTAAATAACCACGTTGTACGAAGAGAAGAACGGAAAAAAGCCTAAGTGCTACGCACAGGCTCCGTTTTACACACAAATCTCTTTTTGACACACCTCTGCCGGTTAGCGTGTGTCAAAAAGATTCGTAAGTGTAATGTGGTTGTTCTAGCAGTACACCAGCAGATGGTGCTGTTGTAGCTGGTTATTACCTACAGGCATCCATCCATCCATTTTCTACCCTTTAATCCATTTCTGGGTCAGGGGGGTGGCAGTCAGAGATGCCACCCAGGTCTCATAGCACCAGCCCCTCACTGAGCCTCTGCAGGTGGTGAGTCCACAGGAGGACGGCTGCTCTCTGAGTGTGAGCATAGCCTTGATCTTTCAGTGGGGGCTTTGGGCAAAGTGGGGTTAAGTGTCTTGCCCAAGGACACAACGACAGCAGTCATCAGTGGGAGTCGGTGGAGAAGGTGTAGAGGTGGGAATTGAACCCATGACCTTCAGGCCTGAAGGCCAATGCTCTACCAACTGAGCTACTGTCCCCCCTAATCTTTTTATAAGCTTGTTCACTACACTCATCATGTTATAATTAATTACAAAAACTACCTATCAACAGTGTTGGGCACGTTACTTTGAAAAAGTAATTAGTTATAGTTACTAGTTACTTCTCCCAAAAGGTATCTGAGTTACTAACGGAGTTACTCCACTATAAAAGTAACAAGTTACTATGGAGCTATTATTGTTTCAATAATATTTGTGTGTGCGTAAACAGATTTGTGCGTGCGTAAAAAGATTTGTGCGTGCGTAACCAGATTTGTGTGTGCGTAACCAGATTTGTGTGTACGTAAAAAGATTTGTGCGTGCGTAACCAGATTTGTGTGTGTGTAAAAGAAATATTTGTGCGTGTGTAAATAGATTTGTATGTACGTATCAAGATTTGTGTGTGCGTAAAAAGATTTGTGTGTGCGCAGAAAGATTTGTGTGTGTGTAAAGAAGAAAAAAAAGTACCTTTTACGCACAAGTTTTTTTTTTACACACGAGCCTCTGTGCAGGGTGCATCGTGTCTGAACACGGTCTTGTTTACAAGTCGCCTCCACGCGACTGTCAAGTCCCCGAGATGTTTGGAGAGATCCGGCCATTTATCAAACTAAAGTATTCTTTCCTTGGCAGTCTGAATGAATGACTGAGAGTTGAGACAGTGCTCCTCAACTCAAAGGCTTCCGTACTATATTGGACTGCAATATAAGATCTCAACACTAGATAGCACTAAAATTACACAGTGTACCTTTAACAATGTTTACTGTCGCTTTGAATCTGCTGATCCCTTGCATGTTTCAATCAGGGTGACTTCATCATGACTTCATTGTGACTCACAATCTTCCTCAAAATGTGAGACAGGCCTCTTCTCTGACAATGTTTAAATCCAGGTTAAAAACTGTTTTGTTTAGCTGTACATACAACTGAGGGATTTTATGTTTGTATCTTTTTTATGTATTGTGATTATTTATGATTTTAATGCCTGGTGTTATTGTTTCTATCTTGTTTAGTTCAGCACTTTGAGTTGCCTTGTGTAAGAATTGTGCTATACAAATAAACTTCCCTTTCCTTGCCTTCTCATGAAGACTTTTGAGCGGCTTGTGTTGGACTTCATTAAGAGCCAGATCCAAAGCGTTGACATGCTCCAGTTTGCTTACAGAAAGAGCATTGATTGCTCTGAACTCTGTGTACAGACAATAGTAAATCTGTCCCAAGAATTAAGTTTATTGATTATAGTTTATTGATTTTTTTTCTAAAGCTGGATTGACTGATTGATTTTACAGTGTCAATTGCTTCCTGTTTTATGTATTTTTAACCTTGTTTTATTTATGTACTTGTGCACTCTCGGGACTTTTGAGGAAGTATTCCAATGTGGTTTTACTGCAAATGGCAAAATAAATGAATCTGAATCTAAACTGGGACCAGGTAAACTTGTCTTGGATTTTAATCATAACAGTTCTCACATGCCTGTTGTTACTGAGTACAGTAGAGTCGAGTAGAGTAGAGCAGAGTATAGAATAGTATAGTATAGCAGAGTAGAGTACAGTACAGTAGAGTAGAGCAGAGTAGAGTGGCGTAGAATAGAGAAGAGCAGGGTACAGTAAAGTACAGTAGAGCAGAGTGGAGCTGGTGGAAACAGCGCTTTAGAGTATGAATGAACTCACTCCAGTTCCTGGTCTGCAGTGCCCCTCTGTGCTCCCAGTCGCCGCGCTCTCATCTCGTCCAACATGGAGGAGATCTCGTCTTTCATCTGACTCAGGCTCTTGTCCGGAGTCCCGTCTTTACGCGACAAGGTCTTATTGAGCTCCAAGGCTTTTAGATGTAGCTCTGTAGGCAAACATACAAGATATAGTTAGTATTCGGGCTGGGACTTGATTTAAAAAAAAAAAAAAGTATTTAAATAAAAGCTTTGTAATTAATTAATAGCATTTTAAGCGCATATAAATATTTGACCTGAGAACAGTGAGAAGTTTTTTTTCCCCATCCACGGGGCCAACCAACGCGGTCATCTGAGCTTCTTTGTTCATGTTCACTGTGCCACTATGGTCCGTCTGAGGCCCCGTCCACACGTAGACGGGTATCTGATAAACTGCAGATATTTGTCTTTGTTTGCACCTGTCATCCACATGACAACGCATCATAAACGAATATATAAAAAAACTCCAGGCAAAGTGAAGATTTGTGAAAATTCTATATGCATTTGCGTGTAGACAGAGATAACCGGAGTTTTGCGTTTTCGCAGCAGCGAGCATCCTCGCCCCACATCGGAGAGCAGCAAAGTGATCACAGGGACTCACAATCGAAAACAACCAAAACAGGAGCTAAACCAGGAGCTAAAGCTGAGGACGGGGGACACAGTGCTTGTAAACATGTCTTCACCCTGAGTTTCTTCTATGACTGTAAAAGTGCCGCTACAGAAGGACCGGCGTCAGCATCAAAGCTCTGCCCACTTCTGTGTTTTTCCCCCAACACAGGAGAGGATGTCAGAGACCGGACATGTTTGGAATGTTATGAGGGGGGGGGGAATTTTGGTTTTAAAAATACCCGGCTACGTGTGGACATGGCCTAAAACTCATCCCGTGAAAAACGTTCCATCCATCCATTTATCCATTTTATTCCCCTTAATCCATTCCTGGGTCGGGGGGTTGACAGTCAGAGCTGCACCCAGTACACTTAGCACCAGCCCCTCACTGATCCTCCAGCAGGAGGTGAGTCCACAGGAGCCAAGTTGATCTTTCAGCGGGGGTTTCAGCCAAAGTGGGGTTAAGTGACTTGCCCAAGGACACAACGACAGCAGACATCAATGGGAGTCGTGAAGTAGGTCTCATGGTGGGCTTGAACCCGCACGACCTTCAGGCCCAAAGGCCAATGCTCTACCAACTGAGAAATAACCGTTCTGCGGTGCAAAAAAATAAAAGATGAAATGTGTCACATGAGATGTGTCAATTTTTGTACACACATTTTTGTGTGTAATGAATTCATCTTAATTAACGCGTTAAAGTCTTGGCCCTAGTTAGTATCTGTCTTTCTTTTGAAAAAACAACAATCAATACAAAGAACTCCAATCGCAGATATCGCAGAAACGCATACGGCTTTGAGAACCGCATGCGTAAAGAAAGGAAATACAGTCGATCAATTGAGAACCAGGAAGTACAGTCAACCAATCAGAGGACAGAGCTGATGCCAGGATGTCTGTTTGTGCTTGAAGCAAAAAAGGTAACCACCTACTAAATATTTGTAAATCTAGATGATGAGATCCTGTATTTGTAGTATAGAATATACAGTAGTAGATTCAGTATATCCAGTAGTATAGAAATGTCAGTGTTGCATTACAAGTTCCTACAGAACAGTAGGACTAGGCAACATAAGTGAATATTAAGTATAGCTCTGTACTATAAATAATATAAAATTAACTAATTAATTTAAAATAGTTCTGTTTCGCTGCGACAACTGATGGATTGTATGTTCACTTTTTATAATTTACTGTGACTAATTATTATTTGAAACCTTTGTGTGAATGCTTTTTGTTTAGTTAAGCACTTAGAGTTGCCTTGTGTATGAACGCCGCAATACAAATAAACATGCCTTGCCTAAAAAGGTACCAGCTAATCAGCTAATTTCTGAAACCAGCTCAAGCATCAGGCTGATACAAAATGCCCAATCGTCACAAAACTCATGCCGAGTTTTCTACAGTACATTGATCTTTGAGTCACTGTCTCAATGCGTCTTAATTTGGGCTGTTTTTATGGATATCATGCTGTTTGCTTTACTCGTCTGTGTTGGTAGAAACCTCCAAAGAGAAACACACTTTTGATTTGTTCCTCACTGTGGACCAGGGTTCGAATTACGGGGGAGCTAAGGGGAGCTCGGCTCCCCTGAAAAGGACCTGGGCTCCCCTGAAAGCCTACTTTGAGACTTTTAGGGGGAGCTCTAAAACACTGTCCATTTTTTGTGTCGCATATAGATTTTGATTTTCTGTACATTAAGGTTCCTGAAATAAATTATGATATAAAAAATGTGTCAATGCTGTGTGTTTATTCGCTCATTACATTACTATTTCGGAACATAATATTTCAGTTTTTTACGTCAACACTTGAACTTCTCACTGAGTTGGTATTTGAATGTTAGCTTAACTTCAACATACTTTATTCGTTTTTTGGAATTAGTAAGAATGTCAAAAAGAAAGCAGCCAAACCTCGGTCAATTTGGATTTACAAAACAAACAAAGAGGAGTGATGACAGCGCACCAGCAACAACTATCTTGCCGGTGTTACCGCCGCCGCCGCTTGCTGCTGCTAGTGACAGCACCGCCACCGAGGATAGCGAGACTTGGGCACCAGAAACCACCGCTGTGACCTGCAGCGGACCTGGCGGTCATGCACCACCTTTCAACTGGACAACAAAGCAATGGAGTGAGTGGAGAACCAGGAATACATGGCTCTACTCCAAAAATCAGAAGTTAGGATGTACAGTATGCATGGAGGCAAAAAACCTGTTGCTCGCCGAAAGAGCAACAGGAGTACATCTGTCAGAGGAATGGATGAATGGAGAGGTCAGCAGCGAGTCACAGAATAACCTGCGGAAAAAGATTTACAAGCATCGAGACAGTTTGGCACACAAAAGAGCGGTTGAGATTTCGGAGATGAGGGAAAAGGATGTGCTCCCAAACAAGGTGCTTGAAGTAAATGCTCATTTAATGCAAGAAACAGCTACGTCTTTCAGATCTGCTTATATGGTGGCCAAGGAAAAAATGGCCTACAGAAAGCTCCCTGCTGTAATGTCCCTTCAAAAACTTAATGGTGCAAACGTGGGAAATGTGCACAAATCGGACCATGCTTGTGCTGAAATAATCGGACATATCGCCAGTGAAATGAGAGCTAAATTTGTTTCAAAAGTAAAAGAACTGGGATCACGAATCAGTATCACATTAGATGAGAGCACAGTTCATGGCCTGTCTTATATGATAATTTATGTGCGGTGTGACATGACAGGAACAGGGGAGGTGGACAATGTTTTTTTAGATATCGTTGAGCTTTCAGAAGGCACGGATGCCGAATCGATATACAAAAGTTTGAGGGAAAGCTTGAGACAAGCGGGACTGGATGATGAGTTTCTGGGAAAAAATCTTATCTGCATTGCAACGGATGGAGCAGCGGTACTGATGGGCAGAGTTGGCGGACTCGTCACTAATTTGAGTTTTTTATTTCAAAACTTTATGCGCTCTATAACCAGTCATCAAAAAACGCCCGTTTGCTCCAGGAGGCAGCTAAAGGTTTGAACATGCAAATCCTAAAAATAGGTCAAATCTTTACAATTCGTTGGGTGGCTAGTAGTTTTCGCACTGTGAAGGCAGTATGGAACGATTATCCGGCACTGGCGCACCAATTCAGAACAGCCATGGAAGACACATCTCGCTGCGACACAGAGAGGCAGAAATTCAGGGGCCTGCACAAACTCCTTTCAAGCACAGGTTTTGTGGCTGATTTGGCATGTATGAAGGATGTCCTGCGAGAATTACAAAATCTGTCGCTAAAACTGCAACGCAAACAAACATCTTTAGTTGATGCAAGTTGCCACATTCAGCAGACCATTGAGGTATTGACAGCCATGAAAGCAAGCGGAGGAAAATCCACACAAAAAGCCGAACAGCGCATATCGACAGGCCTGTTCAAAGATGTTGAGCTTTCAGAGAGCAGGCCGAAGATAAACCGTCTTCAGTTCAACCAGTCTATTATCAACAGCCTAAAGAAGAGACTGCCCGAACCGGACCTTGTCCAGATGCTGAAAACGCTGGATAAACGCTTTTGGCCACAGCAACATAGCGCCCGTATCCTATATGGAGAAACTGAAGTTCGAGCATTGGCAAAAATACTGGGAGAACCGGCCCGAGAGGCTGTCGAGGAGTTCCGGGACTTTAAATTGCAAAACAGAGCACCAGGGAAAACGCTTGTCAAACTTCAAACAGCAAGTCTGACCTACTTGCCCTCCTCAGCTGAGTGTGAGAGGGGATTTTCTGCAGTGAATTCTACTGACAGCAAGTATCGCAACAAGTTGCGTGAACAAAGCCTCTCCTCGCTTCTCTTCGTGGACCTGAATGGACCCCCTTTGGAGCAATTTGACCCTCTGCCTTTTGTATCATCTTGGATTAAAGCCGGTCACCGACCCTCAACATCCTGGGTTACAGGACGGAAAGCAAAGACAGAAGAACCCAGGCCTCTGTGGTCACTTCTGATTTAAGGTAAGAGCTATGGAATTAGCCTACTTGATCTGTGTGTTTGTGAGGATTGGCCCTAATCCTATATATTATTGAGTATTTTTTTATGATTGTTATGTGAGTTATTCTGTTTTTATCATGATTTGCATGATGTTGGCCTAAGCGTGGTTGATTCAGAACCGTGGACAGAGCTGTTTGCCCTCACACTGACAACTAACAGCGTCTGATGCTTGGGTTTTGAAGTAAACGGTTTACTAAGTAAACAATAGGTTTACTGTAAAACTATTGTTTTAAAATGCCCGAACACGCACCAAAAGCGTTAGAGTTAGTCAGGGAGGATCGGAAAATAGGGCTTCCCCGAAAGCCACTTTGTAATTCGAACCCTGCTGTGGACTCATGTGGAGCTCACACTATTACAGCACCACATCAAACCAGTGTCAGACTGAGGACAAGGACCAATCACTGGTCAAACTGGAGACATAGACCAATCACAGAGCAGACTGGCGACATGGACCAATCACAGAGCAGACTGAGGATATGGATAGAACACAGAACGAGACTGAGGACATGGACTAATCACTGAGCAGACTGAGGTCAGACAGAAGGATTCATCTGAATAATCAAAACTAAATGCTATTGTTGACAGTGAGAGTTGGAAACACATATCAAAGCGTTCTTTTTAGAGCCAAAGCAATTTCCTAGTCTGGGACTTCCTGTTACTTACATAGTAATAACAAGGATTCTGATTCTGATTATAATTTAATACAGTTTTTTCAGTATACAGCACACAGACTGTATTAGTATTTTATGTCACCTGTGTGAGACTACATCACAATAGAACGCTCTTTATTGGTAAATTCTCCATGTAAACAGCTAACTCAGGTCATTTAAGGACATTTCTGAACAGTGGTCCTCCTGCTCATTACAGGCATTATGTGTTTGTTCAAAGAGCCATATTTGACAAAAAAAAACTAAAACCAAAAAAAATGAGCAACCTTAAGCTGTATTAGCTATGGCCTACTATAAGTATAGGCTACAAATACATAATATGTATTCATGATTACAAAATTTTATTCTCAGTTCAGCGCAACCTGGACAGAATGATGCCACGTGACTACTCTGCTATACGATATATGGTGCTTTAAGTTTACCTTCAATTTTTTAGTACTGTCTGTTCGATATTGATCACGCCACAGAGTTTGCTGGAGCTGAATCAATGTCCGTTGCGGAGAAAGAAACATCTTTAATTTTTCTGCATTATCTCAGTTTTTGAAGTCTGAAAATAGGTGCTCTGATAATGTGATGAGTGAATGCTACACGTAATCACCAACCGGTGTTTCAACCTTCATTGTTCCTCGTGTTGCAAAAAAACGGCGGTAGAAGTTTGGAGATTAATCCACTCCAGAAGAACTGCAATCGCACATTTCTCTCACTCCAGACTGGGCAGTCAGCAACCATTTTAAACCTTGTTTCTGGAAATGTTCCACAAGACTCTTTTTGTTTTTTGACAACTTCTCATTACAAAGCAAACATGAAGCAGTCCTTCCTCATTGGCAATGGAAACAAATGTTTCAGTCAATTGTTCCTTGAATTCTCGATTCTTATCGACTCTTCCTGTTTTTACCTTTGGGATCCATGCAGACCTATGTTGCACACGCCGATGTCTTTACAACAGCAGCCTGCTGGCGTGGGGCCGCGTTGCATGCAATGACACAAATCTACAGTGGGGCAAAAAAGTATTTAGTCAGCCACCGATTGTGCCAGTTAATGACAGAGGTCTGTAATTTTCATCATAGGTACACTTCAACTGTGAGTGACAGAATGTGAAAAAAAATCCAGGAATTCACATTGTAGGATTTTTAAAGAATTTATTTGTAAATTATGGTGGAAACTAAGTATTTGGTCATTTCAAAGAAGGAAGATCTCTGGCTCTCACAGACCTGTAACTTCTTCTTTAAGAAGCTCTTCTGTCCTCCACTTGTTACCTGTATTAATGGCACCTGTTTGAACTCGTTATCTGTATAAAAGACACCTGTCCAGAGCCTCAAACAGTCAGACTCCAAACTCCACTAAGGCAAAGACCAAAGAGCCGTCGAAGGACACCAGGAAAAGAATTGTAGACCTGCACCAGACTGGGAAGAGTGAATCTACAATAGGCAAGCAGCTTGTTGTGAACAAATCAACTGTGGGAGCAATTATCAGAAAATGGAAGACATACAAGACCACTGATAATCTCCCTCGATCGCAAGATCTGATCCCGTGGGGTCAAAATGATAATGAGAGCGGTGATCAAAAATCCCAGAACCACACGGGGGGACCTGGTGAATGACCTGCAGAGAGCTGGGACCAGAGTAACAAAGGATACCATCAGTAACACACTACAACAACAGGGAATCAAATCCTGCAGTGCCAGTCGTGTCCCCCTGCTGAAGCCAGTGCATGTCCAGGCCCATCTGAAGTTTGCCAGAGAGCACATGGATGATACAGCAGAGGATTGGGAGAATGTCATGTGGTCAGATGAAACCAAAGTAGAACTGTTTGGTATAAATTCAACTCGTCGTGGTAGGATACTAAGTTGCATCCCAAGAACACCATACCCACTGGGAAGCATGGGGGTGGAAACGTCATGCTTTGGGGCTGTTTTTCTGCTAAGGGGAAAGGACGAATGATCCGTGTTAAGGAAAGAATGAATGGGGCCATGTATCGTGAGATTTTGAGCCAAAACCTCCTTCCATCAGTGAGAGCTTTGAAGATGAAACGTGGCTGGGTCTTCCAGCATGACAATGATCCCAAACAAACCGCCCGGGCAACGAAGGAGTGGCTCCGTAAGAAGCATTTGAAAGTCCTGGAGTGGCCTAGCCAGTCTCCAGACCTCAACCCCATTGAAAATCTGTGGAGGGAGTTGAAAGTCCGTGTTCACTGCTCTCGAGAAGATCTGCATGGAGGAATGGACCAAAATACCAGCTACTATGTGTGCAAACCTGGTAAAGACCTATATTAATTGTTTGAACTCTGTTATTGCCAACAAAGGTTATATTACCAAGTATTGAGTTGAATTTTTGTTATTGACCAAATACTTATTTTCCACCATAATTTACAAATAAATTCTTTAAAAATCCTACAATGTGAATTCCTGGATTTTTTTTACACATTCTGTCTCCCACAGTTGAAGTGTACCTATGATGAAAATTACAGACCTCTGTCATTATTTTAAGTGGGAGAACCTGCACAATTGGTGGCTGACTAAATACTTTTTTGCCCCACTGTATGTTGACAGAAACCTAACAAATAAGTGAAGATGTGTCAAGGATGTAACTGGTTGAAACTAATTTAGGGGCAATACTTCTGTTTTAAAAGAAAGGAAACGGCATGTGATGTCACAGTACAATGACCTCATAGTATAGACATGAGGAGCAGAGCAGATGAACAATGCTAACTCGCAAGTGCTCTTGGTGAAGTTTGTCTCCAACTCACACTGGCTCCTATTGACTTACATATAAAAGTAAACTCCTCTAGCTCAGTAACCGTTATGGGTTTTTACAAATCTGTGGTTTCGCACTCTCTGGGATCCTAGTGTTTATATTGTGATATCGACTTTGTAGAGTGTTGTTTGGAAATGACCCAATATCACCTGATGGGAAAATAAAATAGTGTGACAAAATTAGAAAGACTTGTTAGTGCTTTGATTTTCTGTATGAATCAATTTGATGAGACAGTGTTACTGAAGGCTGTGTCATGCCTGTATCAGTATCAGCTGGTGGTGTGAAATGGTGATTTAATGGAAAAGTTGACACGGCTCACAAAGATAGGGTAACACTGTTTTACACAGTTCAATAAAAATCCTAGAATGGGCAAGGACTAGCTTACTCGTTTATCTCATGCTGTTGTTAATAATGTGTAATAACTCATGACCCAGTGGGTGATGACCAGATACTAGTTGATTACAAGTTAAAATAACATCCTCCTTCCATCTTTGCACAGTATTTTCCTCTTGATTTGGCAAGTAAACATTAGCTGATTAAATCCACAGAGCCCTAACGAGCAGCTGGACTCCACAGATATGACTGGTATATAATTGTGCGTCCTGAACATGTAATTCTAGACGATTTAAAGACCATGAAACACTGAAAACGTGTGTGTGTAGGTGCAGTGGGTGTGTGTTTTAAATGCAGTGCATGTGGATGTGTGTATGTATGTGCAGTGAGTGTGTGTGCAGTGTTTGTGTGTGTGTGTGCGTGTGAATGTGTGTGTGTATTTGGCGCGTGTGTGTTTGTGTGAGAGAGCTGCTTATTAAAGGAACAATATGTAAAAATCTGGCCAAAAGTGGTACTGCAGTCACAGTCAATATTTTGTAGTCCTTTCCCACTCTCCCTGACTCAGGTTGCCAGATTCACACCAAATCCAGCAGCAAACACAGGGAATTATTTTATCAGTTGTTTGTCCGTCTCCATTCACATTGCCATGACAGCCGTGCTAATGCTGAATGAATGTTGATTCATGTTTTTTTATTATTATTATTTGGACATTTGAGATAAAAAACAAAAACAAAATAAAAGCAATGTAATTATACATAGTTTATGCAAAATACATAAGCAATTGATGTCCAAAATAGGAGTGGGAAGAATGGATGTTGGAACGTATTTCTTCAGTGTATCAACATCAGGGTTTGCTCAAGAGGATATCACCTTTCAATTTTATGTATTCCCTATTTTTTAGACAAACATGTAAAAGTCCCACATCAAAAAGAGACTAACATTATTTTAATTGGGGTACATGTGGTCTTAAATGATTATTTTCACAATTAAGCTATGTATGCAAAAAAACGTCTTGACCTTCGTCTTTTACCGTTTTTAGAGCAATCTGTCATAGAATGTGATAACATGCAATAAATACAAAAAGACATAGCCCGGAATCAAACCCGGGTTCCTGCATCGTAAGCGCACAGTTTTGACCACTAGACCACCGATTCACACAGTTAGACTCACTGTGAAGAACGGACTGAAACTAGCAAATTCTGCATCACACGTAAACTTTTATCAGCTGTCTCAACTGTTCAAAGGCGTCCCGATATAAATCCTCGTTTTAGTCTTTGTTTTGTCATTAATGATTTGAGAGTCATAACAAGACCTTTTTTAGTTCTGCGCCACATGTTATTTTACCTCTAAGATTAGTGAGCCGCACAGAGTTCTGGCAACCCGATCACGGACTTACATGACACTTCCTGATTGGCGAAACGGCGGAGGGTAGGACATAAAAATCAAAACAATAACAACTTTTACGGGTCGTAAAACTAATTTTGATATTCAAATATCTCGGATGAACTACTGTTATCAGTTAAAGATGTGTTTGAAAAGAACATGATTTATTAATGCCTTTTGAAATATTCGGGTCATTTAATGATGACTTGACATGCAAATATTACATATTGCTCCTTTAAGACTCTAATTGCTCTCAATCCTACGGTAAGTGACCAGAGACGAGAGCAGCTAATGTCGGCCTAAACATCCATAGAAGATGAATAATCAAACAAACACACACGATTGATTGAAGAACACAGGAGCAGAGAGGGTTTTTGTGGAAGCTCTGAAACAAGTGAAGGCGTCTCACACAGAAAGCTAATTTCACCGTTTTTTTGAAATCGCATCCACACACCACGTTCAAAAGTTAGATTCTGTAATTCACCTTACAATATGAGAGCAATACATGACACAGATAAAGGTTTCATCTCTCACTCAGTTGTAAAGAGTCAAATATTGGTTTTAAATGAATGGACTTTGGAACAGCATTCTAATAATCAGAGTTTGAATCATCACATTTTTGCAGATAAACAGAGGATTAAGATTAGTTTTAAGACCATATTTATCGTTATATATTTGCCCAACTAACCCTAACCTGGAGTTTTGGGTCTGTCCTCCCAACTCTAGTGGCGTGGGCGAGAGCCAGGCCTAATTCTCTGTGCACCCGAGCCTATGAATCTCTCAGCAAGACCCCCAATCTGTCACTGTCCATGGGAGTATCGAGAATGCACTTTTCTGACCTGTATATAGAAACTGTTTCAATGGGACGCACAACGCCCAAGGCAACATCCGCGCATCGTCCCACTGCGACCCGAGCAAGCTAACTGCAAATGATCCTCAGACCCTGAAAGCAGAGGCTGGGGTCATGTCAGATCCCTTTGAGTAGGATGTCCCCTTCCAACCCCTAGCCATCCCTCACTGTTACCTCGGTGCTCTCACACTTTAGGCCTGTAATCTCTCATACTTTAGGCCTGTGATCACACACACTTGTATCCTCTTGTTCCTCTCCCTGGAGTTATCACAGCCTTTGTTAGCACTACCATTTGGCACAATGTTTGCACCGCTGGATGCTCGCCATTCTGAAGAGGAGTCAGTCTCTGAGCCAACCAGCAGAGAGACAAGGACTGTGACAGACAGAGAAAGGATACGAACTTCTTTTGTTCCACCAGCTCAACAAGCTAGTAATGCACTTTAATACCACAAACAACATTTAACTCTGTAATAGACTCCATCTGACTCTAAAACAGTTTGTTTCTGTCATTAGTTTTCACGTAATGTATTTTTGGTCCCTGTATCTTTGGATCAGCTTTTTCAGACAGAAAAGTTAAAAAGAGAGGACCACCCTCAGCCAGGTCAAATAGTTATTCACAGGGCTTCACAAGTATGCGAAAGAGAGCAGAACAGAGTAGAGTAGAGAAGGCTAGGATAGAGGATAGATTCCATCTGGAGAGATTTATTGATTGTGAGTTTTGTTTGTTGTTTATTAGTTTGGCGCACAGGCCCCAGCGGTGGCCTTGCTCTGTGAGGATCTGTGCTTGAGTGCAGATCATGATCCCCCTGCGGCCTAGACACTGGTGGTGGCAATAGGGCAAGGTGGATGTGAGCGTGTGAAGAAATCCTGAGGCGGAGGTGGGGAGGATGTGGTTGCGGCTTGAAAAGGCTGTTTGGTGTGTGGTGCTTTTGAGCGCTGGCTTGATTAGCACTGCTGGAGGGAGTTGAGCTGATCTGAGGCTGAGGAAGGTGTGGGCCCGGTTCGATGACGTAGGCAGTCTACCAATATGAACTTCCGCTTAAGCTTCAAGTGGAGTACAGTAGAGTAGAGTGGAGTTGAGCGGAGTACAATAGAGCAAGTGAAAACAAGGCTATTGATTCACGAACTGCTGCAGTTTGAACACAACCTGTTATTTCCTTTTTAACTCATTGCCTGCCAGCCCATTTCAGAACAGGTACTCCCATATTGCCAGCAGTTTTTGATGATTTTTATTGTATGTATTGTATGTATTATTTTTCAAGACCCACAGAATATTGTGTACTATGACTGTCTGAAAGAATGGACTGTCTACTTTCATCAGCAAAAATAATTTTGTTTCAAGCTTGGTTTGTTCATCTATAATCCCCTGTCGAGTAGAGGGAAGTTTTACTGAAATCACCAGTCTCAGACAAAACCTGAGAAAAAGAGGTGCAACTATCCGTTGCCGGGTCGCGGGGGCAGCAGTCTAAGCACAAACGCCCAGACTTCCCTATCCACACACATTTCCTCCAGCTCATCCGGGGGGAGCCCTTTGACGCATTTGTCGTCAATGGCAGACAATGAGTTAATGACATCATCCCCATGACAACGATGTCACATATTTTGCACTGATTGTTTTTCACAAGCCAATATTTGGATTAAAAGTCCACTGATCAGACCCAACGTGATTACGATGATCTAGCGCTTGAGTCATTAGAGAGGAGCTCCTCTGCCTCATTTATCCATCTCATTAACTTAATGTTTCTGTAGTATTGGTTCAATCTCTGTCATTTTAGAACCTGTATTAACCTGTGTTAAAATTGCACACTGAAGCACATGTTGTGCTTTAGTATTTGATAATAATAATAATAATAAAGCATATGATTTTATTTTATTTTATTTCACATTTATTTAACTAGGAGAACCTCATTGAGATTAATAATCTCTTTTTCAAGAGTTTCCTGGACACTTATACAGCGCTTTCACTCAATACATAGCTTCACATTTTACACTTTCAGCCCCAGGGAGCAAAGCCCAGCCTGGCCTAAAACAGAAGTCAAACACATTTCAGACAACTTTTAGTTCTAACTCTGGATGCACAAACCAAGGTCTCATGACTGTGGATTTTGATATCAGTGTATCCCAGAGAAAACATCAAACATAGAAACATTAGTGTTGCTGTGTCTCATTGTTTTTAACCATATCCTGCATGTTCCAAAATGTTTAGTCCCTATTTTGTTTTCAAAGAATGGAACAAATTGCAGTCTTTGTGATTTGCTAATTGCAACTTTGCGAAACTCCAAAAATGACCATTTTGGTCATCCCACTTCCAAAGGACCAATGGCTCCTATGTGTTTGGTACTACAGTAGGTCCCATTTCGTTTTGTCGTCTTCACTCACGCTTTTCATGAATCACGCAGCTGTGTGAAACATATTACATCTTATCGCCACAAGGTGGCAGGTTAAGTCCGCTTTAGCTCTGCCAGCGACTTAAACGCTCAGGTATAACTCTGCGTGCAAACGTTATTTGCCTAGTGATACTATGTTGGCCGAATGGTTTGAGTTGCAGGTTAGGATCCAGGGGATCTGGGTTCGATTCTTGTCCGAGGCAATTTTGGTTGCACACCTTTTGGTTGCATGTGTGCAATTACGTAACGTTATCAGCTTGTTATCTTCTTTCCTTGTCAAAAGGATTTTTTGCTCACGTCGGGCCTATCAAAACGCGGTTTAAAGTCAAAGGATTGACTCTGTAAAACACTGTACTAACTTACTGCACTGTATTGTAAGTACTGTAACAATACAACTGTATTTTACTTTTACTTATTTTTACTTCTTATTTTTTAATAAAAAACACTCTTCTCAAAAGTTCCTTTCTGACTTCTTCTACAGTATGGGATAGCCAGCAGCAAGTGCGTTATTGAACGTGAAACATTGGAACAAAACAAACACGAGTGTACACTGTATTCTGAATACTTTTACTTTGATTAGCAATATATAGGCTGTGTATAATTACAAAAATTTAAACTACACATGTTACATATAGCTACCATTGCCATGCACAGGAGTAGCAGATCATATGGCAAACATTTTCATTAACTTGCATATAAGGCATTTTAAGCGTCCCGCACATATGCACGGCTCATTCACTCAGCGGCCTTTCGTATTAGATCCAGTGTTTTCTCCAGCGCCTGTGTGGCGTAGCAGGATTGTCCAAGACTTTCGCTTGGACGATCGGGGTTCGAGCCCCGGCCAATCCTCAATTTTTATTAGCGGGGGGAGTATATGAATCAGATTACTCCGTTACTGAATAAAGTTGCATTTTTTTCCTGCAGTTTGGTTGGTGCAGATTGTGAAGTTTACAACAGTTTACTACAGTCTAGCAACTATTTTAAATGTGTTGGCCTAATTACTAAGTATTTTTTATTTAACACTGGAGAAAACGTGCTCGGTTTTTGCTCGCCTGAGTGATAGGTTATGTGAAGATGTTTTGCATATGTGAAGATGAACTGGATTTTCGACATTCCTCTGGACTTGAGCCCTGGTCAATCTAGTTCAATACAGTTCACAAACTAAGCAGACATTCATCAGCCAACTCCATTATATTTGTAAAACACGGAGAAAGAAAGTTTTCCCCCATCATAAATTTGTATTAGCAATATCGTGAGAATGTGTTTTATGTTTAAAAGTGTCGCTACTGAATGCTATTTCAAAGTAAGTGGTATAACTTTCAAATTGTTAGAATACTCATTTTGAGTAATTGTATTCGGTAGAGTCACTGTACACTTCAAAAACTCCGCCGAGATCGGGAGCGGCATGAGGCTGCGTCAGCCCTCGCTACAACAGCAGCGTCTAAGAGCGCCTTTCTAGTAGCAATTTCTATCTGAAATCTATCAGTCATAAAGACAAAAGAGCCTGTGCACCAGCCGCGGCGGCAGGGATAGGCCTGGGTAGGCCGGTGCCTACCAGTTTTTTTCTTGGCCTACTCAAATTTGTTCTTCGCCTCTCAAGTCATTAGCCTTTTTTATTAAAAGTCATAATTTAAATATTGTTATTTTTATACACAAATTATTGCTAAAGCCTAAATGTTGCGTTCTAATGTTTTAAGAAAATATAACCCCCAGAGCGTCATCACGTTCCTACGTTGCTTCAAATATAGTCCTGTTTATTGGCTGAACAATTTTGTCCAATATCATATCACACAGCGTGAAGCTCGTTCCCGAGAACAACCAGCTATTCCTCGTCTTAAAGATTGACAACGCTCTCAAAACATTCACAACAGAGCAGCCTTTTTCATTTTAGTTTTAAGACAGTTCAGCGTGAACTTTGTGAGGTAGAGTAGCCAGAGGCCCGGGCCCGTAGGTCCCAGAGGAGGAGAGCGCGGTCAGGCCAGGCTCGCCTCGCACTGATGAGGTAAACTCTAGGCCTGTGTGAGACACACTGTGGGCCTCATGTATGAAACCTGCGTACGGCCAAATCAGGGTGTAAATGAGGCGTACGCAAAATATTACACTTTTCCGCATTTATCTATCTGGACGTGAGCGTACAATACGCAAAAAATATACGCCAGGTCTGGAGGTGGTGTAAATCTATACGCTGATCTCAACCTTCGGCACAACACACGCATGAAATTCAAGATATGGACAACAATAAACATATTCCCTCTGGCAAAATTATATGCTGTGTTTTCATTGAGGATCATGTTTCAAAATTTGAATTTGCGCATCAGAAAAAGTCTAATGGAAACACGCAAACTTCGAATAAATCACAGCTCATGATGAGAACCTTCTATTAAATCTGACTTGTGTGTGTATTATTTTGATCTGTATGTTTTTAAAATGTGAAGCGCTTTGTGATCCTGTGAAAGGCTCTATATAAATACACTTTACGCAACAGGGATGTGTGACCCATCTATTGCTGTGGCAGGCTCTGCGCTGCGTAATTACGCACGGCTATTTGTATTCCTCATTCACATCTGGTAAAGCAATGTGTTATTTCATTAGATTTGTGTAAGCCTCACACAGACACACACCCCAATAACGCATCGATGGTATTGCTCACTCACAAATGTCTCACTGCCCTGTCCAGAGTGCGCAGCGAGTGCCGTGAGAGGTCGCGCCACATGTGCAGAAGTTTTGGCTCCAGATTTTCTTTGTGAAATCTGGACCGCAAACGCTCTCTGAAGTGTACAGCGCTTCAATGCGCACTTCTACCCCGAGCCAGGCTGCGTCCAAGACGCTGCAGACGCTTCATTCATGAGAGCCACCGCTGCATAATATATATGAATTAATTAATTCATTCAATCAATCTACCATTAATTAGGAATTCTAAAACGCAAATGCACAGGAGTAGCAGATCATATGGCAAACATTTGCATTAACTTGCATATAAGGCATTTTAAGCGTCCCGCACATACGCACGGCTCATTCACTCAGCGCTCTTTGCTATTAGATCCAGTGTTTTCTCCAGCGCCTGTGTGGCGTAGCAGGATTGTCCAAGACCTTCGCTTGGATGATCGGGGTTTGAGCCCCAGCCAATCCTCAAATTTTATTAGCAGGGGGAGTATATGAATCAGATTACTCCGTTACTGAATAAAGTTGAATTTTTTTCCTGCAGTTTGGTTGGTGCAGATTGGGAAGTTTACAACAGTTTACTACAGTCTAGCAACTATTTTAAATGTGTTGGCCTAATTACTAAGTTTTTTTTTTTTTTAACACTGGAGAAAACGTGCTCGGTTTCAGGTGGGAGTTAAGAGGTTAAAAGCAGAAGATTTTCCGACAATGTTCCTAACCCTGCAAAGATAAAAAGCCAGTACAAAAGTGGAATAATTTTATCTTCATAACTTGGTGCTGATAGTGGAGTTGTATCAAAAGTCTTTAACTTGTACTCGAACCCAGGTCCTCCTGCGCCAAAGACTTGAGCTTTATGACTGGGTGTCATAAAGCTCCAGGTGGCACTGCTCACAAGTGCCACCTGGTGGTTTTTTGGGTCATTGCAGCATCACTGGGGAAAAAAATAATAAAAGACGCGTGTTTCACACGTGAGTCTCGTGCTATTCACGTGTGAAAGGCGACAAAACGAAATGGGACCTACTGTATTGTATATCCTGTGTTTGAACTGTGTGATTCTCTGATCTGATGTTGGGGGATCCATCCATCCATTTTCTTTCGCATTATCCGTTGCCGGGTCGTGGGGGCAGCAGTCTAAGCAGAGACGCCCAGACTTCCATATCCACACACACTTCCTCCAGCTCATCCGTGGGGGCCCCAAGGTGTTCCCAGGCCAGCTGAGAGACACCTCAACTGGTTCCTCTCGACGTGCAGAAGCTGTGGCTCTACTCCGAGCACCTGATTGAGCTCCTCACCCTATCTCTAAGGGAGCGCCCAGCCACTCTGTGGAGGAAGCTCATTTCGACCTCTTGTATCCACGATCTCCTCCTTTTGGTTATTACCCAAAGCTCAGGACTATAGGTGAGGGGGGAATGAAGATTGACCAGTAAATTGAGAGCTTTGCCTTTCGGCTCAGCTCCCTCTTTACCACAACGTTCTGATACAGCAACCCCATCACTGCTCACGCTGCACCGATCCGCCTGCCAATCTCACGCTCCATCCTTCCCTCAGTTGTGAATAAGACCCCAAAATACTTGAACTCCTCCACTTGAGGAAGAACTCTCTCTACCTTGGAGAGAGCAAGGCACCTTTATCCGGTTGAGCACCATGGTTTCAGATTTGGAGGTGCTGATTCCCATCTCAGCCGCTTCACCCTCGGCTGCAAACCGTCTCAGTGCATGTTGCAGGTCCTGGTTCGTTGGAGCCAACAGGAAAACATCGTCCACAAATAGCAGAGATGAAATCCTGTGATCTCTGAACTAGACCTCCTCCGGCCCCTGGCGGCGCCAAGAAATTCTGTTCATAAAGACAATGAACAGAACCGGTGACAAAGTTGGTGAATCCACAACTTGGTAAAGTCCTCCGAGACTGTTGTAATTTAGGGCAATACACAAATACAGTGTACAGTGTATGTTGAAACATGGAAGTAAATTGACTTTTTAACCATATTCAGAGTTTCACCTGTTTAATACTGTACTTTGTTAAAGGCCTTTAACAAAATGTAATAATATGAATGCAGACACAAATGACCACAAGTCTTTGGTCATTTGTCTTTTAAATGGTTGTGAAGTGATTATTACCGGTGGCTCCGAACAGCGTGTCCCGGATGTACTGCTCCAGATCCTGAGCTCGTTTGTGAATCCGGTCACCATCGTCCTCCACCTGCTCCCCGTCTGCGGACACCTTTGTGGCCTAGACAAGCAAACACATCAACAAGCTCAACAGTTTGGAAAGTTAGTAAGATCATTACAGTGCTTTGTTTAAACTGATTGAACTGAAACAGCTTGTGGAAAGAAGCTATTGGACTATGTCCGGCATCTCAGTGAACAATATCTTCTGCCACAAGGAAGAAGCTGGAACATGGCTTTTCCAGGGGCCAGAAGAGTCATTGATTATTTGAATAGTGGGATCTAAGAGTCTGGATTCATAAAGAGCCTCCAGAACAGACAGCTCACAGTCCTTGTTTAGAACTTTCCTTTCTTTGGCTGTGATGTTGCCGAACTACACAAGGGACAGCTTTCAATGGTGAAGTTAAGCAAAATCCTAAAGTTTGTGGTTCACGCATAACAAAGTGCGGAGAGTTAGATCAGGCCAGAGTGGAGAGTTAGAACAGGTCAGAGTGGAGTTACAACAGATCAGAGTGTCATGTTTTAAATACATGTGTCTGGAGTAAGGACCAAAAGAGTTTGTGGGATTGCCCATACATGGTATCATTTTTGGAAAAGAGATCTGGTCGTTGTGAGAATGAATTTGTATCTGGAGGATTTTGTGATGTCCAAGCATGGATGTGTGGTATTATGTGGAGGGAGTTTCTGCTTTCACCCGTCTCAACATGGACCGGAGGGCATTCGCGATACTGCAGCCCAAATCCTCATAACCAAAAGGCCACCCGTGTTACTTCAGCCTAAATTCACATGGGCGGTCGGGAGATTTCCCCGTAGATTTCAGTGTTAACTGAAATGTCATGTCCTCAGCTGACAGGGAACTAAAGCTTTCACAAATGTTACTTTCAGTAGGCCAAATGTATGTTTTCTAATAAGATACAGACAGCAAGTGGTGTACACACAAGATACACAGAATGACATCAAGCTTGTAAGGGCTAATGTAGTTTTAAAGTTAAAGCCCAGGTCTATTTTAAAGTTAATATATGTGGTTAATGTACCACGATCCACTTGTTTGGCGTTGTCATACAGATACAGGTACAGACATTAAGTCAGGCTAAAATGACATAGTTGGACTTACTATGGTTTGATTCAAGTGTACTGTATGAGAGCACTGTGACCAGTGACGGTAGACTGATGAGTCTAGCGTGCATGATGGACAATGCTGATTCTCAATGATCTGTATTAAAATCTCACTCCCTTCAGAACTTCACTTTGAGCATTTTACCACAGATAACAGCAACACAGAGATGGACAGTGACATCATAGCCTACCCGGCTGTGAAGCTGGTCCAGCTCAATGACCAGAGATCCCAAGTTGGAGTCGGCCAGCTGCAACAACCTTTCAGGGGCTTTCTGAGGTGACAGCATGTGCTAGAAAAAAGTAATAAAAACAAGGATTAGAAGAGTGTCTGACATGTTTGTGCTCCAGGGCATGCTTTGGAACCGTCTGGATGTGTCAGACTTGTACAAAAGTGGCTCAAAAACAGACCCAAAGTCAAGAGGCAGTTTAGAAGTTTTAATCTCCAGGCAAAATACAAAAAACAGACGGGATACGGGCTCCAGAAAACAAGACAATCTGGCAACTGAGGCAAGGAGGACACAAACTAATATACACAAGGACACAGGTGAGGCACATCAAGGGTGGGGCAGTAATCAACAACAGGAAGTAAAACTAGAGACAAGAACAAGTAAGGGTGACTTCAAAATAAAACACAGAACAGGACATGACAGTACCCCCCCGCTTAAGAGCCGTCACCGGACGGCCCAGGCACCTGAGGGTGACTGAGATGAAAATCCCTAATAAGACCCGGATCCAGAATGTTGCGAGCGGGGACCCACGACCTTTCTTCAGGACCATAACCTTGCCAGTCCACCAAATACTGGCAACCCCTGCCCCTCCGACGCACAGCCAACAACCTCCTAACTGTGTAAACAGGTCCCCCATCAACGGCAGAGTATTGTGAGCATATTCTAGCCATACCAACACCTTACTCCAGGACGAGGGATTCTGGGACGAAAGACAGCGCAGCCCAGTCTCCAGTACTTGGTTAACCCGCTCGGTCTGTCCATTGGTCTGGGGATGGTGCCCAGACAGGCTCACAGTGGCTCCAAGCAGATGGCAGAAAGCTTTCCAGAACTGTGCAACAAACTGCGGACCCCGGTCAGACAGCACGTTCCTGGGAAAACCAAACACTCGACAGATATGAGTTAAGAGTACCTCAGCAGTCTCTTTAGCAGATGGAAGCTTAGGTAATAGAATGAATCTGACCATTTTGGAGAACCTGTCAACTACTGTAAGTACGGTGGTATTACCATCAGAACAAGGTAAGCCCGTGACAAAGTCCAAGGAGATGTCAGACCACGGTCGACGTGGCACGGGCAAGGGGTGTAGGAGCCCAGAGGCTGGGGATGTGGAAGACTTGTTGCGGCAACAAACATCACAGGCCGCCACAAATTCAGTGATGTCCTTCTTCATACTGGGCCACCAAAACCGCTCTCTGGCTCTAAACATAGTCCTTTGGACACCTGGATGACATGAGATATTCGAAGAGTGAGCCCAGAGAATTACCTCTCCTCTTAAATCAGGAGTAACAAAAAGCCGATTGGGGGGTACATTTCGAGGAACTTCAACATCTTGTAAGGCCGCTCTGACTCTGCTTTCAATGCTCCAGGAAACAGCTCGGACAAAGCAGGAATTCGGCAGAATAGAAGAGCTTGAGTCCGGATGTACGCCACGAGAGAAAAGTCTTGATAATGTGTCAGGCTTCAGATTCTTAGACCCTGGACGATACGAGACGGAAAAGTTGAATCGAGAAAAGAAAAGAGCCCACCTTGCTTGTCTTGGATTCAGTCTCTTAGCTGACTTGAGGTATTCCAAGTTTTTATGGTCAGTCCAAACCAGGAATGGGTGCTCTGTTCCCTCCAATAGATGTCTCCACTCCTCCAATGCCACCTTTATAGCCAGGAGCTCTCGGTCACCAACATCATAGTTGCGCTCTGCAGGAGAGAGTCTTTTGGACAGAAATGCGCAGGGATGCAACTTGTTATCTCTCACTGACCTCTGTGATAGGATCGCACCAACTCCCACCTCAGAAGCATCAACCTCCACCACGAACTGACGAGAGGAATCGGGAAGAGTCAATACTGGGGCAGAAGTGAAGAGATTCTTAAGCTTTAGGAACGCATCCTCCGCTTTGAGGGACCACAAAAATGTACACTTGGAGGAGGTGAGAGCATGTAAAGGGGCTGCGATAGAACTAAAACCTCTTATGAACTTGCGATAAAAGTTAGCAAAGCCTAAGAAGCGCTGAACGTCCTTGCAACAGGAGGGTGTAGGCCAGTCCATAATCAGCTACAACTGATTGTCCAGGAGCCTCCTCAGGACTTGTTTGACATGGGAAATGTGGGAATCCAAATCACGAGAAAAAATCAGGATGTCATCTAAATAGACAAACACAAACTTATTTAACATGTCCCTTAGAATGTCATTGACTAGAGCTTGAAACACAGCAGGGGCATTTGTGAGACCAAAAGGCATCACTAGATATTCATAATGGCCACTAGGGGTGTTAAAAGCTGTCTTCCATTCATCCCCCTCCCTGATTCTAACTAAATGGTAAGCATTACGCAAGTCCAACTTTGTGAAGATCTTAGCCCCCTGCAAGAGCTCAAAACCAGAGAAAATTAAAGGAAGGGGGTACCTGTTCTTTATTGTGATATTGTTCAGTCCTCTGTAGTCGATACATGGCCTGAGACTTTTATCCTTCTTGCCAACAAAGAAGAACCCAGCACCAGCCGGTGACGAGGACGGACGAATGATCCCAGCTTTGAGAGTGGAAGAAATATATTCGTCCATAGCTTGCCGTTCCGGAGCTGACAGGGAGTAGAGGCGTCCTTTAGGGGGTTAAGTTCCAGGCAGGAGATCAATGGCACAGTCATAGGAGCGGTGAGGTGGAAGAGACGTAGCCTTAGTCTTGTTGAAGGCCTCTTTTAATTCAATATAGCAATCAGGGACAGAGGTCAAATCCGGGAACTGAGGATCATCTGATGAAAAGGATGGAAAGCACTTAAGACTGCAATTCGGACCCCAAGAATTTACAATACCAGTAGACCAGTCAATATGGGGGCTATGCAGAATAAGCCACGGGTAGCCGAGTATAAGTGGGTGAAGAGCAGACTCAAAAATGTGATAATTAACTTCCTCAACATGAGAATCAGGAAACTGGAGCTTGAGGGGACTTGTATAGTGGGTTATAGTACACAAGAGGCGTCCATCCAGAGCAGTAGCAGTCATGGGCTGTAACAGGGGGAGGCGAGAGAGGCCCAATTCCTTTACTAAGGATGAATCAATAAAATTGGCGTCTGCTCCAGAGTCAATTAAAACCAGGAGGCTGCGTGCACAAGAAGTGGATATTAGCTGTACTTTAGTGAGTTTACGCTTGAAACAGTCTTTGACGGCAGCAGAACTCACCAAAGTTGTAGGCTTCAGTCCGACATTCCTCTTCACTGGACAGGAGGCGAGGAAGTGGCCTAATGTACCACAGTAAATGCAGCGTCCCTCATCCAAACGACGCTGACGCTCAGCGGGAGATAAATGAGTGTGACCAATCTGCATGGGTTCTTCAGAGTCCAGGGCCGGTAGTGGAACTGGAGCAGAACTGGGAGGAACCCTTTCTCTGAGGGACACCCTCCTTTGAAGGGACAGGGCTTGACGGGAACGGGCTCGTTCCCTCTCACTCAACCTCTTGTCAATCTTTGAGGTGAGGGCAATCAATGCCTCCAACTCTGTAGGCAAATCCAAGGGAGTCAAATAGTCCTTAATTGTCTCTGAGAGTCCATTGAGGAAAGCATCAACGAGGGCTAGCTGGTTCCACCCACTGTCCGCAGAAATGGTGCGAAACTCCAACGCATAATCCAACACGCTGCGTTGCCCTTGTCTTAATGTAACCAAGGCTTTGGCTGCCTCACGCCTGGGAGTAATAGTTTGAAAAATCTGATTGAAAGTCCTGATAAAGAGGGGAAGGGAATTGCATATTGTAGAACGACGATCCGACTCCGCTGTAGCCCAAGCTCTGGCTCGACCAGTCAAATATGAGATTATGTATGCTATTTTAGCACGGTCAGAGGGAAAACAAGCTGGTTGGAATTCAAAATGAAGCTCACATTGAGAGAGGAAAGGCCGGCAGTCTCCAGTCTCACCAGAGAATCGCTCAGGGCTGGATAAACGCATGTGCGAAGAGCCGGGAGTAGCCATAGCTGTAGGCTCGGGTGGTGCAGAGGGATTATCTGATTGAGGTGGAGTAGCAGAATCAACAGGTGAAGCCTCCATCTTCTGAAGCCGATCAACAATAAAGTTCATCTGAGCAGTAATATGAGTAAAAGCCTCCATGTGGCTCTGATTAGCTGTACGTAGCTCCTCTCTGAGGTTACTCACTTGCTCTTCCTGCTGATGAAGCCTTTACCCTTGGGCTTGTATTGCTGATCGTACTGGGTCTGATGAGTCCATATCTTGGCCAGATTGTACTGTCAGACTTGTACAAAAGTGGCTCAAAAACAGACCCAAAGTCAAGAGGCAGTTTAGAAGTTTTAATCTCCAGGCAAAATACAAAAAACAGACGGGATACGGGCTCCAGAAAACAAGACAATCTGGCAACTGAGGCAAGGAGGACACAAACTAATATACACAAGGACACAGGTGAGGCACATCAAGGGTGGGGCAGTAATCAACAACAGGAAGTAAAACTAGAGACAAGAACAAGTAAGGGTGACTTCAAAATAAAACACAGAACAGGACATGACAGGATGGGGCTGGAGGAGACGAGACAAGAGTTGGGAACTACGGACAAATTAGCATGAGATAAACTGTAATGATGTCGTCATGATGTTGATGCATCAAACATCACATACAAATAAATTCTGAAGCTCGTATTGATCGTTGGAGCAAGTAGTAGTAGTATTTATTCATAAAGTGCATTTGACCGAAGAAAGTCACCCAAATGGGGGCGGTGGTCCCTCCACAAGAAGGGGGACTGGAGGGTGTGTTACAATTATCGTGGGATCACACCCCTCTGCCTCCCTGGTAAGGTCTACTCCAAGGTACTGGAGAGGAGACTTTGTCTGATGATTGAATCTCGGATTCAGGAGGAGCAGTTTGATTTTCGTCCCGGCCGCGGATCACAGGACCAGCTCTGTACGCTCCATCGAATACCCGAGGGATCATGGGAGTTCGCCCAACCTGTCCACATATGATTTGTGGATTTGAAGAAGGCGTTTGACCATGTTCCCTGGGGAGCCCTCGGGGGGGGGGGGGGGGGGGGGGGGGGGCGCAGGGGGGCAGCGGTGCCCAAAGTGGGGCTTGCAGGCCAAGGCTTGTCAGACTGCTTCGATTGGCTCACCGAAAGGTACCCTTCTCAATTGTTTCTAACTGAGGTCGCTCGCAATTATGATGATCCCCCATGAGCCTTGACGCTTGCAGTTCGCAGAATTAACTAAATGGAGCATCATTGGCAGTGGAACAGACAAGAGGCCTTTTAAATTCATGTAATTGAAGCAGATTTTAGTGTTAAATATAGTTTTGTTGTTCACATTTGCAATTTTGTGGCTGCACTTGTTTGTTGTTCTTTTAACGACGTGTAGGAAAGCCAAGCAGAGAAGTGAACCTAGTGTTAGGTTTCGCTTTTGAGCATGAATGCTATTGTCAGAGCAACACGGCAGCCATATGTGATGCATTCATCTTGTTCCCTGAGTGTCAGTGTGCGTTGGTGACATGGATCTATTATAATATCTGAATAGGGTATACCTAACTTGGAGCTGAAGAACCCATGTGCTCGGGGGATTCTCGTGGTACTGTAGACTAAACAAGAATTAAATTCTTGTGGGCTACCCAAGAATTTTCCACATAAAACTCAATGTAAACAAAAACAGCTCAACCTCAGCTGACCGAGAACCTACAGCTTTCATATAGGTTGGATTTTATGAGGTTATTAGTGTCTCATGTTGTTGTGAACTTTTTTTCTTCTTAAATCCTTTGGTTTTCTATGAATCCACAAACTCTGCTTGATTGTCTCCTGCTCGAGCTCCGCTCTGATTGGGCATCGGATCGGTCAGGACGCGCCGTGCCCCTCTGTGCAAGTGCATGAGAGCCACACGCGCGAGTTTGGTGCAAAACAACATGGAATCTCGTTAGCTGCGCAGAACCAGACCGGAGAAATTACCAAATATGGACGAGTTCCGCTAATCTTGTCTGTTCTTTATTGCAGACCACACACACACATGATTATAACCTGTAAATAAACAACGACTGAGAAATACCCCTCCTCTGGACCATGATTCCCAGAGCAGGCAGTCTTTCCATACTGTTGCCGCCTCAAACCAGCATATTTCCCTTGGTAGACATGTTAAAATGTTGAGCCTCCACTTCACTAAGGCTGTGTTGTTTCGTTTTCATTCAGCTTGTCATTTGCACTGATAGAAAATAATTCATGCATTTAATTATTCAAAAATCATTGAAGGAACTTTATCAAATTTACATTTATTTGTGTTTCACATGTATTATCAGTGTATTTGGCCTACGGCCCACTGGCATATTTTCAATTTGGCCCTTGGAAGCAAAACGTTTGGGCACCCTAGACTCTCTACCTTCAAACCATAGACTGTATATAATAACGGACAGAGTCACGCCTATCTCCGCCGTTCATAGGAGTTGGCCATGAAAAGTGCTTTCATGGAGCAATCCAAGATGGCCGCGAGTGGTCCCGCCCACAAGAAAATTGTGGAAAAACGCATCTGCGCATGCGTCAGCCGGCGCAGCTTCATTCATTTGAACGAGAGACTTCAAAAATTCACCGCGAGTAAACTAGAGTGGTCCAAAAAAATTCACCCCCCTCAGCATTGACACACATGTGGAACGGAGCTTTGGGCCAAGAGCCAACTTTTGGTCCATCCTGTAAAGACGTTTTTGAGAGGTCTGCCAACGCTATATGTTAGCATTGGCTAATTCTTCTTCTGGGTCCACCCCCATCGGCCAGGGGTGGTATTGCAAGCATGTCAGCGCACGTCATTTTGGCCACTTTTGAGCTGGGACCCGCCCCCACTGCTTCAAACCCATGGATAATAGACTCTCTACCTTCAAACCCACAGACCATAGACTGTCTACCTTCAAACCCACAGACCATAGACTCAACCTTCAAACCCCCAGACCATAATAATAATAATAACTCTATTTATAGAGCACTTTAAAAACAACACACTTGACCGAAGTGCTGAACACAAGTAAAAACACAATATAATATAGAAACATATACAAGAATACAAATTCCACAGAAAGTCAACCCACTGAGTTAAAAGCCAAAGTAAAAAGAAAAAAGCGACTTAAAAACAGGAAGTGAGTTCGCCAGTCTAATATGCAGAGGCAGACCATTCCACAGTCTGGGAGCTGCTGCTGCAAAAGCCCGATCCCCTCTCGACTTCTTTCTGGTCTTAGGGACCACTAAAAGAGGCTGGTCTGCTGATCTTAGAGCCCGTGACGGAGTGTGGAGCAGATCCGTCAGATACTGAGGGGCCAATCCATGCAAACATTTGAACACAAGTAACAGAATCTTAAAATCAATACGAAGGTGCACAGGGAGCCAGTGAAGAGAACAAAGAATAGGGGTGATTTGGTCAAATTTGCGCGTTCCAGTTAAGAGTCTGGCAGCAGCATTTTGGATTAATTGAAGGCGTGAAAGTGAGGTTTTACTGAGTCCGGTATAGAGGGAATTGCAGTAATCTAAGCGAGAGGTAATAAAAGCATGGATTAAAATTTCAAAGTTATGACGAGATAAAAACGATTTGACTTTGCAAGTCGCCTCAGTTGAAAAAAGCTGGTCTTCACAACAACACTGATTTGGGCATCCAGTTTTAAAGAGGAGTCCATTTTTACTCCAAGATTTGTCCCTACTGGGCTCACAGCCTGGGCCAGGGGGGCAAGCTCAGTAGGAACAGCTGCTGCAGTGTCCGTGGATGAGAAAATGATGACCTCTGTTTTCTTGTTATTAAAATGCAAAAAATTAAAAGCCATCCATGTTTTGACCTCATCCAAACATACAATCAATGACTTGGACTGAGTCAGTGGCACGTACAATTGACAGTCATCCGCATAAAAACAAACGACACTTTCTATGTTTTCGAAGAAGCTCTCCAAGAGGCAACAAATACAATGAAAACAGTAGAGGTCCAAGCACCCCCCGCACGTAAGTGAAGCCATGGAGGACTCAGCATCACAAAGCCGGACGGAAAATCTCCTGCCATAGACTCTATACACTGTAGTTAGCTGCAGTCATGAGGTATTTACCGATGTTTATATTGCCCCCTAACAGCAGAGAATATGACCAGAATACAGAAAAATAGTAAATGGTAATATCTTCTTTACATTATATGTACTGTATATATTATATTTATCATTTACTTTAAAGTAGCTATAATATAATAAACAAAAGTAATATATTGACTAGTGAGTCATCAGCACAGAATTATCAGATGAATGGAATACAGTGCCTTGCGAAAGTATTCGCCCCCCTTGAACCTTTCTACATTTCGCCACATTTCAGGCTTCAAACATAAAGATATAAAAAAAAAATTTTTTTTCAAGAATCAACAACAAGTGGGACACAATCGTGAAGTAGAACAAAATTTATTGGATAATTTAAACTTTTTTAACAAATAAAAAACTGAAAAGTGGGGCATGCAATATTATTCGGCCCCCTTGCGCTAATACTTTGTAGCGCCACCTTTTGCTGCAATTACAGCTGCAAGTCGCTTGGGGTATGTCTCGATCAGTTTTTCACATCGAGAGACTGGAATTCTTGCCCATTCTTCCTTGCAAAACAGCTCGAGCTCAGTGAGGTTGGATGGAGAGCGTTTGTGAATAGCAGTCTTCAGATCTTTCCACAGATTCTCGATTGGATTCAGGTCTGGACTTTGACTTGGCCATTCTATCACCTGGATACGTCTATTTGTGAACCATTCCATTGTAGATTTGGCTTTATGTTTTGGATCATTGTCCTGTTGGAAGATAAATCTCCGTCCCAGTCTCAGGTCTTTTGCAGACTCCAACAGGTTTTCTTCCAGAATGGTCCTGTATTTGGCTCCATCCATCTTCCCATCAATTTTAGCCATCTTCCCTGTCCCTGCTGAAGAAAAGCAGGCCCAAACCATGATGCTGCCACCACCATGTTTGACAGTGGGGATGGTGTGTTCAAGGTGATGAGCTGTGTTGCTTTTACGCCAAACATACCGTTTTGCATTGTGGCCAAAAAGTTCGATTTTGGTTTCATCTGACCAGAGCACCTTCTTCCACATGTTTGGTGTGTCTCCCAGGTGGCTTGTGGCAAACTTTAAACGAGACTTTGTATGGATATCTTTGAGAAATGACTTTCTTCTTTCCACTCTTCCACAAAGGCCAGATTTGTGCAGTGCACGACTGATTGTTGTCCTATGGACAGACTCTCCCACCTCAGCTGTAGTTATCTGCATTTCATCCAGAGTGATCATGGGCCTCTTGGCTGCATCTCTGATCAGTCATTTAAAGATCCTCACTGAACTTCTGGAGTGAGTTTGCTGCACTGAAAGTAAAGGGGCCGAATAATATTAGACGCCCCACTTTTCAGTTTTTTATTTGTTCAAAAAGTTTAAATTATCCAATAAATTTCGTTCCACTTCACGATTATGTCCCACTTGTTGTTGATTCATGACAAAAAATTATTTTTTTTTATCTTTATGTTTGAAGCCTGAAATGTGGCAAAATGTTGAAAGGTTCAAGGGGGCCAAATAATTTCGCAAGGCACTGTATGTATAATGTTGTAATAATAACAGCAATTAAGTTAATAAGACTGACTCGTAGATTATCAGAATTTCAATTAAATTCCAATTTATTTATGGAAAGCCCCTTGAGATGAACAGGTGGATGGCAAACTCTGCACTGAAACTGTTTTGCAGAGCAGAGAGAGTGTCTTGCAGGGGGTGACAGTCATGGTCCAGCATAGATGTTGGGTATCCAAGGGACAGCCCAGGACAGAGCTGGACTTCCTGATGACTTTGTCCAGCTTCTTCCTGTCCCTCTCTGTGAGGCTGCTGTTCCAGCAGCTTATGTTCAAAGCAGCCCAAAACCAAAAACCCATCAATATACTGTATATTGTTAACCAATATAGCATGAATAGTATACAATCGAAAATAGAGAATAGAGGAGGTAGTGTAGTGGATCACATTGTATTTGGTAAGTGGATAATAACTTGATAAATAGATTTAAAAAAACAAACAAAAAAAGATAGATTAAAAAAAAAAAAAAACAGTTGAGGACGCCACAGGGATGAAGGACTGGACTGATCCGGGGTTTACCTTGAGCTCCTCGGTCATGTTCTCAAAACGGTAGAGAGTGTTGTAGGGCGGGGGCAGCGGGGAGCTCAGAGTGACCTCCGTAATGATCCGGTACAGACGCTCCATATCACTGATGAGGAGACCCGAGCACTCGTCATCACAGGCTGCAACACAACACAGACTAAGTACTCTATTCACTTTCACATGTTTGCATTTTTCCTGTCTTTTTGCCAAAAGTGACATGTACATTTCTCCATTGTGAGATCAATAAAGGGTTATCTTATCTTATCCACAGCCTCAGTCCTGGTTCTACAGCCAGGGTGTCATGGAGTAGACCTTTTAGTTACTTTTCCTAAATTTATTTAGATTATATTGGTTCTTTTCAGTGTCTGTTCAATTGTCTGTCTGTCCCGCCCTAATGTGTTTCACCTGTGTGTCCCTGTGTGTATTTAAACCCTGTGCTTGTCTCCTCTTGTTGGTTCATTGTGTTTTTGTACCTGGTTCTTCTTGGTTTGAGTTTGGAGTTCTGTATCTTGAATTATATTATTTGAGTTTTTGTTAGTTAAAACTGAAATTTTTGGCAGTCCTGCATTTTGTGTCTTTCCTCCTTTTAAAAACGTGGCAAAGGGTTTCTGAGTGGTTCCTTGTCAATGGAGGATGGTCTAAGGACAGTGATGATCTGGGAAATTTGTGTATATACAAATACATTGAATAAATTGAATTGAAAGGCGGTCATTATAAATCTAATCACATCACACACATCAAACCCACATGCAGGTTGCACAGTGCAAATTTAAACACATATATATATATAGATATATGTATATATATATTATATCTAAGCTGAAGGCCTATGTCATGTTCTACAAGTCACACTAAAACAACAGTTCACACATTAATTTCAATGGATAAACACGACATACAACCTCCTGTTTTGTGTCACGAACCTCATCTTTGAAAGTTCTCCCCCATGCATACACTCATCTCCAGGACACAGGAGGTTCTCCCCAGGCACACACACTCACCTTCAGACGTTTAGAGCAGAGCATTTGTCAGCTTCATTTTAGCTCACATTAAGTTAAAATGAAGTCAGAATGCCATTGAAATGATTGTCTCTGCTTTGTGTCGGCCTACCGGGGCAACGTGATAAGAGCAGTTTGTGACAGAAGATGATTCAAGACCAGCTGGACAGACGGCCTCAGTAAAGAGTCACACTCATGAACAACATTTATATGGCTCACTCCACACTAAACTGTACCAATGTGTTACATTTTGGTCATTGACACGAAAAAGTCAACGGCCGTTACTGCTGAATGTTCACAGCACCCACTCTTGTTTGTTTCCAGCTTGTTTGTACAGTGAAGGGGGCACTACTTAAACACAGATTCATTCACACCCGCACTATCAACGACGCTCTAAGACAGACGTTTTGGACATAACAAAAATGGACATGATTGTTACGTCCAAAACGCCCAATATGTCTAGTTATTGAAAAATATTGTTTTGCCTGAGGCAAAATGTATAATTACAGATTAATTCTAGTTTTATCCCCAACCATTAGCTATTTGATAGTCTTCTCTGTCCTATTCATTCTTCCATTTACAAAGCCTCCAACACGACATGTCCTAAATGTAACAAATATGTCCCCAAAGTTGAAAACTATTTTTTTGAAAGGCATCCATTTTTCTTGAAATGGTTTTAGCTGCCCATCTATAAGCTACATAGAATTAAAAAATGTTAGGGTACAAACTTTGTTGGTTCATAAATGTATGATATTGTCCCATTGTACAGTTTAGTGTGGAGTGAGCCATATACTCTTCTGTGTGGATAACACTGTACCGATCAGAAAGGTACAGTAACCCCTGAGCTTAACCTCAAGAAAAGAGCTTTCATCTCAGGGGACAAAGAGGAGCAGAAGAGGATCCAGGGTTAGGGATCCAGCACGAGCTCCAGTGGAGGATCAGGAGGGCCAAGAAGGACCATGGGAAAAAGCTGGAACAGAAGCTGGCGCAGGGAACGCCCATGACGTGTGGAGAGGTCTGAGAAACATCTCCGGATTCGGACACAGTGCCATAGGGACAGCGGATGGAGACCAGCGCCGGGTGGATGCATTTAACCAATATTTCAACCGGTTCGATTCGTGTGGCGCAGGGAATGCCCATGATGCGTGGAGAGGTCCAGTGGACACCGCTCAGTGGACACTGCCTCCAAGCTGCAGTGGACCTGTGCAGACCAGCTCTCTGAAGTCCTCAGCTACATCTACAACCTGAACCTGGAGATGGTCCCTGTCCTGTGGAAGACAATCCTGTGTGATCCCTGTTCCTAAAATAGCAAACGCCAAGGAACAGGCTCACTATAGACCAGTCGCACTGACCTCCCACCTAATAAAGACCATGGAGCGGCTTATCCTCACCCATCTCCGCTCTGTGGTCAGCCCCACCCTGGATGCTCTGCAGTTCGCCTACAGGCCCAACATCGGAGTAGAGGACGCACTGCAGCGGACGCTCTCCCACCTGGAGCCCGCCAGGTGCGCTCTGATGGTCATGTTTTTTTAACTTCACCAGTGCTTTCAACACTCTCAGCCCGGCACTGCAGTGGGAGAAGATGGAGGACGCGGGAGTGGATTATAATCTCACTGCATGGACCATCGACTACCTCTCGGACCGACCATAGTACGTGCGGCCGCGCAGCTGTGAGTCTGAGGTGGTAGTCTGCAGTGCTGGGGCCCCTCAGGGCACTGTCTTCTCACCGTTTCTCTTCACCATCTACACTTCGGACTTCGCATACGACACACACAACTGCCACCTGCAGAAGCATCGTGGGCTGTGTGTCTGAGGAGAAATGAACTGGAATACCAGTCGGTTATCATGTACTTTGTCGACTGGTGTGAGCGCAACCACTTGTACTTGAACACCAGTAAGACCAAGGAGATGGTAGTAGACTTCAGGAGAAAACCACTATCCCGCACGCCACTGAACATCCAGGGGGAGGACATGGATTTGGTGGACAGCTTCAAGAACCTGGGTGTTCACATTAACAATAAACTGGACTGGTGCAATATGCAATTACCAATGCAATGTACAAGAAGGGCCAAAGTCGCCTCCCCCTTCTGAGGAGGCTTAGGTCCTTTTTTATGAGCAAACCTCTGCTCAGGACTTTTTATGACTATGGTAGCTTCTGCCATACACTGGGCTGCCATGTGCTGGGCTCCGCTGCAACACAGAGCGGGACAGGAGTAGACTGAACCAGCTGGTCAGGAGGGCCAGCTCTGCTCTGGGCTGCTCCCTGGACTCTGTAGAGGAGGTGAGGAACAGGAGGGTGCTAGCTAAAGTCACCGCCATCATGGACAACACCTCCCACCCACTGCACAGGACTGTAGAGGAGCTGAGGAGCTCCTTCAGTGGAAGACTGAGGCACCCTCAGTGTAGGAAGGAGCGCTACCGCAGGGCCTTTATCCCCACCACTATCAGACAGCACAATATGTCACTAGTGACCTGCACTAGGACAGATGAACCAGCACTGCTATTGCCTTTATTTACATAATTACAGTGGGGAAAAAAGTATTCAGTCAGCCACCAGTTGTGTAAGTTCTCCCACTTAAAAATATGAGGAAGGCCTGTATTTCCCCCCCAAAAATCACACCCTGTGTAATCTTTACAGCTGCTCCTTATGAAAAACATGTTAACTAATAACAAATGCGACCTTTTTAAGAATACTTACCTCCACCATGTTTTCTGAATTGTATTCATAGGCTTAGAATTTAACTTATAAATGTATAAGAGAGTGGAGTGCTCTCCGTGTCAATGTGCCAAAAACAGTGGTGTATAAGGGACAAAAAGGATGCGAGAATTGCGTTTTCGTTTCACATGAGCTACTGGTATTGTTGCTTTCACTGTGCCTTCACAAGTTTGAAGAAAGAGCCATGGAGGACCAGTTATTAAAAAGAACCATGAACGACCACAGTTATATAAAAGAACCGTGGAGGACCACAGTTATGTAAAAAAACAATCTGAACAACAATCTTTTAGAAAAATGATTATGCAAAAGTCCGGAGTCATAGCAGAAAAGAGTCAACATTGCAAACCACACGCACCGAAAGACAGCGTTAACACAACAGGAGGCACATTGTTGTAGTTTGCACACAACAGACTCACACGTAAACAATACGTTACTTTTTTCACAATAATCAGTATCAGAATCATTTTTATTGCCATGTAAGTCACAGACTTGGAAATTGCTTTGGCTCAGTGCAACAGTCAGAAAGAGATAATAAAAATAAGTGGTCGGCTCCCACTTGAGGTCCTGGGTGATGGTAGTGCCCAGGAAACGGAAGGACTCCACAGAGGTGATGGAGGATTCCATCACAGAGGGTGGGGGCGGGGGGACAGTGCTCTTCCTGAAGTCCACAATCATCTCCACTGTCTTCTGGGTGTTCAGTTCAGGTTGTTACCACTGCACCAGGACACCAGCCGGTCCACCTCCCTCCTGTAGGCGGACTCATTGTTGTTGGAGATGAGTCCAATGAGGGTGGTGTTGTCCGCGAACTTGATCAGCTTCACGGAGTTGTGGCTGGAGGTGCAGTGGTTGGTGTACAGGGAGAAGAGCAGGGGAGAAAGAACACAGCCCTGTGTGGCTCCTGTATTCATAATCCGAGAGTCCGAGACATTCTTCCCCAGACGCACTCGCTGCTTCCTGTCCGTCAGGAAGTCAGTGATCCACCTGCAGGTGGAATCGGGCACGATGAGCTGGGAGAGCTTGTCCTGGAGCAGGGATGGCAGGATTGTGTTGAAGGCAGAGCTGAAGGCCACGAACAGGACCCTGGCGTAGGTCCCGGGGAGTCCAGGTGCTGTAGGATGTGGTGGAGGGCCAGGTTAATGGTGTCGTCTACAGATCTGTTGGCTCTGTAGGCGAATAGTGGCTGTAAAGTGGCACACTGCCGTTGTGTCCCTAGGGCAAAGACACTTTCACCTCCATTGCCTAGACTGAGTCAGTGTGTGTGTGAATGGTGGTGGTGGTCGGAGTGTCCAATGGAACCATACAGGTTGCCTCGCTTCTGTCAGGTGTGCCCCAGGTCAGCAAGTGGCTACAGTAAGCGGATATCAACCACTGGTGTCTGAAGTGAAATGAATAATGCAGCCGCTAAAATACAATTTGGTAGAACAGATTAACCAAGAATACCCCCATCCAGTGCCGGTTCACATGCCCCAGCCTATCGCTCAACAGACCCCCCCACCTTCCAATCACCGTACCGACTACAGCCATCCGCATACAAACGGAGGAACTCCCACTCCTCAGGCCCCAAGCCTTTGCATGAATCGTTCTGGAGGATCGCTTTGTCTACACAACCGCTTACTTCCTGCGGTCCCTGCTGTCCTCTGTCTTGCTGCGTGTGGCCTGCTCCCCTCCGCGTTTGCTGCCAACCTGCTACGGTCCTCGGCGTGGTCAGTGGGTCTTTGCCGCTCACCTCCTTTGCGGCTCTTTCTGCTGTTCGCCGCTGCTCGACACGTCGCGGCCTGCTGCTGCATACCGCCGTCCCTGGCCCGTGCGGTGGGAGCCGTGCGCACCCTGCCTCCTCGTGCGGTACGCGTGGTCCCCGTTGTGTTGTCCCCTTGCTTCAGGCGTTGTGGGTAAGTATGCGGACGGTTTATTCCCCTCAAGAGCATTTTCCTGCTAGGCTCAGTCGCCCCGCGCTTTGTTACTGCAGGCTCAGTTTGGCCCCGTGCATTGGTGGGCAAGCTTCAGATTTAAAAAGCCCTCCGCATTGTTCTGCAGGCTCTCTTAAACCCAAGCTCCGTTTAAATCCTTCACTCTGAACTGCACTATTCCTCACATTGGACTGCAAGACCTCAGTTTAATCCCTCACATTGGACCTGCGTGCTCAGTTTTAAAATCCCTCACTTTGGCCGCAGGCTCTCTTTAAATCCCTCTCTGGACTGCGAGCTCTGTTAAATCCCTCTCTTGTACTGCAAGCCCCGTTTAAATCCCTCTGGACTGCGGCTCGCCTAAATTGAATCCCTCTCATTGGACTGCGAGCTCCAGGTTAATCCCGCACAGGAACTGCTTATATCTGGAACTAACAGCTTATAATCTGGAGCTGTTATAACCGTACCTGAACTGCTTCATGCGGAACTGCTTATATAGTGGAACGCTATAGATGAACTGCTATCATAAGAAACTGCTATATATGGAACTGCTTAATAATGTAACAGACTTATATATGGAAACGGCTTGTATACGGGAACTGCTCTATATGGAACTGCTCATATTGGAATTGTCATTATGGTACGCTTATATCTGGAACAACAGCTTATATATAAAAATAAATAAATAATATTTATTTATATTTATTTATGTTTTATTATTTTTCATATATAGCGTTCCATATATAAAGCAGTACCAGAATAAGCAATTCCATATATGAGCATTCCATAAAACCAGTTCCGAATACAAGCGGTTCCATACTATAAGCATCCTATATAAGCAAGTTTCCATATATAGCAGTTTCAAATATAGCAGTTCCATATATAGCAGTTCCATATATAAGCAGTTCCCAAGAAGCAGTTCCTGAGGTACGGTATAACAGCTCCAGCAAATAAGCAGTTCCAGATATAAGCATTCCGTGCGGGATTAACCTGGGGAGCTCGAAGTCCCAATGAGATGAATCAATTTGGGAGCCGCAGTCCAAGAGTGATTTAAACACGGGGCTTGCAGTCCAATAGAGGGATTTTAACAGAGCTCGCAGTCCAGAGAGGGATTTCAAAGAGCCTGCAGCCAAAGGTGAGGGATTAAAACTGAGCACGCAGTCCACAATGTGAGGGATAAAACTGAGGTCTTGCAGTCCAATGTGATGGAATAGCTTTGCAGTCAGAGTGAAGGATTTAAACGGAGCTTGGTTAAGAGAGCCTGCAGAACATGCGAGGGCTTTAAACTGAAGCTTGCCCACCAATGCACGGGGCCAACTGAGCCCTGCAGTACAAAGCGCGGGCGAACTGAGCTGCAAAGTACAATGCGAGGGGAAAAAACAGTCCGCATACTTACCCACAACGCCAGAAGACAAGGACACACAACGGACCACGCCGTACCGGCACGAGGAGGCATGGATGCGCACGGCTCCCACCGCACCGGGCCAACCGGCCGTATGCAGCAGCAGGCCGCGACGAGACGAGCAGCTTCGAACCCGCAGAAGAGCCCGCAAAGAGGAGAGCGGCCAAAGACCCACGGACCACAGCACAGACCCGTAGCCGGTTCAGCAACGCGGAGGAGGAGCAAGGCCACACGCATCAAGACAGAGGACAGCAGTTACCGCAGGAGTACAGCGTGAGTAGAAACAAAGCGATCCTCCAGAACGATTCATGCAAGGCTTTCGGAGGCCGAGAGTGTGAGTTTCATCCGTTATTATGCGGCTGGCGTAGTGGTACGGTGATTGGATGGGGCGTCTGTGAGCGATAGGCTGGGGATGTGAACCGGCCTGGAGGGGTAATTTTGGTTAACGTCTACCAAATTGCATTTTCGCGGCTGCATTATTCATTCCTTCATACACAGTGGTGATAAACGCTTTCTGTAGCCAACAGCTGCCCTGGGGCACACTGACAGAAGCCCCGAGCAACCATTATGTGCCATTTGGCCCGTCCGACACCACCAACCATTCACACACACACTATACTCATTCTAGGCAATGGAAGGTGAAAGTGGTCTTGCCCTAGACCACAACTGCAGTTTGCCACTTTAACAGCCACAGCCGCCCCACTGTGGCATCAGGCCAATAGGTAAAGTGTCTTCCAGGACACAACGACAGCCAGAACATCATGGGAGTCAGTGAGACCTGGGTTCCACCCACGACCTTCAGGCTCAATAGGTCAATGCCTACCACTGAACCCCGTAGCCCCTAATGTGTCTTTAAAGAGCCTTGGTCTCTTCCAGACACAGCTCTTTGACACAAGAGCCTATCTTGAAAGCATAATAAACACATCTATACAATGTGCTATGTCCCACAAGCATTTAAAACCGCTGTAATCAAACCCCTCTGAAAAAACAAATCCTGGAAACATCTTAGAGCCAAACAGCTTTGCTTCCACCGTCAGGAAAATAATATGTTTGAAACCTTTCAAATGGGATTCAGAGCTCATCAAGCACTGAAACGGCACTAATCAAAGTAAAAAATGACATACTCACTAGCTGCTAATAGTGGACAAGTGTCAGTGTTGGTCCTACTGACCCCAGTGCTCCATTTAACACAATAGACCCCAGAATTCTACTGCGGAGGCTATAATGTGATATAGGTCCCCTCAGAGAACAGCCCTTTGGCTGGTTTAAATCCTATCTATCGGATCGGTATCAATTTGTCAATTTGAAATTCAAAAAATCATCGCCTTAGTCTGGAGTGGAATTGATGTGCCACACTCCCCCCTTTTCAAGCCTTATTTAAGCCAAGCCACTAAAACAGCTTTTTATCCACTTGCGGAACATCGCTAAAAATCAAGAATATCCTTCCTAAAAGTGACACGGAATACTGTCATTTAGTATACAAAGCCATAATGGCCTTGCTCGTTCTTATCTTCAAGACACGTTAGTGGCTATATCAACCAAACCGACACTGTTGTCACACAACTCCAGAACGTCTGTTGGTTCCTAAGGTCTCAAAAAAGTACTGTCAGCAGCAGAGCAATTTAGCAACCAAGTCCCCCTTTACTGTGAATAAGGAAAGCAATACGGTCTCCCACATTCAAGGCCAACCCTTAAAACCTCTTTTTGTCCTCTTTAGCAACATTTTGCCTTGGTTAGGTTGTTTGTCTGGTTTTTGTTTACACACTTGTGTGTAATCCACAATATTTGTGCAGTAGCCTGTGCTACCTAGCCGCGGCTGCTGCTGTTTCTCCTTCGTTCGGAACACGTACTCCACATTCAAGGTAATGCTTAAAACAGTCGTCTTTAGTTTAGCAATATGGATAGGAAGGTAAGGCTCAGGGAAGGCTAGACATCTTTGACTGTCAGTCAAGCTGCGTAGGGATAAGTCCTGCCTTGGGAAAAGTATGGTATTTTAGCACTATCCTCTCCTCCTTCCTACTTAAACAATCTGCATTATGAGGATTTGCGTCTGTGGCTTACAGTAGGTCCCACTTCGATTTGTCCTCCTTTCCACTGAACGCGTGAATCACACGAGACTCACGTGTGATTCACGCGTCTTTTATTTATTTTTTCCCCCATGATGCTGCAATTACCGAACATCCACCAGGTGGCACTTGAGACTAGGTGGGAAAATTGGCTTCTCATCGGTCTATGTTCACTGTTCACCGACAACTTTCAGTGGCTTTATAGCTCTATATAAAGAGTGGGACTCTGGTTGAGAGGACTCGGGTTCAAGTACACGCTACACACTTTTGATTTTGTTGACGTTTAAATTTTTTCTAAAACAAACTTATAAATAGAGCCAACACATTTAAAATAGTTGCTAGACTGTAGTTAAACTGTTTAGTAAACCTTCACAATCTGCACCAACCAAACTGCAGGAAAAAAATGCAACTTTATTCAGTAACAGAGTAATCTGATTCATATACTCCCCCCGCTAATATAATTTTGAGGATTGCCCGGGCTCGAACCCTATCTTCCAACGAAAGACTGGACAATCCCACTACTCCACACAGGCGCTGGAGAAACACTGGATCTAATACCTAAAGAGCGCTGATTGAATGACCGTGCGTATGTGCAGACGCTTAAATGCCTTATATCAAGTTAATGCAAATGTTTTGGCCATATGAACTGCTACTCCTTGCATTTTAGAATTCCTAATTAATGGTATCTATATGTAACATGTTAGTTTAAATTTTTGTATTGCTATCAATACAATATAGTATTCTGAATAATCCGTGTACCTCTTCAATCATCAGTTATTCCGTTCAAAATAAAAGTCAGAAAAACAAATTTTACCATTCGTTGATTGTTATACTTCCTTTTCTAATTCAAATTGGAAAATCAAATCCTTTATAATCCGTGTACAATCCGTGTACCCTTCAATCATTAGTTTTATTCGTTCAAAACAAAATCCAGAAAAACAAATTACGTGGTGTTTTATTGTATTTCCTTTTTTCAAAATTAAATTGGAAAATCTAAACATTCTAAATGAAATATTCTCCCACTTTCTTTGCTAAGAGTGAAACAAACACTACTAAAAACAACTTCATTATTTTGTTTTGAATTTGCTACGGAAAAGATGAGTGGTGAGCGACGGAACAACTTCAACTGCACCACAACTCAACTCAACTACACGACAACAACTCGCAGCTGTTGTTGAGCTCCGCCCCCAGGCCGAGCTCCAGGGCAAAATGCTTACAGCACCTGTATTCCCAGGCGGTCTCCATCCAAGTACTATGGGGAAAACTTGTGGCGCTGCTCTTAAACAGAGAGAGCCGGTCTTTCTCATTCATTCTGGATACCTACCACTCGGTTAAGTCTCCCAGATAACACAAGTTTTGTGGTCGTTCTTTATGTTTCACTCCATAAAACTCTCATATTGTTCGAAGATCGTTCACACACGTCTGTAGTTAAATCTCGAGTGTGTAGTGCGCTGTTTATGATTTGTTTTACCTCCGTGTCCCATAGTTATTTGCCTGCTGCTCGTAAAATCTCTCTAGTTTGGATCATATTTGTAACGAAAACACTTTCCTCTGCGTTGTCACCAACAATCCTGTATTCCTGTATTCTACTGGATAACATTAATTCAGTTTTGTTTACGTCTGGTTTTAGTAGTATTTCCAGTCGCTAGCTAATTATTATAGCTAATATTGTTTGATGGTGTACTATCTATATGTATTTCACATTTCTATAGTCAGCAACACATTGAGTTGAAAATCATTATATGCAGTTTAGTTTACGACAATGTATTAGTGTTTTAACCAGTTTCATATTTTCCCTTCTATAAACTGTACTTACTGTATCCCAGAGCCTCATGCTGCTAATGTCCATATTAAACACACAACTGTATATGTCTTCTCAAAGATTATACAGGATTCATGCTTCAATTAAAATGCTAAAAGTAATTATTTTATTCTGATTATGCCTAAAGAAATATACATTATACATACTTCTCTATCATGCAATAGCTAGATATTTTATGATCTTTTATTTTTGTGTTGCAGACAATATTAATCAATCAAATCAATCAAAGTTTAAATTTGCAGAGCGCCTTCATGCACAGGGCAACACTAAGCGCTTCACAGTCCACAATCACAAATCATCACATAAACAAACCCAGAATCACAATTAAAACATTACAATCACAACAAAAGATTAAAAACACCAATAAAACAATAAAATCACACAAAAGAATAAAACCATTAACCCTTTCAAAGTTACACAGAGAAATTAAAGAAAAAAAAAAAAAAATAAAATAAATAAAATGCCACAGTGCAATACAAATGGAGAAAAAATCCTTCAGTTTGTATGCACAGCAAACAGAACAGTCTTTAACCTGGATTTGAACATTGACAGAGAAGACTCCTCCCTCACAATTTTCATCGAGATTGTTCCAGAACTTAGCTGCATACGGATCTGAAACGCAGCCTCCCATGTTTGTTCTCACACTGGGCACCAGAGTAGGCCAGTCCCTGTGCTCCTCAGAGTCCGGGCTGTTCATATGACACCAACATGTCCCACTAATGTATTCTGGTGCAGGCCATGGAGATGACTTAACACAAGCAGAGCTGTTTTAAAATCTCTTCTTTTGAGCCACAGGAAGCCAGGCAGAGACCTAGTGACCACAAATATGGTCAAACTTCCTGGTTCCTGTCAGGACCTACTGCTGCATTTGGATGTACTACGGCAGCCTGCTTACAGGTCTGTTTTGGACAGACCTTATAGCAGGCCATTGCTTATTCTAGCCTGCTGGAGACAAATGCGTTGGACACGAATCTCCAGTCTGCCCTGGACACGAATTTCAACTTTGCAATGTTTTCATCAGATGGTAAAAAGCTGTTGATGGTTATTGATTTTATGTGGCTATTGAAATATAAGGTCTGAGTCCAGTAAACCCCCAACATTTACCTGGACCTGTCTAAGGAAGTAGGAGAGAGACTGTAGTTGACAGAATGACACCCTCCTCTTTGTTTCGGGAACCAAAGACAAATAATTTCGGTTTGTCCTGCATTTAGGCCTGGAGGAACTTATTTTGCAATCCACTCACGGATCTGTTGGATACAGTGAAGGAGCAAATCCAGTGGTCCATGTTCTCCCCTGCAGCAGTGAGACATAGATCCTGAGAGTCGTCGGCGTCATTGTGGTAGACACTTTGTTTCTTTGTATTAACTGAACCATAACGGCAGCATGTAGAGATTAAATAGGAGAGGTCCAGGATCGACCCCTGTGGTACTCCACAGGTCAGGTCCACAAGATCTGAGACGCAGTCTCCAATCTTCACAAAGTACTTCCTATCCTCCAGGTAAGACCTAAACCAGTCTAGGGATGTGCCAGACACCAACCCAGTCCTGCAAGTCTCTGCATGAGGATCTCATGGTCGACAGTGTCGAACGCGGCACTAAGATCTAACATGACCAAAAACTGTGACATTACCTCATCATTGTGAAGTCGAATGTCGTTTGTTACCTTCACTAGAGCGGTCTCCAGTGCTGAGGTGTCTAAACACCAGACTGAACATCTCTAAAGAAATATACATTTTAAAAATTCAGTAATATGTTGGGATGCCACTTTTCAAGAATTTATCCCAATGTAATGGCAGATTCTGATATGGGCGATAATTATTGAAGTCCCGCAAGGAATCCATACTGCCTTTATAGGAGAGTCGTATGACTGCGGCTTTTAGGGCCATACGAAATGTTCCTGACGACAGAGACATGTTTACTATTTGTGTCATGAAGTAACAACTGCTCACGACGACTTCAGAAATTTAGAGGGCAATATATCCAGGCTACATGTGGGGACGCTTCAGACCCTCATGATATGCTTTTTGACAGGTTTCCGTACCACAGGTTGCAAAATGATCTTTTTTTTTTTTTTTTTTTTTTTTTTAGCTCAAAAAGCAACTCTGGCTGTTGCATTGTTATACGTCTGTGGAGTGATAGTGTTTTGTTTCCTTGTACTTTGTCATCGAAAAAACTGTGCGAACTCTTACACCTAGATTTAGAGAAAATTCAAGGCAACTTTACAGGGGGGTTCGTTAATATCTACCAACTGTTGTAACAACATAACACGAAAAGTGTTTACAGCAACCTCAATAAGTCAGAAAAATACATATCCTTGTTCTTCCGTAGAACCCGGTTAATTCACCCAACACATCTTTAAAGATTTCATAATCGCCCTGGAAATTGGACTTTCGCCACTTCCGATCGGCCCTCCCACTCTTGCTTCTTTCCCTGACCGAGTTCTGCCTTAGTCCATGGGGCCTTTTTCTTACTGGTAACTATTTTACCGTCACAAGGAGCAATGCTTCCAGAACATTCAGAACATTGGTGGTGAACAAGAGTTATACAATTCATCACAATAGAGCATGGAGTTTTTCTCAAACTTTAGCTTCCCATGAACAGTTCACCTGTGGTTTTCATGTAAGTGTCATCATCAGCAATTGTAAATACAGCTGGTGGTTTGCTACAAACACATGTCAAAATACCCAGAAATGATCTGACAAAGCAACATCAACTACATTAACATTTGATACATTAACCCCCTTTGTAAGTAGCATGGTCAAGAGTGAGCCCCCTGCTGTGGGTGGGGCCACTCATGTGCTGAATGAAACTAAAAAGGACTATCAAGTAGAGAACCATCTCCTTTGCATTCTGTCATCAACATTATCAACATGTACATAAAATCACCTGTTTAAAAAACTAAACCTATCAAAATCTGTGCCACGAAAGAAAGTATTCAGTAGAATGGTCAATAAAATCGCAACATGACTGTGGTGGCCTTACAGGAATATAGTGAAGACATTTTCATTCTTTCCTGGCCGCGTCACTGTGATTTTTCACAAGGGCCCCACGAGGATTCCTGCAGCAGACCCTTCTGAGAGTCGAGGAAGAACAGGGACGACCCTCATGAGGGAGTGCGGTGCTTCCTCAGCAGGGAGGAGGTGATGAGGGAGAACGCCCTCACTTTTGGTTCTGGTGCGAGTGAAGGAGTGATGCCCAGTACAAGGCTGAAGTGCTGGGGGAATACATCGCTCACAGCAGGCCGAAAGACCTGCACAGTGCCTGTTGTCCCACCATGCCCCCTGCAGCAGTGAACCCCCCTCCTCCTGCTCAGACTCATGTCCAAGCTGTCTGAGGAGGCCATAGAGAAGGTTGTGCAGCGGAACTTGAAAAGCCCAGCAGCTCCAGCAAAATACACCCCCACACAAAGAAATGCCGTGTCTTGTGCCAGCCAAAATCCAAATATGAGGCGATGGCAGCACCATCCACGAGTTTTACCAGCCGTTCCTACCAGGTATTTCTCCTGCACCACAAAAGGTCTATAACACCTATCGCACAGAGGTTTGACCAACTCAGATGCCATTCCTAGACTTTATGGACACTGAGTTCTGCCAGTGAGAAGCTGAGGCCACGCAGCAGAGAGTGAATGAGCGGCAGGAGAAGAAAAGTAAGAGTGATGATTCTCCTCCTCCACTGAGTAAAGTGCTGTTCTGCAAACTGCAGCTGAAGCAGGGACCAGTCCTCACATTCTACACAATTCCCTGGTCTTGTATTCAGAAACTACATCTACTGCCCTGCAAAGTATTCTCCCTGTACAAGACCAGGGGATGGAGAACGTAGATGTTCCAGCAGTCTCCTTTTTATGACCCGGAGAGGGAAAGTTTCGTGGTAAAAAATGAGCTATCTGCTGTCTATTGTTTCTATTGTATAAAGTTACTATATATCCTGTCTGTTCATAAATGTTTATAAATATTTTAATTATTATTAAATATAACTTAATATTGATATATCTAATTATATAATTTCATTGTAAAGTCAGCTCTACAGTTCTGTATAGTCAGCTCTCAGCCGTCAGATTTATAATGGGGGGGGAGGGGGGGGGGGGGGGGGGGGGGGGGGGGGGGGGGGGGGGGGGATGGGGGGGGGGGGGGGAAGGAAAAAAGGGGGGGGGTGGGGGGGAATGGGGGGGGGGGGGGGTATATATATATAATATAATAATATATTGGGGATTTTTTTTTTTTTTTTTATTTTTTTGGGTTTGGGGGGGGGGGTTTTTTTGTTGTGTTGGGTTGGGGGGGGGGGGGGGGGGGGGGGGGTGTTTTGTTGTGGGGGGTGGTTTTTTGTTGATTTTTTTGTTGTGGTTGTTTGTTTTGTGATGGGGGGGGGGGGGAGGAGTTGGTGGGAGGTATTTGGGGGTTGTGAGAGGGGGGGATGAGGGATATTGTTTGTGTGGTTTGGATGTAGGGGGTGGAGGGAGGGGTGGTTTATGTTTGATGGATTATTATTGGTGTGGGTATTTTATTGAGGGTGTGTTTTGTTGGGGATGGATGGAATTTATTATTGTGGAATAGGTAAGAGAAAAAAAAATAAGGGAAAGTGATGAAGTTGATGTATGTGAGGAATTTATTAATGGGGTTTGGAAGTAAGAAAGGGGATGGTGATAGGGAAGAAGGAAATGAGGAATGAGGGAAGATAAGAACCCAAATAGCGCTCAGCCTTTACAAAATCCGGTCTACTTGTGCTGACCTGATGCATGCTGCAGACTGACTGAAAGGAGTTTGTGCAGCATTGAGCAAAGTATGTGCACCCCCTCACCCTGATTAGCATTTGTATAGCTCACAGCAATTCTCATTTACATGTTAAATGCCACCTGTGGAGAGGGAGGAGGGACAACAAACACCGTCAACAGCCGTATCCCCAGAAGTTTCACACTGTAATATAACAGGGCCCGACAAAGCTAATCATGTTTGAGGGGGAGCACACTTTGCTCAATGCTTGCACAACTCCTTTCAGTCAACAGTCTGCAGCATGATCAGGTCAGCAACACGGGGGGTAACCCGGATATTGTAAAGTCCTGAGAGCGCTACATTCTGGGTGAGGAGAGGACCGGCAGCAGCAGGTCAGAGGCACGCTGCTCCATAACCCCGTCCTACGGCCATACCAACTTGAGAATGCCCGATCTCTCTGATCATCTGGAAGCTAGGCAAGGTCGGGCGCGGGGCCAGCCGGTCTATGTGGCATATGTTGATTGGCACTGAACGAAACTCTATTTCTATACAGATTGTTTTGTCAAATACAACTGTTGTTTGCCTGAACTATGATCATAAAAAGAAAGACATTCACTAATGTATGACATTATAATATATTTATTGTGAACAGATGAAAAAAAGAGATATTACAAATTTAAGAATACACTTAGAAGAAAAACACAACATGCCTATCTATATCTTCTTATAACTAGTATTTGTGAGGATGAGCCTTGTGACTGTGACGGGACGGCGAGAGCGACTAACGAACTGTTAGATGCAGACTTTACAAATGAAAATTATATAATTAGATCATAATCAAATATTAAGTATATATTTACATAATAATAAAATATTTATAAACATTTATGACAGACAGGTCTAATATAGGAACTATATACAATAGCACCAATAGACCAGCAGATAGCTCTTTCTTTACACGCCACCTTCCCTCTCCCCGTCAAAAAAAGGAGAACTGCTGGAACATCTGCGTCTCCATCCCCTGGTCCCTAGTACAGGGAGAATACATTGGCAGGGCAGTAGATGTATTTTCCTGACAGACCAAATGGTGTATGAATGTGAGGACTGTTCCCTCGCTTCGGCTGCAGTATTGCAGAACCCCACTATCTTTTCCCAGTGGAGAGGAGACTCATCACATCTTCCCTTATCTTCTCGCTGCCGCTCATTCAACTCATCTGCTGCGTGGCCTCCAGCTCTCCTCTGGCAGAACTCAGTGTCGCTAAAAGTCTCGGAATGGCATCCTGGAGTTGGTCAAACCCTCTGTGCGATAGGTTTAAAGACCTTGGTGGAGCAGTAAGAAATACCTGGTAGGACCCGGCGGTAAAACTCGTGGATGAGCTGCCATCGTCCCTCATATTTGGATTTTGCCTGGCCACAAGACAGGCATTTCTTGTGTGGGGTTTATTTGCTGGAGCTGCTGCTACTTTTTCCAAGATCCCGCTGCACAACCTTCTCTATGGCCCACCTCAACACAGCGGTACATGATTCAGAGCAGGAGGAGGGGGGTTTTCACTGCTGCAGGGGGCAAAGGTGAACTAACAGGCACTTGTGCAGGTCTTACAGCCTGCTGTGAGCGTTGTATTCCCCCAGCAACTTCAGCCTTGTCTGAGGCATCACCCCTCGCATCGAACACAAGAGAGGTGCGTTCTCCTCATCACCTCCTCCCTCCTGAGAGCAACCGCACTCCCGATCATGGGACGGGTCGTCCCTGGATCTTTCCTCTTCGCCATCCTCCGAAGGTCCTCTAGCAGGAATCCACGTGGGCCCTTGTGAAAATCACAGTGACGCGGCCAAGGAAAGAATGAAAATGCTTCATATATTCTGTACAGGCCCCCACAGTCATGTAGCGATTTTATTGACCTATTTTACTGAACAAACTTTCATTCGTAGTCACAGATTTAGATAGTTTAGGAGTTTATTACAGGTGATTTTAATTGGTTACCAATTGAAGATCAATGTTGATGACAGAAATGCAAAGGAAGCTGGCTTTCTGTACATTGAGACCTTTGGTTTCATTCAGCACATGAGTGGCCCCAACCCACGAGCAGGGCACACTCTTGACCAGCTAATTCACAAAGGGGGTTAATGTATCAAAATGTTAATGTAGTTTGATGTTGCTTTGTCAGATCATTTCTGTGTATTTTTTTGTTTGACATGTGTTATTGCTAGCAACCACCAGCCTGAATTTACAATTGCCTCGAGGGGAGAAGACACATACATTAGAAAACACAGGTGAACTGTTCAATATCGTGAAAGGCTAAATTTTGAGAAAACTCCATGCTCTACTGTTGAAGAATTGATAACACTGTCACCAAACCAAGTGTTCTTGAATGTTCAGGACACCATTGCTCCTGTGACGTTCAAATAGTTACCATAAGAAAAAAGGCCCCATGGGACTAAGGCAGGACTCGGTCAGGGCACAGAAAGCAAGAGTGCCTGGAGGGCCGAACTTGAAGTGGCGAAAGTCCAATTTCCAGGCGATTATGAAATCTTTCAAGATGATTGGGTGAATTTAACGGTTTCTACGAAGAACAAGAGAACTGTATTTTTTCTGACATTATTGTGAGTTTGCAGTCACAATTTTCGGTGTTTATGTTTTCAACAGTATGGTAATAACGAACCCCCTTGTAAAGTTGCCCCTACGAATTTTCCTCTAAACTAGGTGTAATGGAGTTCGCACAGTTTTTCGATGACAAAGTACAAGGAAATCAAAAAAACACAAATCACCTCCACCAGCACGTATAACAATTCAACAGAAGCCAGAGAAGCTTTTAGAGCTAACTCACTTTGCAACCTGTGGATACTCAAACTGGTCAAAAAGATAATCATGAGTCCTGAGCTCCTCACATGGTAGCCTGGATAAATTGCCCCTCTAAATTTCTGAAGTCCCGTCCTGAGCATTTGTTACCCTTCACTGACACAAATAAGTAAACATTGGTCTCTGTCGTCAGGAACAATTTCTATGGCCCAAAAAGCAGCAGTCATAAGACCTCTCCTAAAAAGAGCAGTCTGGAATCCATCGGGACATCAAAATTATCGCCCCATATCGAATCTGCCATTCATTGGAAACAATTCTGAAAAAGTGGCCAGTCCCAACCAACTTACTGAATTTTTACAATAATAATTCTTTGATATGTTCCAGTCAGGGTTTTAGACCTCCACCACATGCACTGGAGACCGCTCTAGTGAAGGTAACAACGACATTCGAATTCACGACTGAGCCAAGGTAAAGTCACAGTTTTGGTCATGTTAGATCTTAATGCCGCGTTCGACACTGTCCGACCATGAGATCTCATGCAGAGACTGAGGTCTGGTTGGAGTCACTGCACAGCCCTAGACTGGTTTAGGTCTTACTGAGGCAGAGGAAGTACTTTGTGGAGAATTGGAACTGCGTCTCAGATCATGTGGCCCTACCTGTGGATACCACAGGGTCGATCCTGGTAACCCTCTAACCTAATTAATCCTAATGCAGCCGTTAGGTCAGTTAATACAAAGAAACAAATGGTCCTAATCCTAGCACAATTACCCGACGACACTCAGATCTATGTCTCACAGACTGCAGAGAACATGGACCACTGGTATTTGCTCCTTCACTGTATCCAACAGATCATTGATGAATGCATAATTAATTTTCCCCCAGCTAAATGCAGACAAAACCGAAATCATTGTCTTTGTTCCCCAGAAACAAAGAGGGCTCATCTGTCAACTTCATCTCTCTCCCTACTACCTTCTGACAAGGTCGGAAATTTGGGGGGTAATACCAGACTCAGACCTAAATTTCAATAGCCACAATAAAATCAAAAACATCATCACTTTTTAAACCATCTGAAGAACATTGCCAAGTCATGACATATAGTGTCCAGGGCAGACTTGGAGATTCATGTCCACGCATATGTCTCCAGCCGGCTAGACTACTTGCGAATGGCCTCTTACAGGTCTGGTCCAAACAGACCTGTAAGCAGCTGCAGACATCCTAATGCACAGCTAGAGTCACGGACAGGACCAGGGAAGTAGGACCATATTAGTCCTGTCCTCAGTCTCTGCACTGCTTCCTGTGGCACAAAGAATAATTTTAAAACAGCTCTGCTTGTGACAATTAACTCCATGTCTTGCACCAGAATACCATTAGGTGACATGTTGGTGTCATAAGAAACCAGCCCGGACTTCTAGGAGCAAAGGACTGCCTCCCTGCTGGTGCCCAGATTGAGAACCAAAACATGGGGAGGCTGCGTTACAGGATCTAGGCAGCTAAGATCGAACAATCACCCTGAAAATGTGAGGGAGGCGTCTACTCTGTCAATGTTCAAATCCAGTTAAAGACTGTTCTGTTGCCTGTGCATCAACTGAAGGATTTTATCTCCATTTAGTAATGCACTGCTGTCATTTTATTTATTTATTTTTTTATATTCTTGTGTAACTTTGAAAGTGTTATTGTTTAAATTCTTTTGTGTGATTTTATTGTTTTTTAATTTGTGTTTAAATCTTTTGTGTATTATTTTAATGTTATTAATTGTGATTCGTGTTTGTTTTATGTGATGATTTTGTGATGTGGACTGTGAAGCGCTTTGTGTTTGCCTCTGTGCATGAAAGGCCTCTACAATAAACATTGATTGATTGATGATTCATATTGTCTCAAACAACAAAAAAAGATCATAAAATGATCTAGCCTATATCATGATAGAGAAGTAGTATAATTAATATATCTTAGCATAATAAGAATAAAATAATTACATTTTAGCATTATAAAGAAGCAATGAATCCTGTATTAATCTAAGAGAAGACATATACATTGTATGTTTACATCTGGACATTGGGGGAGCAGCATGAGGCTCTGGATACATAAGTAACAGTTATAGAAGGAAAATATGACCTCGGGAAAACACTAATACAATTGTCGTAAACTAACTGCAAAAATTCATTTCAACTCAATGTTTGCTGACTATAGAAATGTGAAATACATATAAGATAGTACACACCACAACAATAATTACTAATAATAAATAGCTAGCGCTGGAAATAACTACTACCAACCAGACGTAAACAAACTGAATTTCTGTATAACCATAGAATACAGTGATTACAGATTGTTTGTACAACGCAGAGAACGTGTTTCTTTACAATATGATCCAAACGAGAGATCTAGCGACAGCATCAAATAACATATGACACGGAGGTAAACACTCTAAACAGCGCACTACACACTAACTCGAGATTAACTACAGACGTGTGTGAACGATCTACGGACAATATGAGAGATTTATGGAGTGAAACATAAAGAACGACCACAAAAACATTGTGGTTATCCAGAGGAGAACTTACCGAGTGCGTATGTAATCCAAATGAATGAGAAAGCCCGGCTCTCATCTGTATAAGAGCATCGCCCACAAAGTTTTTCCCCATAGTACTGGTGGATGGAGACCGCTAGGAATACCAGGTGCTTAAGCATTTTGCCCCTGGAGCTCGCCCTGGGGCAGCTCAACAACAGCGCGAGTTGTTGTCGTGTAGTTGAGTTGAGTTGAGTGCAAGCTTGAAGTTGTATCCGTCTCTCACCACTCATCAATTCCCGAGCATATATCAAACAAAATAATGGAAGTTGTTTATAGTATTATGATTTCCACTGGGTGCAAGCAAAAGAAATGGGTGAAATAATTTCATTTGAAGTTTTGATTTTCCAATTAATTTTGAAAATGAAAAACAATACAACACCACGTAATTTGTTTTTCTGATTTAGTTTTGAAACGGAATACTAATGAATGAAGGGTACAACATTGGTACAACGGATTATAAAGGATTGATTTTCCAATTTTGAATTAGAAAAGAAAATAACAATAAACGAATGGAAAATTTGTATTTCCAGATTTTAATTTGAAACGGAATAACTGATGATTGAAGGGTACAACCAACGGATTATTTCAGAATACTATATTGTATTGATTAGGCAATACAAAAATTTTAAACTACACATGTTACATATATCTACCATTTATTTTTTTTTTTTATAAATTTTTAATTAGGAATTCTAAAATGCACAGGAGTATGCAGAACATATGGCAAACATTTTGCAATACTTGCATATAAGGCATTTTAAGCGTCCTGCAACATACGCACGGCTCTTTCACTCAGGCGCACATTAGTATTTAGATCCAGTGTTTTCTCCAGCGCCTGGTGGCGTGGTGGGATTGTCCAAGTCTTTCGCTGGAAGATCAGGGTTCGACGCCCCGGCCAATCCTCAAATTTTAGTTAGTCGGGGGGAGTATATGAATCAGATTTTACGCTGTTTACATGAATAAAGTTGCATTTTTTTCCTGCATTTGGTATGGTGCAGATTGTGAAGTTTACAAACATTTTACTACATACATCAAGCAACTATTTTTAAATGTGTTGCCTAATTACAAGTATGTTTTAGAAAAAATTTAAACGACCACAAAATCAAAAGTGTCGGATACCTGTACTTGAACCCGAGTCCCTCTCACACCAGAGTCCACCTCTTTATCATGAGCTATAAAGCCCCAGAAAGTTGTCCGGTGACAGAGAACAAAGACCGTGAGAAGCCAATTTTCTCCTAACCCTGCTCACAAAGAGCCACCTGGTGGTTGTTCGGTCATTGCAGCATCACCTGGGAAACAAATAAATAAAAGACGCGTGAATCACACGGTAGTCTCCGGTGATTCCCGCGTGAAAGGCGCCAAAACGTAGTGGGACCTACAGTAAGCCACAGAACGCAAATCCTAATAATGCATATTGTTAAAGTAGGAAGAGGTGATAGGATAGTGCTAAAATACCGATACTTTTCCCAGCAGACTAACTCCCTACGCAGCTTGACTGACAGTCCAAAGATGTCTAGCCTTCCCGGACCTTACCTTCCTATCCATAAGCTAACTAAAGACGACTGTTTTAATGACCTTACCTTGAATGTGGAGACCAGGTTCCCGACGAAGGAGAAACAGCAGCAGCCGCGCTCAAGTCAGCCAGGCTACGAGCACCAAATAATTGTGGATTAAAAAAAAAAAAAAACACCCCAAGTGTGTAAACAAACCAACAAACAACCTAACCATAGCAAAATTGTTGCTAAAGAGGCAAAAGAGTGGTTTTAAGTCTAGGCCTTGATGTGGCTGGACCCCGTTAATCAGCCTGTTCCTTGATTCCACAGATAAAACGGGCTTGGTATCTAAATGCACCTGCTGCTGACAGTACTTTATTGAGACCATAGGAACCAACAGAAAACGACTGGCGTTTTGTGAGCAAAGGGCTCGTTTGGTTGATATAGCGCTACGTGTCTTTAAGATAAGAACGAGCCAGGCCATTCATGGCTTTGGTAATACTAAAAGAAGGATTTCCGTGTCACTTTAGAAAGGATATTCCTTGTTTTTAGCGGATGTTTCCGCAAGTGGAAAAAAGCTGTTAGTTGCTTGCTATAGAAGCCTTTGAAGGAGTGGTGCACATCGAATTCCACTCCATAAATAAGCATGATTGTGATTCAAATTGACAAAGTTGATAACGAAGCCGATAGATAGGATTTAAACCACCAAAGGGCTGTTCCTCCTGAGGACCTATAGTCTCATTCTAGCCTCGCAGTAGAATTCTGTGTTCCAATTGTGTTAATGGAGCACTGGTTTTTTTTTTTTTCCCCCCCCCCCCGTATGCCAACACTCGACACATGTCACACTATTAGCAGCTAGTAGATATGTCCTTTTTTTACTTTGACTAGCGCCGTTTTCAGTGCTATGATGACCCTGAATTCCCAATTGAAAGGTTTCAAACATATCTTTTCCTGACGGTGGTAAGCAAAGCTGTATGGCTCTTAAGATTACCAAGGATTTTGTTTTCTTCAGAAGGGTTTGATTAACGCTGTTTAAAAAGCTTGTGGGACATACCCACATTGTATAGATGTTTTATTATTTTAAGAGAGCATCTTGTGTCAAAGGAGCTGTGTCATGGAAGTAGCCAAGCCTTTTAAAAGACACATTAGGAGCGACGGTGGTTCAGTTGGTAGAGCATGACCTTTGAGCCTAAGGTCGTGGGTTTGAACCCAGGTCTCCACTGACACCCACTTTGATGTCTGGAGCTGTCGATGTGTCCTTGGCAAGACACTTAACTATGGCCTGATGCCACAGTGGGGCGGCTGTGGCTGTAAAGTGGCACAACTGCCGTTTGTGACCTAGGGCAAGACCTTGTCAACCTCCGAATGCCCTAGAATGAGTCAAGTGTTTGTGTGAATGGTTGGTGGTGTCGAGGGGCCAATGGCAACATACTGGTTGCCTCGCTTCTGTCGTGTGCCCCAGGGCAGCTGTGCTAAAGTAAGCCTTTTATCACCACTGTGTATGCCGTAGAATGAATAAATGCAGCCCGCGAAAATTCCATTGGTATGACGTAACCAAAATACCCCCTACCAGCCGGTTCACATCCCCAGCCTATCCGCTCTACAGACCGCCCCTTCCAATCACCGTACCGACTACTCACAGCAGCCGCATAAAAAAACGGAGGAACTCCCAATCTCACCTCTCTCGGGCCCCTCCGAAGCCTTGCATGAATCGATCTGGAGGAATCGCTCTTGTCTACTCCAACCTTACGTCCTGCGGTCCCGCTGTCCCTCTGTCTTGCTGCGTGTGGGCCTGCTCCTCCTCCGCTTGCTGCAACATGCTACGGGTCTCGTGCTGTGGTCCTGGTCTTTGCCGCTCTCGCTCCTTTGCGGCTGTTCTTCTGCGGGTTTCGCCGCTGCTGGCGTCCTCGTCGCAGGCCTGCTGCTGCAAATACTAGCCGGATCTTGCCCTCGGTGGCGGTGGGAGCCGTGCGCATCCCTGCCTCCTCGTGCCCGGTACGCGCGTGTCCCGTTGTGTTGTCCCATAGTCTTCTGTGCGTTGTGGGTAATATGGCGGACGGTTTATTCCCCTCGCATTGTACCTTGCAGGCTCAGTTTCGCACCCGCGCTTTGGTACTGGCAGGCTCATGTTGCCCCGTGCATTGGTGGGCAAAGCTTCAGTTAAACCCTCGCAATTGATCTGCAGCTCTTCATAACCAAGCTCCCGGTAAATCCGTCTACTCTGACTGCAAGCAATTCCCTCACAATGAACTTCAAGACCTCAGTTTAATTCCCTCACATTTGGACTGCGTGCTCATTTTTAATCCCCACTTTGGCCTGCAGGCTCTCTTTTAAAATCCCTCACTGGACTTCGACACTGTTTAAATCCACACTCTTGGACTGCAAGCCCCGTTTAAATCCTCTGGACTGCGGCTCTCCCAAATTGAATCCCTCACATTGGACGCGAAAGCTCCCAGGTTTCATCCCGCACGGAAATGCTTATACTGGAACTGCTTATATCTGATCTGTTATACCCGTACCTGAAACTCGCTTCATGCGGAACTTGCTTATAAATGGAACGTGCTATAATGGAACTGCGTAATATAAACTGCTATAAATGAACTGCTTAATAATATGGAAACGTGCATATATATGGAACGGCTTGATACGAACTGCTTATATGGAACTGCTCTATATAAATTGCATATATGGTACATGCTTATACTTGAGAACGCTTATATATAAAATAAATAAATATATTTATTTATAATAATTTATGTTTATTTATTTTTATATATAAAGCGTTTCCAGAATATAAGCAGTACCAAATAGCAATTCCAATATGACAGTTCCATATAAGCAGTTCCGTATACAAGCCGTTCCATATATAAGCAGTATACCATATATAAGCAGTTCCATATATAGCAGTTTCATAAATAGCAGTTCCATATATAGCAGTTCCATATTTAAGCCGTTCCGCATGAACGCGAGTGCCAGGTACGGTAGTAAACAGCTCCAGAAATAAGCAGTTCCAGATAAAAGCAGTTCCGTGCGGGATTAACCTGGGAGCTCGCAGTCCAATGAAGGGATTCAATTGGTACCGCAGTCCAAGAGGGATTTAAACGGGGCTTGCAGTCTAAAGAGAGGGATTTAAACCCGAGCTCGAGTCCCAGAGAGGGATTTAAAGAGAGCCAGCAGGCCAAAGTGCGGGATAAAAACAGAGCACGCAGTCCAATGTGATGGATTAAACTGAGGTCTTCATCCAATGTGAGGAATAGCTTGAGCAGTCAGAGTGCAGGATTTAAACGGAGCTTGGTTAAGAGAGCTGCATAACAATGCGAGGCTTTAAACTGAAGCTTGCCACCAATAGCACGGGGCCAACTGCGTCCTGCATACAAAGCGCCGGGGCGAAACTGAGCCTGCAGTACAATGCGAGGGGAAATAAACCGTCGCATACTACCCACAACGCAAAGACAAGGACAACCAACGGGAAATCCACGCCGTACTGGCACGAGAGGCAGGATGCGCACTGCTCCCACCGCACCGGGCCAGACCGAGCCGTATGCAGGCAGCCGTCCCTACGAGACGAGCAGCGCGAATCCCGCAGAAAGAGCCCGCAAAGGATAGAGCGGCAAAGACCCACGGACCACAGCACGAGACCCGTAGCAGGTGCAGCAACGCGGAGGAGGAGCAGGCCACACGCAGCAAGCAGAGACAGCATGGACCGCAGGAGTAAGCGTGAAGTCGACAAAGCGACTCCTCCAAAGATTCATGCAAGGCTTCGAGGCCGAGAGTGGGAGTTCCTCCGTTTTTATGCGGCTGGCGTAGTCGTACGAGATTTGGAAGGGGGCGTCAGTTTATCGATAGGGCTGGGGATTTGAACTCGCCTGAGGGGGGTAATTTTGGTTAACGTCTACCAAATTGAATTTTCGCGTGGCTGCATTATTCATTCACTCAACACAGTGGTGATAAACCTTACTGTAGCCACAGCTGCCCTGGGGCACACTGACAGAAGCGAGGCAAACCAGTATGTGGCCATTGGCCCCTCCGACCACCACCAACCATTCCACCCACAGCACTAGACTCATTCTAGGCAAAGGAGGAGGAAAGTGTCCTGCCCCTAGGACACAACGGCAGTTTGCCACTTTAAGCCAACAGCCGCCCCACTGTGCATCAGGCCATAGGTTAATAAGTCCATGCCAGGACACACGACAGCAGTACATCATTGGGAGTCAGTGGATACCTGGGTTCCAACCCCACTACCTTCAGGCTTCAAAGTCAATTCTCTATCAACAGAACCACCGTCTCCCCAAATGAGTCTTGTAAAGAGCTGGCTCTTCCAAGACACAGCTCCTTTTAGACACAAGAGCCATCTTAAACATAATAAGAAAACACATCTATACAATTGCTATGTCCCACAAGCTTTTAAACCGCGGTAATCAAACCCCTTCTGAAGAAACAAAAAAAATCCTGGAAATCTTAGACCAAACAGCATTGCTCCACCGTCAGGAAATAAAATGTTTTGAAACCTTTCAATTGGGATTCAGAGCTCATCCATACACTGAAACGGCACTAAGTCAAAGTAAAAATGACATACTCTACTAGTTGTGCTAATAGTGACAAGTGTCAGTGTTGGGTCCTACGGACCCCAGTGCTCCATTTAACACAATAGGACACCAGAATTCTACTGCGGAGGCTAGAATGTGATAATAGGTCCAGAGGAACAGCCTGGCTGGTTTTAAAACCTATCTATCGATCTGTATCACTTGTCAATTTGAATCACAAATGCATCGCCTTATCTGGAGTGGAATTCGGATGTCACACTCCTTCAAGGCTTATATACGCCAAGCAACTAAAACAGCTTTTTCCACTTGCGGAACATCGCAAAATCAAGAATATCCTTCCTAAAAGTGACCCGGAATCCTTCTTTTATATACAAACCATGAAATGGCCTGGCTCGTTCTTCTCTTCAAGAACGTTAGTGCTATAATCCAACCAACCCGAGCACTGTGCTCACAAAACGCCAGACGTCTGTTTGTTCCAAAAGGTCTCAAAAAGTACTGTCAGCAGCAGAGCATTTAAGCTACAAGCCCCTGTTACTGTGGTAATAAGGATGCATTACGGTTTTCTTTCTTTTCTCTTTTCTCCCATCATTCAAGGCCAGACTTAAAACACTCATTTTGCCTCTTAGCAACATTTTAGCCTATGGTTAGTTGTTTGTCTGGTTTTGGTTACACACTTGGTGTGTAATCCACAAATATTTGGTGCTGTAGCCCTGGTCTATCCTACCGCGGCTGCTGCTGATTCTCCTTCAGTTCGGACTCGGTCTCCACATACAAGGAAAGGCTTAAAACAGTCGTCTTTTAGTTTAGCATATGGTATACGGAAGGTAAGGCTCAGGGAAGGCTGACATCTTTGACTGTCAGCAAGCTGCGTAGGAGTAAGTCAGGGGGGGGGGGGGGGGGGGGGGGGGGGGGGTGGGGGGTGCGGGAAAAGTATGGTATTTTAGCACAATCCTCTCCTCCTTCCTACTTTAAACAATCGTGCATTATAGGATTTAGCGTCTGTGGCTTACAGTATGTCCCACTTCGTTTTGTCGCCTTCACGCGTGAAATCACAACGATGACTCCACGTGTGATTCACGCGGCTTTTATTTAATTTTTTCACCGTGATGCTGCAATGACTCCGAACAACCACCAGGTGGCACTTTGAGAGGGTTAGGAAATTGGCTTCTCATCGGTCCTTTGTTTCTCTGTTCACCGACAACTTTCTGTGGCTAATAGCTCCATGATAAAGAGGTGGACTCTGTGTTAGAGGACTCGGTTCAAGTACAGTCTACGACACTTTTGATTTTGTTGACGTTAAAATTTTTCTAAAACATACCTTATAATTAGGCCAACACATTTAAAATAGTTTGCTAAGACTGTAGTAAACTGTTTGTTAAACATCACAATCTGCACCAACCAAACTGCAGGAAAAAATGCAACTATTATTCAGTAACAGAGTAAATCTGATTCATATACTCCCCCGCTAATAAAATTTGAGGAATTGGCCGGGGCTCGAACCCTGATCTCCAAAGCGAAAGACTTGGACAATCCCACTACGCCACACAGGCGCTGAGAAGAACACTGTGATCTAATACTAAAGAGCGCTGAGTGAATGAGCCGTGCGTATGTGCAGGACGCTTTAAAATCTTCTATTCAAGTAATGCCAATGTTTTGCCATATGATCTGCTACTCCCTGTGCATTTTATGAATTCCTAAATCATGGTAGCTATAATAACATGTGTAGTTTTAAACATTTTTGTATTGCTAATTCAATACAATATAGTATTCTGAATAATCCGTGTACCCTTCAATCATCAGTTTTATTCCGTTTCAAATAAAATCAGACAAACAAATTTTTCCATTCGTTTTTGTTATTTCCTTTTCTAATTCAAAATTGGAAAATCCAAATCCTTTATAATACCGTGTACAATCCGTGTACCCTTCAATCAATAGTTAATCCGTTCAACAACAAAATCAGAAAAACAAATTACGTGTTTGTTCTATTGTATTTCCATTTTCAAATAAATGACAATCTAAACATTCCTAAATGAAATAATTCATAACCCATTTCTTTGCTAAGGAGTTGGAACAAACACTACTAAAACAACTTCCATTATTTTGTTATATGCAACCGGAAATGATGAGTGAGTGAGAGACGGAAACAACATCAAGCTGCACTCAACTCAACTCAACTACACGACAACAACTCGCCAGTTGTTGAGCTCGCCCCCCAGGCCGAGCTCTCAGGGCAAAATAGCATACATCACCTGGCAATTCCCAGCGGTCTCCCTTCCAAGAACTATGGGGAAAACTTTGTGGCGCTGCTCTTAAACAAGAGAGCCGCTTCCTCCATTCATTCTGGATTACATACGCAACTCGGTAAGTCTCCTCTGATAAACCACCATGTTTTTGTGACGTTCTTAATATGTATCCGCCATACAATCTCTCATATTGGTGCGTAGATCGTACACACACGTCTGTAGTTTAAAAATCTCGAGTGGTGGTAAGTGAGCGCTGTTTATGATTGTTTACCTCCGGTCCCATAAGTTATTTTGCTGCTGCTCGGTAAGAACTCTCTGTTTGATCAATATGTAAGAGAAAACACTTCTCTGCGTTGTTACAAACAATCTGTATCACTTTGTAATCTTCTGTATACAGTAAATTCAGTTAGTTTACGTCAGTTTGTATAGTATTCCAGCGCTAGCTAATTATTATTAGATAAAATTATTGTTGTGTGTGTACTATCTAAATGTATTTCACATTACTATAGTTCATCAACACATTGATTGCAATGAATTATATGCAGTTACGTTTTACGACAATGTATTAGTGTTTTACCAGTTCATATTTTCCTTCTATAACTGTACTTACTGTATTCCCAGAGCGCTCATGCATGCTAAAGTCCCAGATGGTAAACAAACAACTGTATATGTCTTCTCAAAGATTATACAGGATTCATGCTTCTTTATAATGCTAAATGTAATTATTTTATTCAGTATTATGCAAAAAGATATAATACATTATACATACTTCTCTATCATGCTATAGCTAGATATTTTATGATCTTTTTTGTTGTTGCAGACAATATGAATCAATCAATCATTCAAAGTTTATTTGTAGAGCGCCTTTCATCACTGGGCAACAGCACAGCGCTTCCCAGTCCACATCACAAATCAAGCACATAAAACAAACACCAGAATTCACAATTAAAAACATTAAAATCACACAAAGATAAAACACCATAAAAACACTAAATCACACAAAAGAATAAAACCAATAATCACTTTCAAAGTTACACAAGAAATTTAAAAAATAAATAAATAAATGACAGTCAGTGCATTACCAATGGAGATACAAATCCTTCAGTTTGTATGCACAGCAAACAGAACAGTCTTTAACCTGGATTTGAACATTGACAGAGTAGACGCCTCCCTCCACATTTCAGGGAGATGTTCCAGATCTAGCTGCATAGATCTTAAACGCAGCCTCACCCATGTTTGGTTCTCACTCTGGCACCAGCATTAGGCCAGTCCCCTGTGCTCCTCAGAGTCCGGGCTTGTTCATAGAGACACCAACATGTCCACTAATGATCTGGTGCAAGGCCAGGAGAGACTTGTACACAAAGCAGAGCTGTTAAAATCTATTCTTATGGAGCACAGGAAGCCAGTGCAGAGACCTGAGGGACCGGACTAAAATAGGTCATACTTCCTGGTACCTGTCAGGACTCTAGCTGCAGCAATTTGGATGTACTGTCAGCTGCTTACAGGTCTTTTGGACAGACCTGTAAGCCAGGCCATTGCAGTAGTCTAGCGTGCTGGAGAACAAATGCGTGGACAAGAATCTCCAAGTCTCCCTGACACTATATACTGACTTTGCAATGTTCTAACCAGATGGTAGAAAAAAAAAAAAAAAAAAAAGCTGTAGATTGTTATTGGAATTTTTATGTGGCTATTGAAATTTAGGTTCTGAGTCCATATTACCCCCAAATTTCTGACCTTGTCTGAAGGAGAATAGGAGAGAGACATGAAGTGGACAGATGACGCCCCTCTTGTTTCTGGGGGACCAAGACAATGGAATTTCGTTTTTGTCGTGCATTTAGACTGGAGGAAATTATTTTTGCATCCACTCACTGATCTGTTGGATACAGTGAAGGAGCAAATCCATTGGTCCATGTTCACCTGCAGTCAGTGAGACATAATCTGAGTGTCGTCGGCGTAATTGTGGAAGGACACTTGTTTCTTTGTATTAGACTGACCTAACGGCAGCTTGAAGAGATTAAATAGGAGAGGTCCCAGGAACGACCCCTGTGGTACTCCACAGGTCAGGGCCCACATGATCTGAGCCAGTCTCAATCTCCACAAAGTACTTCCATCCTCCATGTAAGACCAAAACCAGTCTAGGGCTGTGACACGTGGACACCAACACCAGACCTCCAGTCTCTGCATGAGGATCTCATGGTCGACAGTGTCCGAACGCGCATCTAAGAACTAACATGACCAAAACAGTGACTTTACCTCATCAGTAGTGAAGACGAAATGCGTTAGGGTTACCTTCACTATGATCGGGTCTCATTGCTGTGGTGGGGTCTAAACCCAGACTGTAACATATCAGAATAATTATTCATTGTTAAAAATTCAGTAAGTTGTTGGAGGCCACTTTTCAAGAATTATTCCAATGAATGGCAGATTCGATATGGAGGGCGATAATTTTGAAGTCCCGCAGGATCCGACTGCTCTTTTTTAGGAGAGGTCTATGACTGGCTGCTTTTAAGGGCCAATAGGAAATGTTCCTGACGACAGAGACATGTTTTTTACTATTTGTGTCAGTTAAGGTAACAAACTGCTCAGGACGACTTCAGAAATTAGAGGTCAATATATCCAGGCTACATTTGGGAGGGATCTCAGACTCATGATTATCTTTTTGACAGTTTCAGTATCCACAGTTGCAAAGTGAGTTAGCTCAAAAAGCTTCTCTGGCATTTTGCATTGTTTTATACGTGCTGGGAGGTGATAGTGTTTTTTGAATATCCTTGTACCTTTGTCAACGAAAAACTGTGCGAACTCATACACTAGATTTAGAGTAAAATTCAGGGGCCACTTTACAGGGGGGTTCGTAATCTACCAACTGTTGAAAACATAACACGAAAAGTGTTACTGCAACCTCCAATAATGTCAGAAAAATACATTTCTCTTGTTCATTCGTAGAACCCGGTTTTAAATTCACCCAACTCAACTATAAAGATTTCATAATCGCCCTGGAAATGTACTTTTCGCCACTTCCGTTCGGCCCACGCACTCCTTGCCATCTGTGCCCTGACCGAGTCTGCCTTAGTCCATGGGGCCTTTTCTACTGGAACTATTTTACCCGACACAGGAGCAATGGAGCGTCCAGAACATTCAGAACAACTGGTGGGACAGAGTTATACAATTTCATCAACAGTAAGAAGCAATGGAGTTTTCTCAAAATTTAGCATATCCCATGAACAGTTTCACCTGTGTTTTTCATGTTATGTGTCTTCTTCTAGCAATTGTAAATTCAGCTGGTGGTTTTGCAAGCAAAACACATGTAAAAAATACACAGAAATGATCTGACAAAGCAACATCAACACATTAACAATTGTTACATTAACCCCCTTTGTAATTAGCCAGTCAAGAGAGTGCCCCTGCTGTGGGTGGCGCCACTCATGTGCTGAATGAAACCAAAGGTCTCAAAGTACAGAAGCCAGCTCCTTTGCATTATCTGTCACATCACCATTATCAACATGAACAATAAAATCACCTGTAAAACAAAACATCAAAAATCAGTGCACACGAATGAAAGATAGATCAGTAAAAATGGTCAATAAAATCGCAACATGACTGTGGTGGCCTGTACGGAATATATGATGACATTATTCATTCTTTCCTGGCCGCGTCAACTGTGATTTTTCACAAAGGGCCCACGTGGAATCCTGCTGCAGACCCTTCGGAGGAGGCGAGGAAGAACAGGACCCGACCCGTCCATGAGGGAGTGCGGTGCTCCAGAGGAGAGTGATGAGGGAGAACGCCCTCACTCTGGTGCGAGTGAGAGGAGTGATGCCTCAGACAATGCGAAGTCTGGGGGAATACATCAGCTCACAGCAGGCAGTAAGACCTCACAGTGCCTGTTGTCACCATGCCCCTGCAGCAGTGAACCCCCCTCCTCCTGCTCAGACTCATGTCACCGCTGTCTGAGGAGGCCATAGAGAAGTTGTTGCAGCGGATCTTGGAAAAGCAGCACAGCCTCCAGTCAAATAAACCCCACACAAAGAAAATAGCCTGTCTTGTGGCCCGCCAAAATCCAAATCTGAGGGCGATGGGCAGCTCATCCCACTAGTTTTTACCACCGGGTCTACCAGGTATTTCTACTGGCTCCACCAAGGTCTATAACACCTATCGCACAGAGGGTTTGACAACTCCACGATGCCTTTCCGAACTTTATGGACACTGAGTCTTCTCCAGAGAGAGTGGAGGCCACGCAGGAAAAACAGAGAGTGAATTGACGTCAGGAGAAGAAAAAGGAAGAGTGATGAGTCTCCTCCTCCACTGGAGAAAGTGCTGGTTCTGCAAACTTGCAGCTGAGTCAGGGACCCGTCCTCACATTCAATCACAATTCCCTGGTCCTGTCAGAAAATACATCTACAGCCCTGCCAAAGTATACTCCCTGTACAAGGACCATGGGATGAGACGCAGATGTTCCACAGTCTCCTTTTATTAAAGACCGGGGAGAGGGAAGGTGGCGTGTAAATAAATGAGCTATCTGCTTTCTATTGTGCTATTGTAATATAGTTATGACGATAATAATACCCTGTCTGGTTCCTAAATGTTTATAATAATTTTAATTATTATGTAATATATACTTAATATTGATTATATCTAATTATATAAATTCATGTTGTAAAGTCTGCATCTACAGTTTCTGTATAGTCAGCTCTCAGCCGTCACAGTCACAAGGCTCATCACACAAAAACTAATAAGAAGAAAAAGATAGCATTTGTTGTTTTTCTTCTAAGTTAATTCATAAATTTTTAAATATCTTCTTTTTTCATCTGTTCACAATAAATATATATAAAGTCATAGCATTATGAAGAACTTTCTTTTTATTGATCCAAATTACAGGCAAACAACATAGTATTTGACAAAACAATCTGTATAGAAAATAGAGTTTCATTCAGTGCCATCATCACTATGCCCACTATACCGCGGCTGGGCCCCCGCGGCCCGACCTTCCTACTTCCGAGAATCAGACGAGATCGGGCATTCTCAACGGTGGTATGTCGAAAGCACGGGGGTATGGAGCAGCGAGTCCTCCCTGACCCTGGCTGCTGCGGTCCCCCTCTCCTCCCGCAGAATGAGCGCCTCAGCCTTCAAAATCCGGGTCTACAAGTGCTGACCTGATCATGCTGCAGACTGACTGAAAAGAGTTGTGCAGCATTGAGCAAAGTTGTGCACACCCCTCAACCTAATAGCAATTTGTATAAGCTCACAGCATTCTCATTTACATGTTAAAGCCTCCTGTATGAGGAGAGGGGACAACAAACTACCGGTCAACAGCCGAATCCCAGAAGTTTCACTGTAATATACAGGTCCTGAAAAGCTAATCAGTGTGAGGGGGTGCACAACTTTCTCAATGCTGCACAACTCCTTTCGTCAGTCTGCAGCATGATCAGGTCAGCAACACTGTAAACCCGGATTTTGTAAAGCCTGACGCTCATTCTGGGGGAGGAAGGACCCCGCAGCAGCAAGGTCAGGAGGCACGCTGCTCCATACCCCCTTGCTTACCGGCCATACCACCTGAGAATGCCCGATCTCGTCTGATCTCGGAAGCTAGGCAAGGTCGGGCCGGGCCGGGGGCCAGCCGCGTAAGTGGGCTATTGTTAGATTGCACTGAACTGAAAACAACTATTTCTATACAGATTGTTTTGTCAAATACAACTGTTGTTTGCCCCTGAAATATGAATCAATAAAAATGAAAGACTTCAATAAAGTATACATTATAATATATTTATTGTGGAACAGATGAAAAAAAGAGATATTTACAAATTTAAGAGATACACTTAAAAGAAAAACAACAACATGCAATCTTTATCTTCTTAAACTGTATTTGTGTGATGAGCCTTGTTGACTGTGACGGCTGAAGGCTGACAATACAAGAACCTGTAGATGCAGACATTTACAAATGAAATTATATATAGATAAATCCAATATTAAGTATAAAATTTACATAATAATTAAAATATTTATAAACATTTATGAACAGACAGGAATAAATATAAGTAACTATATACAATCAGCACCCAATAGACACAGATAGCTCATTTATTTACACTGCCAACTTTCCCCTCCCGGTCCATAAAAAAGGAGACTGCTGGAACATCTGCGTCTCCATCCCCTGGTCCTTGTACAGGGAAAATACTTTGGCAGGGCAGAGATTGTATTTTCCTGACAGACCAGGAATTGTGTATGAATTGTGAAGGACTGTGGTCCCTGGCTTCAGCTGCAGTTTGCTAGAACCAGCACTTTCTCCCCAGTGGAGGAGGAGACTCATCAATCATCCTTTTCTCTCCTGCCAGGCCATTCACTCTCTGCTGCTGGCCTCCAGCTCTCTCTGGCAGAACTCAGTGTCCATAAAGTCACGGAATGGCATCCAGGAGTTTGGTCAAACCCTCTGTGCGATAGGTGTTAAAGACCTTGGAGGAGCAGTAGAAATACCTGAAGAGACCGGCTGGTAAAACACGAGATGTAGCTGCCATCAGCCCTCATATTGGATTTGGCTGCCACAAGACAGGCAACTTCTTTGTGTGGGGTTTATTTGCTGGAGGCTGCTGCACCTGCTTTTCCAAGATCCGCTGCCCACAACCTACACTAAGGCCTCCTCAACAGCGGTGACATGAGTCTGAGCAGGAGGATGGGGTTCACTGCTAGCAGGGGCATGGTGACGAACAGGCACTGTGCAGTCTTACTGCTGCTGTGAGCGTTGTTATCCCCCAGCAATTCAGCTTGTCTGAGGCATCACCTCCTCACTCACTCGCACCAGAGTGAGGGCGTTCTCCCACATCACCTCCTCCCACCTGAGGAGCACCGCACTCGCCCACCATGGACGGGTCGTCCCTGTATCTTCCTCGCCTCCTTCCGAAGGTCCTGCGCAGATCCCGTGGGCCCTTGTGACAAATCACAGTGACGCTGCCAGGAAAGAATGAAAATGTCTTCATAAATCCGTGTACAGGCCACCACAGTCCAGGTTGCGAATATTATGACCATTTTACTGAACTACTTTCATCGTGGTCACAGATTTTGATAGTTTTTAGTTATTACAGGTGATATTGAATGAAACATGTTGATAATGTTGATGACAGAAATGCAAAGGAGCTGTGCTTCATACTTGATACCTTTGGTTTCATTCGCACAATGAGGTGTCCCCAACCCCACCAGCAGGGGTGCACACTCTTGACCTGCTAATTACAAGGGGGGTTAATGTATCAAATGCTTAATGTAGTTGATGTTTGCTTTGTCAGATCCTTTCTGGTGTATTTTTTGACATTGTTTTGCTAGCGAAACCACCAGCTGAATTTACACTTGCTAAAGAAGACACATACATGAAAACACAGTGTACTGTTCATGGACTGCTAAATTTTGAGAAAACTCCATGCTCTACAGTTTGAAGAATTGAGTATAACTCATGTCACCACCAGTGATCTGAATGTTCTGGACCATAGCTCCTGTGAACAGGTTAAAAATAGTACCAGTAAGAATAAGGCCCATGGACGAAGGCAGACTCGGTCAGGGCACAAAGCAAGAGTGCCGGAGGCCAACGGAAGTGCGAAAGTCCAATTTTCCAGGCGAGTTATGAAATCTTTTAAAGAAGAAGTTGGGTGAATTTAACCGGGTTCTAACGAGAACAAGAGAATGTATTTTTCTGACATTATTTGGAGGTTCAGTATAACAATTTTTCGTGTATGTTTTCAACAGTTTTGGTAGATGAACGAACACCCCCTGTAAAGTTGCCCCTAGATTTTTCCTCTAAATCTAGTGGTAAATGAGTTCGCGACAGTTTTTCGATGAACCAAGTACACAGGAACAAAAAACACTATCCACATCACCTCCACAGCACGTATAACAATGCCAACAGCGCCAGAGAAGCTTTTTGAGCTAACCAACTTTGCACCTGTGATACTGAAACTGTCAAAAAGAAATCATGAGTCGTAGACACCTCCACATGTAGCCTGGATAAATTGCCCTCTAAATTTCTGAAGTCCGTCCCTGATCAGTTTGTTACCTTCACTGACACCAAATAGTTAAACAAGTCTCTGTCGTCCAGCACACTCCTATAGCCCTAAAAGCAGCAGTCATAAGACCTCTCCGAAAAAAGAGAGTCTGGATCCCTGCGGGACTTCAAAATTATCGCCCCATATCGATCTGCCCATATCATTGGAAAAATCGCCTTGAAAATTGGCCTCCCAACAACTTACTGAATTTTTAACAATGAATAATTCTTTTTGATATGTTCCAGTCAACCCAGAACCTTCTGGCAGATGGCCGGGTTGGGGTCACAGGTGGAGGAGTGGCCGCTGCACTGGCCTTATTTCATTTATTTTTACCTTGAAATCGCAGATTTGTCATATTCTTCTGAAATTTGACAGAGCGGCACGCTGTGAGGTAGGGTTGCCTCGATTTCACATTTTTGAGTCACAATTATTGTGAAAGAAAATATTGCGATTTTACGATTAATCACGATTATTGACATTATGAAAGATTGTTTTTTTGAGTTTTTTGCTGGAAAAAAATAAATGGAAAAATTAAGATTATCATATAATATTTTACATGATTTTATTGTATGTATTATTAAATATCCATATGTAAATAGCTGAACATAATAGATTTAATTATTAAAGTATAAATATAAGTTTATTATACTTATATATATATATATATATATATATATATATATATAGCATAATTGTGTAGTAGTAGAAGCCATTGTCGTAGTCTATGTGTTATGTCTGCATTTGTTTTGTTGACTAAGGATAGGCAAGGCAAGGCAAGGCAAGGCAAGGCAAGGCAAGGCAAGGCAAGTTTATTTATATAGCACAATTCATACACAAGGCAATTCAAAGTGCTGAACAAAACAAGAAAGCATTAAAATCATAAATTATCACAGAACATTAAAAAGAAAGATAAAAATATAAAATCCCTCAGTTGTATGCACAGTTAAACAGAACCGTCTTTAACCTGGTTTTAAACATTGTCAGAGAGGAGGCCTGTCTCACATCTTCAGGAAGACTGTTCCAGATTTTAGCAGCATTCATCTGAAAAGCAGCCTCCCCATGTTTAGTTCTGACTCTGGGCACTAACAGGAGTCCAGTCCCTGTGCTCCTCAGAGTCCGGGCTGGTTCATATGGGACTAACATGTCACTAATATATTTTGGTGCGAGGCTATGGAGAGACTTGTACACAAGCAGAGCTGTTTTAAAGTCTATTCTCTGAGCCACAGGAAGCCAGTGCAGAGACCTGAGAACTGGACTAATGTGGTCGTACTTCCTGGTTCTAGTCAGGACTCGAGCTGCTGCATTTTGAATGTACTGCAGCTGTTTTACAGCCTGTTTGGACAGACCTGTGAGCAGGCCATTGCAGTAGTCTAACCTACTGGAGACAAATGCATGGATAAGAATCTCCAGGTCTGCTTTAGACACTATGTTTTTGATCCTGGCAATGTTTTTTAGATGGTAAAAAGCTGCTGATGTTACTGATTTGATGTGGCTATTAAAATTTAAGTCTGAGTCCAGTATTACCCCTAGATTTCTGACCTTGTTTGAAGGTTTTAGGGAGAGAGACTGTAGGTGACAGATGACGCTCTCTCTTTGTTTCTGGGGACCAAAGACAATCATTTCAGTTTTGTCTGCGTTTAGCTGAAGGAAGTTGTTTTGCATCCACTCACTGATCTGTTGGATACAGTGAAGGAGTGAGTCCACTGGTCCATGTTCTCCTGCAGTCAGTGAGACATAGATCTGAGTGTCGTCTGCATAGTTATGATAGGAAACTTTGTTTCTGCGTATTAACTGACCTAACGGCAGCATGTAGAGATTGAACAGAAGAGGTCCCAGGATCGACCCCTGTGGGACTCCACAGGTCAGGGCCATATGATCTGAGACACAGTTTCCAATCTCCACAAAGTACTTCCTGTCTTCAAGGTAAGACCTAAACCAACTTAGGGCGGTGCCAGTGACGCCAACCCAGTCCTCTAGTCTCTGTAAGAGGATCTCATGGTCGACGGTGTCAAAGGCAGCACTTAGATCTAACAAGATTAAGATTGAGACTTTGCCTGCGTCAGTGTTCAGCCGGATATCGTTTGTAACCTTAACGAGAGCAGTCTCAGTGCTGTGGTGGGGTCTAAAGCCGGACTGAAACATATCAAATGAGTTGTTGATTATAAGAAATCTAGTAAGCTGTAGGTAGACAACTTTCTCAAGGACTTTCCCCATAAATGGCAGATTTGAGATGGGACGATAGTTGTTAAGTACCGTAGCATCGAGACTGCTCTTTTTTAGCAGGGGCCTGATGACTGCAGTTTTCAGGGCCTTTGGGAATATTCCAGAATGAAGGGACATGTTTACTATCTGTGTGAGTGAAGGTAACAGACTGCTCAGAACAGACTTCAGAAATCTAGTGGGTAGTACATCCAGGCTGCATGTGGAGGAGCTCAAACTGGAGATTATCTCTTGGACAGTTTTATCATTTACAGGTGCAAAGTGAGTTAGCTCAGAGAGCCTTTCTGGCTGTTGGATGGTTATCTGTGGATTGGAGACAATGGCGCTTTTGATGCCTTGAACCTTGTCATTGAAAAAATTAGCAAACTCATTGCATTTACGTTTGGAAGTAAGCTCTAATGGCATTTGAACAGGGGGGTTTGTTAATCTATTAACTGTTGAGAACAGAACACGCAGATTGTTGCTGCAGCCTTCAATCATTTCAGAAAAATACCTTTCTCTCGTACTACGTAGCACCCGGTTAAACTCGCACAACTTATCTTTGAAGATCTCGTAATCTACCTGGAGGTTGGACTTGCGCCACTTCCGCTCGGCCCTCCGGCACTTTCTCTTTTGTGCCCTGACCGAGTCTGCTTTAGCCCACGGCGCCTTCTGCTTATTTTTCACTATTTTAACCTTCACAGGGGCAACGGTATCCAGAACATTCAAAACACTAGAGGTGACAGAGTTAAACAGTTCATCTACAGTAGAATACGATGCATTCTCAAAGTTTATCATTTCCATAAATAGTTCACTCGTATTTTCATTTATGCGCCTTCTTCGAACAGTTGCAGAGTCCACTGGTGGTTTGTTAGTGAAACACATGTCAAAAAAAACACAGAAATGATCCGAAAGAGCAACATCGACCACGTTTACATTTGAAATAATCACCCCCTTTGTAACTAACAGATCTAGAGTGTGCCCTCTGCTGTGGGTGGGGCCACTTACGTGCTGAGTGAGATCAAAGGATTCAAGTACAGAACTCAGCTCATTTGCATTTCTGTCATCAACATTATCCACATGAATATTAAAATCACCTGTAATAACCAAACTATCAAAATCTGTGCATACAACTGAAAGCAACTCGGTAAAATTATCAATAAAACTGTGACATGACTGCGGTGGCTTGTATAGGACAACGAAGAGTATTGGAGGAGATTGTTTTTGTTGTATTTTAAAAGACACATATTCAAATGACGAAAACTTCCCAAGAGACATTCTATGGGAGACAAAGTGGTCTCTAAAAATGGCAGCTAAGCCTCCTCCTTTTTTGTTTTCCCGTATTTCAGATTCAAACTTGAAATTTGGTGGTGATGCTTCTATTAAAACTGCATTTTCTGAATTTTGGTCAAGCCAAGTTTCAGCCATGAACATAAGATCAAGATTATGAGAAGAAATAAAATGATTGATTAAAAAAGACTTGTTACAAAGAGATCTGACATTAAGCGTAGCAAGTTTCAAAGTTTCAGTATCAGCGGTTGCGGTCGGCTGATTCTTACACGGAACAAGAATTAGATTTTCCAGATTAGACTGATTAACTCCAGATGTTTTTCTGTAATGTATTATTTGTGTTATCACTAAGGGAATGGCACAGGTGGCTTCATGACAGGGCCCCAGCCGGGTCTCTCCTCTAACTAGACTGCCAGTGGCTGCGAAGCAGAGACCCTGTGCATCCTAGTGTTTAGAGAAAAGAGGGGTAGGGGAAGGCGGGGGAGGAGGATGGAGAGGTGGGTGGCTTTTGGGTGTTGAACGAGGGGGGCAGGGAGGTGGAGGGGTTTTAGGTGATGGGTTAGGGCCGGGGTGGGCTGAGGCAGAGGTTTTGGATGTTGAACGAGGGGGAAGTGGGGGTGGAATGGTCATGAGGTTAGGGGAGGGACTGGCTGAGGTGGTTTTTGTAGGTGAATTGGAAACCCTAGGTGGTTTTGGTGGTACATATGGGGAGTGGTTTAGAATGTTGGACAGGACTCTAGATCGAGCTAATATGGGTGTGAGAGGAATAGTCTTCATCGCCGATTTTATTAGCCCTGCAGAGTGTTCAGGTAGGTCTAACAGTGAAGGCGGGGATGAAAAACAAAGGGAGGTGTCCCCATTCTCTCTTGATGGAGTGGACGTGGCAGGGGGGACCCAAGACAGGTCCTTGGGAGGTGGCGAGGGAGTCTTTAATGGAGGGGCAGGTGGTTGAGGAAACCCCAGCACAGGCCTGTCTGCTGTAGGCTGGGGTGAGGATTGGGGCTTCAGAGGCGCTGTAGATGAAGAAGGCGTGGCTGCTTTGGAGCAGGCTGGGGATGAGGATGGTGGTGGTGGTCGTGCTGCTGGTGCTGCTACTGGTGATGATGCAGCTGCTGCTGGTGATGATGCAGCTGCTGCTGGGTAATGATGCAGCTGCTGCTGGTGATGATGCAGCTGCTGCTGGTGATACATGCTTCTGTCTCTTTAAGAGTGGCTCCCGGCTCACGTGCGGCCAACGCTAGTATTTTATTTTTTATTTTATTGTTTATTTAGTTGGGACAGTACATTTTAATGAACACATCACTACGGATTGTAGCCATGGACTAATTGGCATCCGTTGTCCCACATTTTCTCTCACAAACACACACTCATTCAACCTGAACTGTTGTACATGTTTTTAGTGGTACGGGAAACCGGAGTACCCGGAGGAAACCTACGCAGACACGGGGAGAACATGCAAACTCCACCTATAAAGGCCCTGTTCCGATCGGGATTTGAACCCAGAACCTTCTTGCTGAGAAGCGAGAGTGCTACCCACTCAGCCACAGTGCCACCATACCTTCACTTTCACACATGCAGAATTCTTTGCATTAATGTGCACTTGAGATAGTTTTGGCGTTTATTTTTCAACATTTAGACTACATTATTGACAATGATGCAGTTTTATTACCTTGACTTGGACATACACTAAAGCAACAACACCTTGCTTATCTTTTGGATTCCCAAAGTGATCCCACATTGCTGACATAAGTCAGTACCGGTGAGTCTGCGCTGCACTGTGTGTAGCAACCCGTACTGCACCTTGCGCAAGAATTTTCCGGACCAGCGGTAAACCTTGCCATTTTAAATCCTTACGGTTAACCTACAGCAGGCTTTTATAATCGCGATTATTGTAAAACCGGTTAATCTCTGCAAGCCTCTCTTGGGTGCTATCAAACTGTTTTCTCTGTTTATCGCAGTTTAAAAAGTTCAAACATATTTCCTTTACATTCTACATGTCTACAGTTGAGAGGATGGGTCATAAATTGTGTTTTTGACAACAAATATGGGTCTTAACTGCGCTTAACCACGGCCTGTAACGTCACCAAGTGAGGCCAGCCTAAGGGGAGGGGGCGTTTGTGAGCCCAGAATTTGGCTGCATCCAATTCCATCAGAAAGCTCCTTTCTTGTTCTTCATCTGCTAAGGGCAGCAACAGGTTTGGCTAAAATACATATAACACATTTAAGATAAATTAAAAACCACTTAGGGTAATGTTTTGCTTCCAATGACGATAAGAATGCTAAGAAAGAGAGGAGTTTATGAGGAGACACCCGTTGTGTTTTACTTTTAAAAACTTTTCCAAATGGAGGATTACATATCTACGCTCAAACTATTATCTGGCCTTAAACATCAATTTTAAATGTGCTTTTTACATACTTTTGCGTTTTGTATGAGCAAACAATGCGAACATGAAACATATTGTGTTGTAGCTAAGTCGCTCTGTAGGTCCTGTTGATTTATATGATATGTATATATGTACCTCTAATTGGGGTGAAGTCAGTGCCTCACCAATCACAAACCTCACTACATGTCACTGACTCTACTTTACTCTACTATACTCTTCTTTACTTTGTGAGCCAAGAGGGACCAAAGAAGGTTAAACAGAGCCAATGGAAACACTCCCTCTAGCCGGGGGAGAGTAGAGTAGAGTAGATTAGAGTAGGGAGAGAGAGACCTGGGAGAGAGTGACCAGAGGGAGAGGCTAGAGAGGGACAAGGAAGAGAGAGACCAGGGAGAGAGTGACCAGAGAGGGACCAGGGAGAGAGAGACCAGAGTTGAGAACAGTAGAGTAGGGCTGGTGGAAACAGGGCTATAGTCTCTTTTTTCTGACAGAGAAATGCTGCACACATATCCTTCCATTGATAAAGACAAGATACTACTTTTCCTTAATATCTGCATGTAAAGACACCCACCTCACAGGACAAACCGGAGTAACCCAGGGGACACTCGCACTTCTCCACCTGATGAGCTTTCTCACTCTCTTTCGTGGGTCGACCTTCTTCAGCCACCGTCAGAGTGATCTCAGAGATACTGCCAACAAAAGATAGAAAAGGACCATGATCCAGCTGTAATAACATGATCAAGAAACATGGAGTAGAACTTTGTAGAACTGATCAAAACGGTACAGTATACAAATTTGGGTTTGGGAGAATACCCTAGAATACGGAAACATATACTGTATGTGTTAGATCTATTCAATAACATGTTCCACTCATAAACTGTATATGTGGAGTGGACTGACTGAGTGTGACATCACCCTAGTGTTAGCCTTAATGCGGAAGAAGCAGATTAGACATAATTCGAACAGGCCATTAGAGCGGGAATGTCACTACAAATCAGAAGCAGTTTATGCTTATACATATACTGCTTCTACATATGTTGTGTGTGATTAAATACTGAAGATCACAAAAAAATGGCCTAAACAATAATCTGACCGTAAATAAACGTTTTTGTGAGTTTTGTTTATGAATAGGATCCAGTTTACTTTTCGGAGGAGTACATTTGGTCTACTTTAGACTAAAGCTGACTCTCTGAGGATGTTCACGTGTTCAGTTGCTCCTTCTCCTGGAATGGGTCTTTACCGGCTTTGTCTCATCATATTCCCGTGCGACGCCTTGATGAGGACGTAGTCCACGTAGAACAGAACATCCATGAAGTCTTCTCGAGTCATGGACCGGCCGTCTGCAAACTTCCACTCTGTCTGAAAACCCACACGAACACAAATATTATAGACAACTGTAGCACTCACTAAAGATACTGTATAAAACTATAACTGAACAATGTTTTTGAGACTCTAATTTTGATGTTACTGCTTATATGTAAACATAAAATGCAAACACACACACGCGCACACACACACACACTCACACACAAACACAACCACACAAACACACACACAGGTGACAGGTTACTAGATGAAAACATAATTAGTATTCATGCGACAAAAAAGGCACAATTCTACATAAGGATCTTCATTCTCAGTGAGGTCTGAGTGTGGTAGCACCTCCGTCATGTCGATGTGGTGGCGGGTGAGCTGTCCAATCTGCAACCCTGTGGTGTGTCTCATCATGATCATGTTATGGTTGGGGCCTCCTTTAATGATGACCTGTGGCTCATAGGACGAGGGCCCAGTTTCGTCTCGGGCCTCGTAATACACTGCATACTTAAGCTGCCCGCCATATGCTGTGATCTGGAGGAACAAGAACAGGATTTAAGATCTACTTTCGTATCCCTAGTTGGATAGTGTCACTCTCTGGTTGTGACATCACCGACGTGAATCAGTCTGGGCTCAGTGAGCGACAGGTCTAGGATAAGTACAGAGCTGCTCATTTGAACCACAAACTAGAAGAGGAGCCAGAGCTGAGGAGAGTCTTTTGGAGAACAAGGACCACTCGTTCCATTGCTGGAGTGGTCGGCTAGAGCAGAGGCATCACAGAGAGGGACTGATAGATCATCAGGAAGTCCAGCTTGTCTCCCAGACAAGGGATCATCCACACAGAACAATGCCTGTTGTCCTCTGAAGGACACTCTGTCTGGAAAGCAGCTAAAGTGACAGACTGTTCCACCCTTGCTGTGTGAAGGAACAGTTCCTTCCTGCTGCTGTCAGACTGTATAATGAACAATGAAGAATCCTGACATTGAACATGTGCTATTGGCCTGCAGTAAGAATGTGTCCAGTGACAGTGTTACTTTTGTAAAACAGATGTAGTTCCTGAATATTCAACAAATCTTCCACTCACCATGGATCCTCTGAACTGCTCAGGGAGTTTCCAGTAGTATGGCTCCGACAGCACTGGTGCGACTTGCTCTGAATGCGCCAGGATCTCCGGATGCTGAAAAGTCACTCCGGTTCTGGTCTCCAGAGTGTTAGACTTGTCCACTAGGGGGAGCACTGTCTGCTCCTGCCTCAGTGTGAGCTGTGTAACAAAGAGGAGGGCAACGATTAATTACAGAGATCTCATGGGGGTACAGGACGCTGCACAAAGCTCGGCCTCACGCTGCTGTACAAGACAAGTACTGAGCTCACCATTTAGGGACGACATAAGAAATCTGTTGTATCTGACACATGACTATACCATCATTCCAAAAGACAGTAACATTTGAATATAACGTGGGCTATCCCCCCTGTATGTTTTGTGTATCTTTCAATGTGACTTAGGGTTTGTTATTGACTGCGGCTTGTGGTTAAAGGCAGTGTTTTCCAAATGGATTCTTGCAGTGCCTTCTCTGTCACTTAAGTCGAGAAGATGAATGATTGGGAGGAGACTTACTGAACGTTTAAAGGAGACTTAGTCTATTGTTTGAATGATGCAAATTGGTGGTGATAAACTATTGCTGTAGCCACAGCTGCCCTGGGGCACACTGGTAGAAGGGAGGCTGCCAATCTGTGCCATCGACCCTTCCCACCACCACCACCCATTAAAAACACACACACACCAGATTCTTTCTAATGTGGGTGGTAAAGTGTCTTGCCTGATAGCACAACCACTGTGGTGCTCTCTCACCCACAGCTCTCCCCCTCCTGCTGCTGTATTCCTTACCCACATCCGGATGAGGCCGGGGGCCTCGGAGCAGGAGTGGGTCAGTCCGTAGCAGTAACACTTGCTGCAACCCAGAGGGTTCTGCAGCGACAGTCCAAATGTATCGGCTTTGCACTGATCACAATGGTCTCCCATCACGTTCACCTGAAACACAACAGTCCCACATAAACATCCATTTATGGATAAACAATTATCCTCTGTAAATTCTCTTTACAATAGTGGAAATTATTGCTTTTGTCCTCATCACTAGATGTATTTACTTTATGCTCTGGTAAATGTAATTTTATTAAGGCTGTCAAAATTATCACATTAACATTTGTTGATAATCGCTTTAAAAAAAAAAACACACACATTTGACGCATGTACAGAAAGACCCGCTCATGCAATCCATAATAACATTGCGGACACATGCGTGTCTAAGATGGCGACAGTGCACTCAAACGGGATTCTGCATCCTCCATGGCCGCAGCTTTCTGACCCGAGGCAGCTGCGGCCGCTCTGGACAGCGGTTCTCACCCCCCAGGGGCTGTGAGCTGTTTTGACAACAACATGGCGAACGCCGCCGCAACGTGATCATATCCAAGACCATATATGCGCACAGAACCCTTCTCTGCTTGTTGTGTGAGTGTCTTTGCGTAAACCATAGTTAAAGATAAGGGTCTCGCTAAAACAGTGAGAGTAACGTCCCTCGACCCATCCTAATAGTCACCAGCAAGAGGCACAATAATGAATCCACAGCCTTTATGAGACAGAAAAGAAAGAGGAGGCTTTAGCTGAAGCGGAATATGTCGCGCTGAAAAAATACTGTCTACTACAGAAAGACAGAATGTTAATATTGTTAATTGCAATTTTATGTGGGTTTATTGTTGTTATAATAAACAAATACAGTACATATGTACACTATGTCGTCATTTATCTTTCTATTCAAACAACCATTTACAGAAAAAAATGGCATAATTTTGCTGATAGTTCGAAATGCAAATAATTACAAGTAATTAATTTCTAAGCTGAAAATTTGAATCATTTAACAGTCCTAATTTGAATATACTTAAATATTTTGGAATTGTATTATGTGTTTTGTGTTTGCATGTCTTTATGTTCTTTCTAGTCACTTCTTGTTGCGTAAAATGGAAATAAAATATTTTGAATCTGCAATATTGCTTAATTTTGCTGTTTATTTTTAGAACCTGTGCTTTTTAATAAAATGGACTTTCCTGGAATCAGAATTCATGTTATTAGCCTCAATGGCATAAAGTCGTCTCAATATGTTTGTTGATCGCAATAATTTCTTGATCAATACATTTCATCCAATAAAAATTAGTTTAAGAATACTCTTTATTTATATAGAACCTTATTATAGACTTGCGGAACCTCTCCTTCATCCTCAATGTATGAAGGAGAGGTTCCGCAGGTCTTTCCTTCCTGCTGCTGTCAGACTGTACAACAAACAATAAGGACTGATGAACACTGAAAACTTGATCGCACGTGTCATGCATCATTGCAAAATCCTTAACTTATATCAGAATGTGCAATAACCACATGTAAACATACTGCTGCTAATGTACAGATGTAAACATACTGCTGCTAATGTACAGATGTAAACATACTGCTGCTAATGTACAGATGTAAACATACTGCTGCTAATGTACAGATGTAAACATACTGCTGCTATTGTACAGATGTAAACATACTGCTGCTAATGTACAGATGTAAACATACTGCTGCTATTGTACAGATGTAAACATACTGCTGCTGCTATTGTACAGATGTAAACATACTGCTGCTGCTAATGTACAGATGTAAACATACTGCTTCTGCTATTGTACAGATGTAAACATACTGCTGCTACTAATGTACAGATGTAAACATACTGCTGCTATTGTACAGATGTAAACATACTTCTGCTGCTAATGTACAGATGTAAACATACTGCTGCTGCTAATGTACAGATGTAAACATACTGTTGCTACTAATGTAGAGATGTAAACATACTGCTGCTATTGTACAGATGTAAACATACTGCTGCTAATGTACAGATGTAAACATACTGCTGCTAATGTACAGATGTAAACATACTGCTGCTATTGTACAGATGTAAACATACTGCTGCTAATGTACAGATGTAAACATACTGCTGCTATTGTACAGATGTAAACATACTGCTGCTGCTATTGTACAGATGTAAACATACTGCTGCTGCTAATGTACAGATGTAAACATACTGCTTCTGCTATTGTACAGATGTAAACATACTGCTGCTACTAATGTACAGATGTAAACATACTGCTGCTATTGTACAGATGTAAACATACTGCTGCTGCTAATGTACAGATGTAAACATACTGCTGCTGCTAATGTACAGATGTAAACATACTGTTGCTACTAATGTACAGATGTAAACATACTGCTGCTATTGTACAGATGTAAACATACTGCTGCTAATGTACAGATGTAAACATACTGCTGCTAACATGTACAGATGCTAACATATAACTACACTTTGATTGCACTAGAATACACAGTACTTTATACTTGCCTATTATTTTCCCAAATGTAAAACTTTTACACCTCTTTTTATTATTATTTTCAAGACTTAGTTGTTATACTTGTTATTGATGCTAGATATAGAGATTATGTTTTATTTTAATTAGTATTGCTATTGCTCCTGTGGACTCACCACCTGCAGGAGGATCAGTGAGGGGCTGGTGCTCTTTGTACTGGGTGGCATCTCTGGCCATCCCCCCGACCCAGAAATGGATTAAGGGGAAGAAAATGGATGGATGGATGGATAGTATTGCTATTGTTTCCTTAACTGTATGCTCCTCTTTCCTACTGATCTATAACTTGTGATGCAACACTGAAATTTCCCCAGCGTGGGACAAATGAAGGATCTCTTATTCTTAATCTTAATCCTATTCATTCACTTCACAGAGTCCACAGTGATCAACTACTACTGTAGCCACATCTGTCCCGGGGCACATTGACAGAAGCGAGGCCACCACCACCAACCATTCACACACACGCCACTTATTCTACTGGTACTTTACAGCTGCAGCCGCCCCACTGTTGCACCTAATGTTTCCAGAGGTCTCCATCAGATCTCTGGTCTCTCTCTCTCTCTCTCTCTCTTTTTGGTCTCTCTCTCTGGTTACAGCTTCCCCACTGTCGCACCTGGTGTTCCCAGAGATCTCCCATCACAGTAATAACCAGGCCCTGCTCTGCGTAACAGGTCTAATATTAGTGTTTCTGTTTTGTATATCATGCTAATTATTGCATTGTGTTTTGGTGGTTTTACAAACGGTTTTACAAACGGCTCCAGACGTCAGCAGGTTCTGTAGGGTTGTTGAGAGGTTGCTCACTTTTTCCCCCCACTGGATTTCTGAGCGGTTTCTTGCTGATTCAGGAGGGTCAAAGGATAGTGATGATCCGGGGCATTTTGGCACATTTTTTAACTCTTCTGGACACTTATGGACCAATGGCTTCTATGTGTTCGAACTGTTTGATTCTTTAATCTGTTGTTGGTAAATCCACAACTTTGTAAAGTCTTTTGAGATGAAGCTGTTGTGATTTAGGGTGATACACTAATACATTGAACTGAATTGAATTTTCACACCCTTCATTCATCTGTAATGATTTGGGAAACTTTATTGTATATATTTATTGCATACGGTCTTGCCCCTTTTGGGAAACACGCAGGTCCACTAGCTGCAGTAACAGAAGCAACAAAGACAATGCAACAGAAACCAGGCAAAGTGTGGTGCTCAATACAGAGCCTCTCTCTCGACCCCATGTTTACGCTGGGCGCTGTGTAAATAAGCCACGAGCTGACTAGTCTAAAAGCAGAGGAAAAATGGACAGCCTGGACAAACTGAAAAAACCTTGTCTCCAAAACATCATCCAATTAGTGTGAGTCCCCTGTCAAAGCGTTGCCGCTGAGGAATCTCACAGAGAGAAAGTACATTTTAGATCCATCTGACTATCTCGGCTTTAACTACTATGTGATGGGAGAGCTACAGACCTGCTTTAATTACTCTGAGAATGAGAGCTACAGACCAGCTTTAATTACTCTGAGAATTGAGAGCTACAGACCTGCTTTAATTACTCTGAGAATTGAGAGCTACAGACCAGCTTTAATTACTCTGAGAAGTGAGAGCTACAGGTGACGTCTGACAGGTTTGGTGAAAGCAGAAATTAAACAGGTACACTGTGGAGAACGCTGCTTTAAGGTTAGATGTAAAACAGTTTGTTTAGACAGTGTTAGAGACTCGGAGTAAAAACTGAAGATTTTTTCTATCTATTTGACTAAAAAATTAACCTAAGAGCTCATCTTCAAATAAGAGATCCATAATCATGAACAAATACAGTGTGCACACCGATTCCCGTTCGGCAACATGAACCCACAGAAAGGCTGTCTACACAAGCAAATAGGTGGGCAGAAGGGAAGATGAGGAAGGGAGGTGGAGGGAGAACGAGGAAGAGCAGGGTGAGGAGGAGGAACAGGAGGTTGAGGTGGAAGAAGATGGGGAGGGGGAGGAGGAGGAGGAGAAGAAGGAGGAGGAGGATGAGAAGGATCAGGGGGAGGAGAAAGAGAAGGATGCACCTTGCAGCTGCACTTGCCGGTGTGATGAGCGCAGCCGCAGACACCCTGCTCCAGATCACAGGTCTCTCTGTCAGAGCCTGCCACGTTGCACTGGCATCGGATACACTGCAGACAAAGGGACAGTCAGATACCACTTACCGGCATCAAACACACCCAAACCAGACGGCCAGGGACCAGAACCAGGTAGGGCTCAGGGACCAGGACCAGGTCCAGGGGAAGTCAGGGACAAGGGGAGGGTCAGGGACCTGCATTTTACCCGTCCTGTGTCAGGAGCAGTGGTCACCATAGTAACTGGGACCCATGTCCAGGTGTGGATTCTTGTCAGGACCAGAGCTGGAGGATTTTACCAAGAACATGTTTTTAGTGGTAGGTTGCAGGTTGTATGTTTCTCTAAGAACTCCACAGACCCGGGGAGAACATGCAAACCTGCCCTATACCGACAAGGATTCAAACCCAGGATCTTCTTGTGGAGAGGCTAGAGTGTTAGAGTGTGGCTATGTGTACTTTTGGGGGTTAGAAAACAAAGTCTTGCTTTAAATCAAGTGATTAAAGCAGTATACTTGAGCAATCAGAAGACAAAAATAAAAATAAAAATTAGGTCAGGTTGAACCTATGGCAGCAAGTAAACACGCATCTCAGGAAGTTACCACTGTTGGACAACAGTAGCGGATGGTTGCGGCTAGCCAGATTGGAGCGGGTTGGAGCTGTTGAATTGCTGCTAAACTTTAGCAAGGCTGAGGGAAACGAGCCAAAACTTATCATTTTCATCCTGAATGGGAGGAAGATTATTTTTTTGTTTATTCTCATTCAAAGCCTATTTATCTGATCTGCAATGTGACGGTGGCATTGGCAAAGAAAGCGAACCTGGAGCGTAATTTTTGAACAGTAGACGCAAGCTAGGAGAGAGATTTCCCCGCAAAAACGGCACTGCGAGGCACCAAAGTGAGGGTACTGTTCGAAAATGACGCTTCAGGTTCGCTTTCTTTGCCAATGCCACCGTTGCATTGCCGATCAGACAAATAGGCTTTGAGGATGAAAATGATAGGTTTTAGCTCATTTCCCTTCAGCCATGCTAAAGTTTAGCAGCGATTCAACAGTTCCGACCCGCTCCGATCTGGTTAACAACCTCCTACACTCTATGAGAAACGAGCCTCCTCCCAGTGTCAGTCTCTCACTAAGGTAGGAAGAGATCTTCTTTTTGTCAGTTCTATTTATTCACTTCTGTCCACCAGAGCAGGGGTTTTCTGTTTGAAAAGTCAGTGGTGCACTGCTTTTGGATGTCTGATTCATAGAACTGTAGTTTCACGCGTAACATTTCTATTATCTGGTTTTGAACTGGTTTCTTTTTTCTGCTTGGTTCATAATATGGCCAGTTAGCTATTGCTCAAAATGCAGATTGTGTTTGTTTTTGTGTAAGATTGTGAGGAGCAAAGAGTTCAAAATAAAAACAGAAAGTTAGTAATCTGATGTCTTATGGTTGTGTGAAGAAGTGTTGTTTGTAACGGCTGTAACTGGGGTTTTGATGTTGACGCTGGACTGGTAGACCTTTGGAGGTTTGCTAATTAAAAAGTAGCCGTTAGGTCAGAAAAGGTTGGGCAGCCCTGGATTAAAGTTTCTGACAACAAATTATAAATATATAGAAAAATATTTTCAGGTTAGTACTGTTCACCTGTGGAAAGTCTCTGAAGCCGATCTGACACTCGTTGCACTTCTCTCCCCTGAAATTTTCTCGACATGTACAGCAACCAGTGTTTATGTTACACTGCTGCGACAGGGAGCCCAGAGAGTTACAGGCGCAATCCTGAAGACACACATCAACCATCAACATGAGGGTGACTCTACCTCATCAAAATGGCATCAAAATGGGACAACTGAGCTCTGAGTCACCAAAGCATCTACAGCCTGAGTCCTGGATGGGACACGAGGATGGAACCTTGGGGGGACTCCACAGTTTAGCAGGAGTAGAAAAAGTGGAGTCCCCCAGTCTGACAGAGAAGCATCTCCAACTGAGGAAAGACCTGAAGCACTCCAGGGCTTTCCGTCAGACCTTCCCAGACAATTTAAAGTGATTGTCTGCAGTTTGTCAGAAAGAGAGACAGAGAGGTACTTAATTTGAAAAAAACGACGCAAGCTCCCTCCCCCTTCCTTTCTGATTGTTCTAAGCCTACGTTTCCGTAACAATTTTAAATGTTAATCAGAGAACACATTATACATATACATTATCAATACACATGCACAGAGGTTTTCAGAATTATTCGTTAACGTTTTAATGAAAAAAAGAATGTTTTTATGCACAAAAAAAGCGATCGCGGCAAACCCGGAAGAAGCTATTATCATATTATAGGACACATCTGCAGAGGATCTGATTATGGATATAGGGTCAGTATATACATAAGTACCTCAGCGCAGATGTTCAGAATTCTTTGTTCAGTTTTCATGTAGTTCCAGAGCCTAATAGAGGCTTGATTCGGAGGCTCCGTGAAAACAAACAACTGAGCATGCGCGCAGCTACGAGCATCAGCGCCGATGATTGACAGCCCTTGGCATGACTCGATTGGTTTACCTCGACGGCACCGTGGATTCTGAACTATAGCAAAGAGAAGGGAAGGCGGGACTTGCCCGTAATATTAGAATTCATAAAATGACTTATTTTATATCAACATTTTAGGCCAGGAGGTCAATTTAACACATTTCCTAAAATTTGTTATTCATTTAAAATGACAGACTATCACTTTAAAAGAGTTGCGTGGGCAACTGTGTCAAAGACGGCAGTCAAATCTAAAAGCATTAACATGGCAGAACCACCAGTCATCGAAAACCCCAAAACCCAAAAAGTGAAATACCTTAATTTCAAAAACACAGGCAGTACTCTCTCTCCTCCACATACTGTGAAATTAAAAGGTTTGGTCACCCATAAGAATTTTTAGTATTTTCCTAACCAATTATAAATCATAGGTTGTTTGGACATTTCAGTTAAATATATCATATAGAAAACAAACAGTGATATTGAGAAGTGAAATACATTTTGTATCATTAACAGAAAATTTGCAAGAATTACAGACCCGCACCCTCTACTTTTATTATTTCAACACCATTAGAACACACTTTTGGAACTCATAATTGCTTACCCAGGAGAAAGGGTATTTAATTCTGTGTTTCCCCATTTTATTCTGCACACGCCACAAACAGTGCCTCTGATGAAGGCGGAAGTATAACGCTGTAACATGTCATGTAATTAAGCAGTACTAGTTTCTTAAAAAAATATTTTACTAAAATAACATTCTAAGCTACAAACAGTGCCAGTTGAGGTATGCTAGAGCATTTTTGGACAAGCCAGGTCTGCACTACAAGTCTACACTTTTTCACATTTCTTTCTTGAAATACTAATCTTCTCCTTCATGTGAAGCTGCTGACTGGACAGGATTACACCATATTTAATGACCACTAAAGTAATACTATGCTTGATTACCATCTTCAGCAAAAATTGTAGAAATACTGAAACAGAACCTTTTCATGCTTCTCTTGCCTGAAGCACACATGCTTGATATTGTTGTTTTTCTGTATAATTACACATTCTACTTTCCAGTTATTTCACATTAAAGGTGAGATTTCATGCACATGAAATTCTTCTTTTTGTTGCATTGATTCCAGTATTGTCTTGTTTTATTGTCGAGCTGCACTGTCTTTTTGGGCGAACCCAGTGTTCATGTTCTAGTCTTTTGTCACTCTGCGCTTGCTTTGCTTGGACACGTGTAAGATCAGTAGCAGCATACTTATCTCGCGGATCAATGCACTGCAAAACCCAACTATCTCTTCTTTTATGTCGCCTCTCTAATTGCTAATCGGCGGTTTACTACCACTGGTGCCTAGCAGGCAAGTGGGTGGGAGAGAGAGTAGTGGTGTGGACTTTACAAAAAGACTTTGAGCTGTTTTATTTAAAGGAAGATTAAAGTAATAAAGTGAGCAGAAGCAGTGGTGATAGCCAAGTTAAAAAATAATTTTAAAGCCAAATACAAGAGATTTCTTCACCCTGTTGCAATAACTCAGATATGACTTTCTGCCAGCCAGTAATATGCCACTAATGAACACAGATTTGCAAAATGAGATGATGGCTATTTTTGCTTAATTTTGCAGACTACTACAAAATACAATTCTAGAAATAGTTTTCCATCTATAATTGTGTAGTTTAGTTCCAGATGTAACTCATGTCAGACCAAACCCACATATCTCACATTCATGTAGGGCAACCCAGACACACCCAGTGCTCACTTAAACAACGACATGCAGATTAATGTTGTGTAGTCTGACCTTGCAGCCTGTGGTGATATCATGTCCCCAGTGGTTGGGGGCGCAGCGGTCGCACCTCTCTCCCATGGTGTTGGGGGGGCAGATGCACTGACCTGTGTTGGTGTCACAGTTGTCTCCCACGTGACTGCAATCGCACGCTGATCAAGACAAAACAAATGGAAGCTCAATTTAAGGATATTTTAATAGGATCACCTAATTTCGCCTGCTCCTTCTCGAATTATGATACCCAAAAGGAAATGCTTATTGTGTGGACATCTTGTGTCTGATTTTGTGTTATGAGGCCTCATTTGAAAGGTAACACCTTCTAGTTTCTGGAAATGTATGTAGGAAGGACACAGTCTGCACTACACCTTCTCAAACATGAGTGAAAGTTAGTTTTTTTTTGTCTCAAAAAAAATTAAAGGCAATTTCAAAAGGTTCTCCTGAAGACATACTTTATGGTATGATGCTCAAACTCACCAGAGCAGATGTTTGCGGTGTTGGCAACACCTGTATGGAATATTAGACCTTTAGGTGGAACTATTTTGATGCTGGGGGCTTTTTTGTGACTAATGGGCACATTTGGCACAAGTGGTCCAATTTTGTAGCCTGGCTCTGCCAGACCCTTGTAGTTCCTGCCATGCTCCACCAGAGGCGTTTGGCTGAACCACATGGGTCTGGTATCAACGCCATAGCGAACGCCTTCCCCAGATTATTTTTTAATTGACCAACCAGGATTGCCGGTGTTACGTCAAGCTACTCTCATGCAGCAGCGAGAGGAATCCAAGATGGCGGACGTAAAGTCCGCAAAACTTTTTAAAAGAGTAAATACGATCGAATTAAGACACGGATGTCACTTTTAATGCAATTTGAGGCGAGATGTAGATGGTTCTATGTTGATATATGTGTGTGTTTTAAGAGTCAAATGTTCCTGTAAAGTTTGGTTGAAGCACTGGTTCAGTGTTCCTGTTTACACACTATGCAGCAGGGTTGCCAGGTTTGGTGGTTCCCTCATATTTTTTTTCCAAGAGACTTGTAGGTATTAAATAAACAGAAAGACAATAAACAGAATCATGATAGCCCAAGTTGATTATATGACGTTTTTAGCCAAAAAATCATTCTGAGTGTTTTTTGTGTGTGGGTATTTTCGCGGATTTTGGGTTGGAAAATCTTGCTGGGATTTGGCAACCTATGGGAGCCGAGTGCTTCGCTGTGAGTGGTTGAAAGCAGACTTCATTCAAGATAACGGACAAGTGGTCTATCCAATCACATACAAGGATTTTTTTTACAAGGCCCTGCCTTCTGAAATCCAACCACTATGGCTCAGTACCAGACTCATGTGTGAAGTGCAGCGAACTACATGGGTCTGGCGAGAGTCAGGCTACCATTTTTGTGCCAACTGTGCCAAACTGTTTTACACGCAAATTATCAATGTTTTACACCAAAAATCCAATTATATAATTTTTTAGCTATTACTCTTGCTATAAATAGCATGTAAGAAAGGACAATATATATTTTATATACAGTTTGACTACTTATTCTTACTTTTGGTTATATTAAATGTTTATTGTAACATAATACGCGTTTAGAGGTGGGAATAAGCTTTCAAAAGAGATATAGCTTGACTATATTGACACAAGTGAATTCTAATACTGATGCTGTTAAATGAAAAATATCTGAATCCTCCCTGTACAGGGAGGGTGATCCTTAAAAGGTTTCCAAAGTCTGTCTTAACTTTATTTATGTAAAATCTTTGGACAGCACAGTACTGCCTTTATTGAGAAAACTTTATTCAGGGTGTGGACAAAATGCTTTCCATAATTGTGTAAGCAACAAAGCTGTTTGGGACCAGTTGTAGGTGCAAGTTGTGTGTAACTACAACAACCAATTATGCATCCCAGTCACAGTGAACGTTACACTGGATTTGTTTAGCTTGATGCATCAATGTGTTAAACATCACAAAGTGGGATAGATAGTCATTAACCTGACATTCCTCAACTCAAAGCATCATTAATTCATATATTTGTCAGTGTGAGCCCTCTCCTGATCTTCCATTTACATCCTGACCCACATCCCTCACAGAGCGTCTATGGGAACCACCCCAAGCAACAAATTCCTCCTACATGCCTGACCCAATGTAACACAACAGCTGCTTCAAATCAATCCATCCCATAATTACCTCTATGAACTTTTCTTTGCTCTGAAGTGCTCAAAGTCTTATTCTTGAGCTTGCAGGCATCAATAAGACATGGCTCTGGATTGTGTGGGAAAAGCACTATTCTTAGCATTAGCTCCGGTGCTATTGGAAAATCTATCAGGTTTATGTGAGCATCTACTGTGTATGCCCAACCATACTGTATGTTACTGTCTGTAATTAAATAGAATATTTGAAAGATTAGGAAAAGAAAGGACAGAGTGTAATTTATTTTGTGTGTCTATGTTTTGTTTTCTGTTTAACTGAATAAAATAAATGACTAAACTACAGAATACATGGACTTCCTGATGCGGCCTTAGTTTATAAAGCAGTTAAATTAACTCTAATTTTCAACTTGGATTTGCTTCACATAATCACTGTCTGGTTTGAAGCAAAAAAGAAAACGTAGGCTGTAATTGTGAATAAAAAAAGTAGAAGCGTTGTAACACTTTCTCGCTACTGTCTGACAAGCTCCGACACTACTCTCCCGAGTGTGAGAAACGTTACAAACTATCTGCTGCTGAACCACTCAATCACTTTGTGAAAATGTGAAATGATTTACAATAAATGTTCTGCCATCGACTATACTATACAGATGTATAATCCTAACCCACTAACTCAATGCAGCCCAATAGGGAAGTGCTCATGGTGAAGTGTCACATTCACTATAGTTTTTAAATCTGTGGTTTAGTGCTCTGAGATCTTGCTGTTTAAATTGTGATATTGTCTTTGTAAATCCAGATATGACCCTTATACGGATTGACCAATCAGATTTCTTTATTTGCAGGGTAAACTCCAGCTTGATTTAGCAACCTTTTAAGCGATACATATTCCCCCTGTAATGGCATTAGCGGAACAAATGCCCCTATAGGGAAATTGGCAACAGCTAGCTTATGTTCAAACCAGCTCACACTGTGGTGTCACAGTATCTCAGTCCACTCCTGGTACGCTATGGTGAATACCCACGTGTACAGCCTCCCTCCTGGAAGTTGAAGTAACCTCTGGAGCAGCGGTCACACTTGGCTCCACCCACTCCAGGCTGACAGCGGCACTGACCCGACTCGTCGCAGTCAAACGATTTGGATCCAAACGAGTTACAGTGACAGGGGACACACATGCCCCCAGAGCTGAGGCCATGCGTCTCTGCCTGTGGGGGAAACAGGAGTGAGTCCACAGGTGCTGACACGTACAGTACAACGCAAAACGAGCAGAACATGCAAACTGTGCCTTCACATTGGTCGAGGGTAGAATTATGCAGTTCTGATGTAGTTCTCAGACCTCAGTTTAATCAACTAATGAGTCAAAAGAGAGTACCAAAGCCTTGATAGTACCTCCGTGACCTTCTATTAAAAATTGAAACATAACTCAACATTCATCTCACACAGAGCACACAGCATTCTCCACACAGAGAACACAGCACACTCATGCAGCCGTACCCCTGCACTGGGCCTGTACGCGCCCCTGGGACAGCCGCCCGAACGGGACACCCATCTCTGCTGCACGGCCTCCACGGGCATGCGCTCCAGGGGCCTGCGTGTCTCCCTGCGCGCCTCCCTGCGCGCAGAGCTTTGTCTGTGGTTACATCCGCGGCCCACATACCCCTCCCGACAGGAACAGAGGCCATCAGCATCACAGAACTGAGACAGAGAGCCCAGAAGACTGCACCGGCAAGGCACGCAATCCTCTGTGTCCGGGTCCCACCAGAGGCCGGGCTGGGACCAGAGGACCAGAAAGGGGGGGAGAGGTGAGAGGAAGAGAAAGCAAGAGGACCAGAGAGTGGGGGAAAGGAGTGAGAGGAGGGACAAGAAGAGAGCAAGAGGATCAGAGAGCCAAGGGGTGATAGAGGAAAGAGGAGGAAAGAGGAGGAGAAAGGAGGAGAGAGGGGCGAGAGGAGGGGAGAGAGGGGTAAGAGGACGAGAGAGGAAGAGAAAGGGATGAGAGAACCATATCGGGGGAGAGAGATGAGAAAAGAGAGAGGCCCAGAGAGGGGAGAGAGGGGTGAGATGAGGAGAGAGGAAGTGAGAGGGGTGAGAGGACCAGAGTGAGAGGAGGGTAGAGGAGGAGAGAGTAAAGGGCCGGAAGAACCAGAGATAGGAGTGAGAGGAAGAGAGAGAAGGAAAGAGGACCATGAGGGGGAGAGAGATGAGAAAAGGGGAGAGGAGAGAGGAGGAGAGAGGAAGAGGAGCAAATAGAAATGTAAGAGTGAAAGTCTCCACAGAGGTGGAACAGACTGATGCAACGTTTAAGTTTTGAAACAAAAGAAAAGTTTAAAAGAAGCAGCTGAGCCTCAGAGTGGTCTTTGATACAAACGTCATCTTTAAAGAAGCTATACCCAATTCATTTTCGAATGAACTACGCAATAGTGAGAAGGAGAAGATGGAACTAAGGCAAAAAATGATCAAAGAAGAAATCAAGCCCGGTTGGATATAGATAGCTTACATCATATCCTCTAGAGACCTACGGGAGCGGGACTGCTGCAGACTATATTTGGACGCAAACCTAGCGGTAATATTTCAGTTATATATTAATCCACAACTTTGTTAAATCCTATGAGACAAATGCTGTTGTGATTTAGGGTGAGACACAAATACATTGAATTGAAATTGAATTAATAGAAGAGGACTTTAGGAAGATGCTGCTAAATATCATATACGGTATATATGTAATATAAGTCTGGAAACACAGAACACGTCCACATGTGGGGATTCTGCTACTGCCCATATTACCATTACACACATGTAAAAACAAAGAATATAAACTGTGTGTGTGTGTGTGCGTGTGTCCGCATGTGTGTTCACGGTCACATGTCCGGATTCTTACCACACACTGGTCGCACTGTCGTCCAATCACGTTCTCCCTGCACTTGCACTGTCCCGTCTGCTGCTCACACACGTCAGACTGTGAGCCGTTTGTGTGGCATTGGCAAGCTGAAAACAGAGTGTATTTAAACTAAATATATCAGGCTACCACTCATCGTATGCTTTGCCAATCACAGAAGAAAAGCCTTGTACCTAAGCACATTCGAAACATGTAAGTTCCATACGAACCAACACTGAGGAGCACAGGGGCCGGCCTCCTGCTGGGACTCAGAAGCACAGGGACTGCCCTAGTGCTGGTCAGGACTAAACATGCGGAGGCAGCGTTTCAGATTTATGTAGTTATAACTTGGAACAGTCTTCCTGAGGTTGTGGGACCTTAAGCTTCTTTGTTTTAATATGAAATTGTTGTATATTGATGTTATTTCCTTTTTGTATATATACATTTTGATTTGTGTTTTTAAATTGCTCCTGTGAAGCACTGTACACAATTTGTGCAATACAAATCAATTTAGATTTATTGTATTCTATGAGTCCTTTATCTGTCTTCTTTCCTTTTCTTTTATGCACATTTACAATCCTTCTGGGTCAAAACAGAATCCATGCCACTCAAGACTTTAAATTTACAATAAAAAGCGTGATCCTCACAGCTCCCATCTGTGGAAACATGCTTCTCAAGGAACACCAGCACCACATGTCGTGGCGCTAACACTTGTCTTTTCCTCTGCGGCGCCGGAGCAGTGCGAAAGAGTGAGCGTTGGAGGCAAAAGGGGTGGGGTTATTAAGCCAGATGCCCCGTCATTAACATAAAGTAAATTGTATATTCCAGAGGCAGTATCTGCTAAAACTCAGGACATAATCACATGTAGGCAGTCTGTCCACCAGCACCCAGCCCCCCCTTAGCACCACCCAGCAGCACCCATAGGAGACCATCTGGAGCCTGGGCTGCCGACTGCTACAATGCCATCCTTGATATCAGGAAAAAAACTTGCTTTTGTAGAGATGTTGTGCTAGATTTGTTTTTCAAAGCAAGACAAGCTCATCTACATTATACTAAGGCTGGTAGATTGACTAAATGTTGTGAATTACATATAGCGAGCTGTCGGAGTTGATCCCTCTTTCAATATGGGCCTTCCTGAGGTTTCTCATTGTTTTCACATTGGGTTTTTGAGTGGTTTCCTGATGATTAAGTGACATCAGGGACATCTGAAGCTTCAGTCCTGATCTACAGCCTCAGTCCTGGATCTATAGCCTCAGTCCTGGATCTACAGCCTCAGTCCTGGATCTATAGCCTCAGTCCTGCATCTACAACCTCCGTCCTGGATCTACAGCCTCAGTCCTGGATCTATAGCCTCAGTGCTGGATCTACAGCCTCAGTCCTGAATCTACATTCTCAGTCCTGGATCTATAGCCTCAGTCCTGGATCTACAGCCTCAGTCCTGGATCTATAGCCTCAGTCCTGGATCTATAGCCTCAGTCCTGGATCTATAGCCTCAGTGCTGGATCTACAGCCTCAGTCCTGAATCTACAGCCTCAGTCCTGGATCTATAGCCTCAGTCCTGGATCTACAGCCTCAGTCCTGGATCTCAATGAAATTGCTCCTATGTCTTTGTTATTATTGTCATTCCTGTGTTCAAACAGTTTGATTCTCTGATCTGTTGTTGGTGAATCAACAACTTTGTAAAGTCCTCCAAGACAACTGTTGCGTGTTAAGGTGGTACAAAAATACACATCTGTCGAGAGAGAGAGAGAGAGAGAGTCCATCACACTGGAGACATTTACATGTCACATTTGGCATGGACAGAATCCCTCAGATTGTGCAAAAGACAGAAGTGTACAAACATGTTAAAGGTAAAAAATATAGTCTGTGCAGGATATAATTATGTACAATAAAAAAGTGGCAGTAATAGAAAGAGTGGCAATAGTGATTTTTTCAGTCCTAGTGCATTAGTGATTTAAAGTGACTTGTACAGTCTGACAACGGTGGGGATAAAGGCCCAGGTGTCTCTCACCTGCGCAGAGAGACACAGGTGAGACACATTAGGGCAGAGAAGACAATCAACGTGGGAACGGGACAAGAAGTAAAACCAGAACTAAACCAAAGAGAACTGAATAAAAAATAAAACCAATATCTACCCCATGACACAATATTTCTTTGTGAAATGTTCAGTTGAATTAGTGAGGAGAAAACACACACATGCACGCATGCACACATTCACGCATCCGTGTATTTGCCCTCCAAAAATGGCCTTCAGACATTTAAAAAACATTCATTTCTTTTGATGCCGACATTTTGAAGGATTTTTATTGTATAATAGTGACAGGGGAGAGAGGCTGAAGGTAGAGATGCTGACGGGAGAAAGAGGCTGAAAGGGGAGAGAGGCTAAGGAGGGGAGAGAGGATGAAAGCGGAGAGAGACTGAGAGGGGAGAGAGGCTGGGGGGAGGCAATGAAGGAGAAGGAGAGAGAGTTGTCGTTGAGTTCCTGGGGGTCTTTTGTCATTTGAACAGGATCAATGAGAAGACAGGAGCAGCGGTCGGCACTGAGGTGGGGGCCGTAGCTCCGGCTGATTAATCAATAAGCATTTAGCCCGAGTCGAGAGGAGGAGAGGGGGAGAGGGGGAGAAGGGAAACAACTGCAGAACAAAGCACCATCAAACAGGCATTAAGACTGTCCAGGAGCCACTTCTCAGGAGCCACTCCTATAGTCCAGGAGCCGCCTCCTCTGGTCCAGGTGAATGTGAGAGCAGAGGAGATTGTTTTTTTGCAGATGTACCAATAGATGTATAACCTTATGGCGTAGTTTCCAGTTTCTTCCGCATTATCCATTGCTGCGGGGGCAGCAGTGGGTCTACTCTGGGCTCCTTCCGGGGGACTGAGCTCCTCCCCCTATCTCTAAGGGAGCAGCCGCTCTACTGTGAGCTCCTCCAGTGTGACTGAGTCCTGTATCTCTAAGGGAGCTCCACAGCTCCACAGACTCACAAACTCATGTGGACTGCTTTGTATTCACTACCTCGTCCTAAAGCTAGGGCCAGAGGTGAGGGAGGGGGTGTAGACTGAGGGGTAAATCGAGAGCTTTGCCTACAGCCGTTGCTCCCTCTTATGGTCATTTATAAATAAATTTTAAGGATTCATACAAGAATTGGCAAAATAGTCAAAAAAAGCAAAAAAAGTTAGAAAAACATGCATTCGCTACATGTTATGGGCTGGAGGGAGGGGGATTTTTAACAGTGCTAAAAGCTCTAAATGTTTTAGTGTTTCTCATGATGATTGTGTACACCTATTCCTCCCGAGGGATGAAAAGTCTGCGCCCAGACACAAACAAGGATCATGGGAACAGTGTCATTGTAGCACAAAATCAATTAAGCTGTTTGCCATCTGCTGGCTGTTTGAAGAACTGCACAATTTAAATGAATGTGAAAGAAAAGGTACGGATCTGTTCAAGCTTTGGATTTGGGCCACAAAGTAGCAAGAGGTATTATGGTACACCTCAAGTAGCAAATTCACAATACAATAATAGAGACCTTGTTTTCACTGAGTGTGTGTGTATGTGTGTGTGTGTGTGTGTGTGTTTGTGTGTCTTGTTACATGCTGTCTGTGGTATTGTATTGTGTTTCAGTACAGTGCCTCTCTAAGATTTTATTTTAAATTTTGCACTGAAAGTTTTCACACATTAACGGACAACTCTGAAGTGAAAGTAAAATGATACATGATTTAGTTATTATTTAAAATAACAGGAAAGTAGAAAGTAGGGCCTGCACAAGTATGCATTTTTGTGAGTGCATCACATTGCCTTTAACACATTCCTAATGTCTGCTGAATGTAAACACCTTGCCCTAATGATTAAATAGAGGCCACTGGTGTGAAATCTACTCTCAGCCTAAATACAAATGTCATGTGTGGGCAGAGCTATGTTCGGAGTGTATTGTCACTAAATAGTTGTGAAGAAGATTAAAGCAGTGTTAAGTTATACCAACATTTCCCAAGATTTGAACATCTCACAGAGCGCTGTTCAATCCATTATTCTAAAAGTGGAAAGAGTATGGCACCACTGTGAACTGACTAAGACATGGCCATCCACCTAAATTAAAAGATAGAACAAGGAGAGGACTGGTCGGAAAGGCACAGGGCTGGACTGGGACAAAAAAACGGGGACAGGTAAGATTGTAAGAATAGCTGTGAAGATGGATGAGCCTAATAAAAGGACATTTTGGAAGAACACCTGCCAGAGTCAGCAAGATAATTGAGGTTGGGGCGAAGATTGACATTCCAGCAGTACAATGACCCCAAGCAAAATCTACAATGAAATGGTTTAAAACAAAACATAATCAGAATGACCCAGTCAAAGTCACGATCTCCATCTAATTTAACAGAGCTGTTGCTTTGAGAGTTGCTTCGAAAAGAGGTATGGGCTAAACATTCTGTCTCTTGATGTGCAAATCTTGTAGAAACATACCCCAAAAAACTTGCTGCTGTTATTGCAACAAAAGTATTCCCATGTATAGGGGGATCTTTGTATACATCCGCATGCGCATGCGCTACTCGCTGGGTGGCAAGAAGACAGTGGCACATATAGAAGTATAGAAGCATGGATGCGAAGAGTACTTTTAAAAGACTCAGTGGGCGAATTGCACTATATATCAGCACTTTAACGCAAGAAGATCAAAGGAGATATAGAGACAAGCTAAAGAATAAGTATATGAGACCGAACTGAACAAATTCAAAGCCCATATGAGACCTGTGAGGACCACAAACATTGGTCAGACTCCCCTCTGTCTTGGCATCGGTCTGCTGGGGGACATTTATTTGGTTAAGTGGTCCTCACATTAAAAGCGGGTTGCCCCTTTATGCTGTTACTTACGGTAAACGTGAAAAAGGAAGCCGCGGGGATGAGCAATCAAAAAGCAATGATTAAAATTCATCATCACAGTGAACAAGTGTGCAGTGTATGTAGTTGCACGACTTACATTTTTGTATACATTTTTATCCCCTTTTATCCCCCGGCTTCCCTTTCTACGTTTACCGTAGATAACAGCATATAGGTGCAACCCGCTTTTAATGTGCGGATTTACTATGTGTTTGTTATTGTTGCATTTCCTTTTCAAACAGTTTGATTCTCTGATCTGTTGTTGGTGAATCCACAACTTTGGGATCGTGATTTAGGTAAGCCGTATGTAGGTTGACCCTCTCTTGCCTGCGGACCCCCACTGATTCCTGATTGTGCAAAATGAATCAAAATACAAAGTGATCTCCTTTATTGTACAGCTCAGTGTTATTGGGATCCTTAAGGAGACATACAAAAGGATAGTGTGAGAATCAACATATCTTTGTGTTCAATAGCTGTGAAATGGTTCCCCTCAGACAACATAGTGCGGGCAAGTCACAACAAAATCAGGAGACAACTCAGCAGAGATCTGTAACTCCACTGTATCTGTGATGGAAGAGGTTAGAATGCGAAGTTACAGCAGCTTTATGCATTTGAAGAAACGCAGGCTTAAAACCACCACAGCATTAAACTCAGACTAAGTACAGGGACTGGCCTCCTGCTGGTGCCCAAAGTCAGGACTATCAGGAGAAGGCAGCGTTTTGATTTTTTGAGGCTAAACTGCTCTTCTACAGACAGACATATGCAAAATCCAGGTTAAAACAGGTTGCTACAACTGAAAGATCTTCCATTATTCATTGTATTAATTTCACTTGTAATAAACCTTCCCATCTACTCACCCCACCTCACAGCTCTGATAAGCTTTAACAGCAGCCCCATCTGTCGTCCATGGTATCCTCGTCTCCCTTATGTTTTAAACTGTCTCTCACACATCTGTCGGACAAGTCTCCCCTTCCTCTCACATCCAGCTGCTCCGCCTGCACCTCCCCATGTTTCTACAGAATTAAAGCCGTCGTTTATCCCAAATTAAGTTTCCAAGACAAAACAGTGCTCCCCCGGTGCCGCACCCCCGTCCAGCTCTGAGTTTCATCATGTAATGTGGTTAGCACTGGAGCCGAAGAGGCACTGTTTCTCCGGCGGGTAACTGACATAATCTCCTGCCTGATCCAATTGATTAATTCAATTTACAGACACTGATGTCACGCCTGTATTATTGGCCCGATTACATTGTGTTCAATCAAAATGGCATTAATTTCCAGGTTCATTTCTACCTGAATCCAATGTTATAAAGAGATCAAGGGAGATACAGTATTAGCTTCTGTAAATATGAATTTCTGTTTCACATCCAATTACATTTATTTGTGTATTGCCCTTAATCACAACAGCAGTTGTCTCGAAGGACTTTATAAAGTTGTGGATTCACCAACAAGACAGTTCAAACTCAGGAAATGCAATAATAACAAAATAGGAGCCATTGGTCCATAGGATGACCACTGTCTTTCTGCAATTTTTAATAAATGTGCAGAAATGTCCCAGATTGTCACTGTCCTTAGACCCTCCTGCATCAGAGAGGAACCTCTCAGAAACCTCTGAGTTTTACAATTGAATTGATGGGAGGGGAAATTGGGTTCTGGAAGTAAAATCCCCAAGCTCCATGGAAATTCAACTGTAGATGCAATAAGTCACTTCTCTGTGATAGGGTTAGGCTGGTTCTGCTGGTTATGTGTTCCAGACCTGGTATTTCAAAGACCATTTAACATTTGGTTTGAGACAATCACATTAGTGTGACTCAGCTGATCCAAATTCTCTGCCCCTTTGTCAGAGCCAGACAACAACGAATGACTCCCGACAGAAACAGATGGATACCACAACTAATAATAACTGTACTGCAGCCATACCTGAACGGGTGGCTACTGCAAGTAGGCCTGTTCATGTGGAGGATGACTGGACCTACATATGGCCTTGGCCATCACAAGCACAGAAGCGGTATGTGTGTGTGTGCGCGTGTGTGTGTGTTAGATCTTATTGTGAATGTTTGTATATAGAGAAAGTGAACCATGGGCCTGGGTAGTTTTGTTCTAATTTGTATGGTAAATTAAATTGTAATTTATGTCTGTAATGTGTGGACAAAAACCTGCTCAGGGACTGCAGCTATACTTTTAAACTCTTGCTGCAACCTGGTACAATGCATCTCTACAAATTGGTTTCTGGTCAGAAATGTCTCAAACCAGTGACATTACCCCATAAGTAAATACTGTAAATCCATTGTAGTCCAGAAAAGACCTAAGAATAATTAAAGCCGCAAGCGGCGTCGAACGGCCCTCGCCGCACCGCGCACACACCCCGCACCGTGCGCACCACCCCGTGCCAAGCCACCCCGCACCACGCTGCCCTGCACCACGCCGTCCCGCACCAAGCCGCAACGCGCCGCTCCACAACGCCCCGCACTGCGCCACACTGCGCCGCACTGCGCCGCACCACATCGTATCTTGACTTGAGGAACATGTGTACCGAATTTCATGGCTCTACGACAAACTTGACCTCTGAAACTCCCATTGGCTGTTGTAGGTGGCGCTGTTCTGGCATTTTTTGAGTCCCATAAAAATAAACACCAAAATATCAAATTTTTCACCAGGTCTGATGTTTGGGCAAAATTTTACAACTTTTCATGCATGTTCAGGGGGCTCGGGCCTAATTAAAGCCGCAAGCGGCGTCAAACGGCCCTCGCCGCACCGCGCGGTTCCCCGCATTGCGCGCACCACCCCGCCGCCCTGCACCACGCCGCCCCGCACCAAACCGCAATGCGCCGCTCCACAACGCCCCGCACTACGCCCCGCACCACACCGTACCACGCAGCACCGCTCAAAGGAGGTGGTGCCGCCGTGTGATGATTTGTTCCCGTAGCCATAGAAGATTGTTAGTCAAATTGTAATTAATATGATGAAGTAGAGCTTGTTTGGCTCCCCATGTAAACTTTGACTCAGTCTTTAGGGGGCGCTAATGGGCCAATTTCAAATATTTCACTTTCACCTGACCTAAACCCTGGAGTTGAACAATGGATTCAAGTTTAATGCAAATCAGACTTTGTATGTGCAAACGGGAGCAAAATTAATGGCCAAAAAAAACCTCACATTTTGCCGCTCCGCTGCTCAAACAACATTTCACTGATCAAAAATCCCTGAAGTCATTTTGAAGGTAAATGTGTTGAGATGATTTGGAACAATTTTGAGGCCAATCGGTAAAACGGCCGAGGAGGAGTCGCTTTCCAACCGACATGTATGAAAATGATTGGTTTTAATTTTTCCATTTTGCAATGAAATTTATGGGCTTCCTGTTTGTCAGAGGGATTAGCCATAATCCATTTTTTTCCATTTCTTGACTTGAGGAACATGTGTACCAAATTACATGGTTCTACGACAATTTTGACCTCGAACCCCTCCCATAGGCATTTTTAAATTGGCTGTTGTAGGTGGCGCTATAGAGCCAAGTTCAATTATTTCACTTTCAAATGACCTAGACCCAAGAGTTGAACCATGGATTCAAGTTTTGTGCAAATCGGAATTTGTATGTGCAAACGGGAGCAAATAGAATGTCGGCCAATAAACACTCACATTTTGCCGGTCCGCTGCTCAAACAACGTTTTACTTATCAAAAATCCCTGAGGTCATTTTGAAGGTACATGTGTTGAGATGATGTGGAGTGATTTTCAGGCAAATCGGTGAAACGGCCGAGTCGCTTTCCAACCGACATGAATGAAAATGATTGCTGTTCATTTATCCATTTTGCAGTGAAATTTATGGGCCTCCTGTTTGTCAGAGGGCAGAGCCATGATAACATTTCGGTCGTATCTTGACTTGAGGAACATGTGTACCGAATTTCATGGCTCTACGACAAACTTGACCTCTGAAACTCCCATTGGCTGTTGTAGGTGGCGCTGTTCTGGCATTTTTTGAGTCCCATAAAAATAAACACCAAAATATCAAATTTTTCACCAGGTCTGATGTTTGGCCAAAATTTTACAACTTTTCATGCATGTTCAGGGGGTCAAATTAAGGCTCAAAGTGCAGAATTTGACATCTCTCGAGCAAAAACAATAGGCCCTTTCACCGTTCGGGGCTCGGGCCTAAAAATAGTGATTCTAGTCATTTGGTGCCTAGTTTTTTTTCTCTGAGTAGTGATGTGTTGTACCACACATTTCCTGGTTGTGGACTTACGTTGGCAGTTCTTGGCTGTGACCGCCTCCCCGTAGTAGCCATTGGCACAGAAGTCACAGGCCACACCCCCGTAACCAGAGCGACAGCGCTGGCACTGGCCTGTGATTGGATGACAGCTCTGAGGTAAGGACAGGTCTAGGTTCCCGTTACAGTCACAGGGCTGACAGTAGCCTCCAGGAGTCGCAGGATGGCCATAGTATCCGTTTGAGCATCTGCAACACAACGTTCACTTTAGTGAGACCAGGTACTACTAAAACATCAAGTGCACTAACATGGGCAAGAATGATACATTTATCTGTACAGCACAATTCGTTCAAAAGGCATTTACCGGCATATCCATAACCACAGCTTGACTGGCTTCATATATGGTGGTAGTACCCAAAATGAAACAAAAACCTAAATTCCAAAACTGTCTGAGTGAGAATCACTCAGGAGTTCTACCCTTTCACTTCCATTGCATTACAAAACTCGTATTTGATTCATCAAGTAGAAGCGAAGACGCAGAGACGTATTGACCCAAGATTATTGCTCAGTGAGACAAGAGCCACTGGAAGGAACAAAACCCGACTCCAAACTCGAGAGACAGCAATCGAGATGAAAGAGCAGTGGAAATACAGCGAGAGCGACAGGGTGAAGGGCTCCGGAGCCGACAAGAGATTTGAATTTAGAAAGAAGAGCTGAGAAAGGAGGTAGCCATTATTACCCATGACCCTTGGTGGTCTCTGGAACAGGCACTTTATTAGCTGTGAGACTGTTTGAATGAGAGCCAGTGTTTGTGAGAGGAACATAAGGCAAAAGGCTCCAGCTTATCTTTATTAGCTTGATTTGTTTTCCTTTTGGTTCTTTGATACATAACTCAATGAAGTAGAGCTTAATTGCATCCAAACTGAGCTGTGTTACATTATATTTTTAATCAGAACACAAAATACACACTTGACAAGGTCAATAGACATGCAAAAATGTTTACGTCCTCTCAGACATATTTCTATAAGTGATTTGTTAGTGATTGTGATTAATCATGAGATAGTTATGACATTAAGAGGATTAAAAATGGGTTTAGACTCTCTCCTGCAGACATCAGTATTTCTGCCGGGATCTAATCTCCAAACCTTAGTGAATATTTGTTCAAATAGAACAGTGCTTCCAGAGCTATTAATGTACTAATATCTGATCATTTACAGTATAATCATACACACATGATATATTGATATTTCTAATTAGTCTGATCAGTCCTCTTTAGGTTCCCTCTTCTCCATCACCTGCAGCAGTCTCACAGCTGACATATTGAAGTCAAAACACATACGTAGTTCAAACCTCACTTTTCAAACAGCGGCAGCGCATTAGAATGTGGATGTCTCGCTCATCGTGCATCAGCAGTTTTTATTCACAGGTGACATTTCAAACGGCATCACACTGTGCCGAGTGGTACAGAGTGGGTTCAGAAAAGATTATTACCTCAGATACTGTATATGAGCCAATAATATCTGTTGAATTATCAACACATCATTGGACTCACAGGTTTACATGACACATTTTACATTATATGTATAGGATCACAGGACTCCACGACTACAGACCTGTAGCACTTACGTCTGCCGTCATGAAGTCATTTGAACGCCTGGTCCTCTCCCATCTCAAGTCCCTCACCTCCCCCCTCCTGGACCCCTTGGAGTTCGCCTACAGGGCCAACAGAACTGTAGACGACACCATTAACCTGGCCCTCCACCACATCCTACAGCACCTAGACTCCCCGGGGACCTACGCCAGGGTCCTGTTCGTGGACTTCACCTCTGCCTTCAACACAATCCTGCCATCCCTGCTCCAGGACAAGCTCTCCCAGCTCAACATGCCCGATTCCACCTGCAGGTGGATCACTGACTGCCTGACGGACAGGAAGCAGCGAGTGCGTCTGGGGAAGAATGTCTCGGACTCTCGGATTATAAATACAGGAGCCCCACAGGGCTGTGTTCTTTCTCCCCTGCTCTTCTCGCTGTACACCAACCACTGCACCTCCAGCCACGACTCCGTGAAGCTGATCAAGTTCGCGGACGACACCACCCTCATTGGACTCATCTCCAACAACGATGAGTCCGCCTGCAGGAGGGAGGTGGACCGGCTGGTGTCCTGGTGCAGTGGTAACAACCTGGAGCTGAACGCCCAGAAGACAGTGGAGATGATTGAGATGATTGTGGACTTCAGAAAGAGCACAGCCTCCCCGCCCCCACCCTCCGTGATGGACTCCCCCATCACCTCTGTGGAGTCCTTCCGTTTCCTGGGCACCACCATCACCCAGGACCTCAAGTGGGAGCCGACCATCAGCTCCCTCATCAAGAAGGCCCAGCAGAGGATGTACTTCCTGCGGCAGCTCAGGAAAGCCAAGCTGCCTGAACAGATGTTGGTGCAGTTCTACACGGCCATCATCGAGTCCATCCTCACCTCCTCCATCCCCGTGTGGGTCGCTGGAGCCACAGTCAGGGACAAACAGAGACTACAGCGCATTGTGCGCTCTGCAAAGGTACCTATACCTATAGGACCTATACGTCGCCCGAGCTCGAGGCCGGGCTGGTCGTATCACAGCCGACCCCTCTCACCCTGCACATGGACTATTCCAACCACTCCCCTCAGGCAGGAGACTGCGGTCCATCAGGACTAGAACCTCCCGCCACAAGAACAGTTTCTTCCCCCTCTGCTGTTGGACTCTTGAACACTTCTTAACCGCCCTTTATAAAGTCACTTTACTGCCCATCACACGTCACTTTACTTCACTGTACTGCTGTCACCTTACATTATGTGCACCATGTGCACTTGTATATTGTCAATAGTAACTGTAACTCTATTTTAAATTTAAATGTATTCCTTAGAAGTGTTTTTTATTCTTTATTTTTATTATCTCTTTCTGACTGTTGCACTGAGCCAAAGCAATTTCCAAGTCTGTGACCTCCTGTTACTTACGTGGCAATAAAAAGGATTCTGATTCTGATTCTGATTTTATGGGACGGTTGCAACCCTACCCACGAATGAATGCATCTGATTGGTCAATGCTTATATGGCTCATATCTGGAATCCAAAAATGGTGGAGTGTCACACTCCGCAAACAGTTACTGAGCTAGAGGAGTTAACTTTTACATGTAAGTCAATAGGAGTGAGAGAGAGTTGGAGCCAAACTTCACCATCAGCACTACCCTATTGGGCTTCACTGAGCTAGCAGGGTTAGCATTGTGCATCTTTCCACAGTCTATGATTCAAACACATCAGGACTGGTGAAAAACAGCTTTATTAGCAGATGATGAAGCAGAATACCTTGAAATCTGGATCTACTTAATCTAAATGAATCGATTTTACTCCTTCACATAAAGAGCAACTAAACACCTGTGCCCAGCCTTACTCCGCCCACATGAACATTTGAAAATTTTCTCTTAAAAGGGCGTTGCCTGGAGAACCAAGGGACAAGAGTTGGGCGTGGTCTGGGCTGTGATTGACAGCTCACTAGTCACACAAAAAAAACAGACAGTTGTCATTGCTGCTTGAAGCAATAGTTTACACACTAGAAAGTGTCATTCCTCCCTTGTTTTCACACTAAGATAATTGTAGAGCTACACACCTGAACCTAAGCCACTGATTTATCTCAGCATCAGTAGTTGTCAACTCATGTAATTTAATTTTAATCCACAGATGTCGCCAGGGTACTCCAACCTGCTACTGGGGCGTGTGTGAGAGTTGAATGGGTTTATATCACTGGTGCAGACGGACGCACGTCACACATACAAACTGACGTCACACAGAATTACAGAGTCAATGGAGAGGCCAGGACCAAATTCAAATGTAGTACCACCAAAAAGGTTGAGAGGGTGCCACACAGACGTTTTTAGGCTCAAAAGTGAGACTTTATCTAATTTGCACTCAAATGTCAGAAAAATGACCAGGATATGTAGAGAGCACTATAATAAACATATTTATGCAGTTTATGATTTGGTGTTTAGTCGCTCTTTAAATCATGTAATTCTCTCCGTGCGATTCATCCTCAAAAATGTATGCGTGGCAATGTAGTGATGAACCAGGAAATTTAAGAATATTTATTAAATGTAAAATGTAAATGTAAATGTGCAATTTGTCCTCTAAATTTGACCCATCCTTATGCCACTAAGGTTTACGTCAGGAGCAGTGGTCGCTGTAGTCTCCAGATGTTGATACTCGGCTTGGTCAGGACTCCCGTAGCTGGAGGATTTTTACCTATTGAGCATATTTTTGAGTGGCAGGGGAAACCAGAGTACCCGGAGAAAACCAACGCAGACACAGTGAGGGCCTTCTTGCTGAGAACCACCGTGCCGCAGTGGTCATCCTACTACTATGTGTTTGTTGTTATTGCATTTAATTGTTTGATTCTCTGATCTGTTGTTTGTCGAATCCACAACATTGTAAAGACAACTGCTGTTGAGATTTAGGGCGATACACAAATACATGGAATTGAAGTGAATTGAATGTTTTATGTGAAAATGTATCAAATAAAAAACAAAACGCTTTTCTGTTATCTTATTTTGTTAAATTCAGTTTTTTAAAATAAGATCTTTAACGATTGCTTCATTGATGAATTTGTATCCCTCACCAAATCCCCTCTTTCTTTACAATCTATTTTGAATACCAGTAATCACATTTTGTATTTAATTTCTCAGATAAATTACCTGACCTTTATGGCAGCAATCTGAGAACTTTGGTAGGGAGTTCTTTGTTAACTTAACAACAAAGAACTCCCTTTTTCTTCCGGATGTTGCTCCACATAAGGACATTCTTCCGGCTGTAGCTACATACATACAGTATAAGGAGCAAAAATGCTGCTTATGAACAGAACAGTGGACTCTCTGAGCGGAGAGTGTGTTAGTGTTGGGGGAAACTGATGTGGTTAAAGCCAATAACACAGACAAATTGCCACATTATATTTAATTAAACCTAATAACAACAAAGAAGTGCAGTAATGGAGAGAGCTGGCAGGTGGAGTGCAGCAGGTATCAATTAGTAAAGCAGTCGGAGCGTTGATTAGCTTCTTAATAACGCCAACACAGATAGAGTAACATAGTTTTGAGTTCTGATGACTACAGATTCACAATGAGAAATACTACAGAACTTAATTGAAGTAGTCCTCTCAGTTGTCTCTTAACAGTTCCATTAATTCACCTTCATTCAATTCAATGTATTTGTGTTTGTGTACAAACATAAATAATACCATTGCGGTATTTGTGTACAAATACAAATACCACAAAGGCCTTCTCATACAACCCAAACCTTCTTATACTGAGACATTAGTACGGAAACCAGGCCTGGTCTCTGGGCCGGGTAAATGCACATCATTACTCCAATTCGACCACAGTTGAGGGGCTGCTGAGAAAATATCTCCAGAGAAAACTACAGATTGCGGTGGACCAGCAGTTAGTACCCATTCAATTCTAAAATCAAAAATGTAATTACAAGTAGGATTAACTTTTGGTGAAAGAATACATGGAAATGCATGCAAGGCACACAAATGTATTATTGCTTTCCAGGTTTGTGTTATTTATGTTGTATTTACCGGTCACATCTGGGGCCGCTGTATCCAAGTGGACACTGGTCACACAGCACTTCCCCCTCGACTCCCATGTGGCAGGTTGGGCTGAAGCTTTTGACATCCCCGCGACGACGATTGGGTTGATGTGATTGGAGAAAGTTAGCATTCCGATAGCGTTGTCCCAGCAGGAGAAGCGGCAGTGAGGCAAAAACACACAGGAGAAGACAGAGACGAGTTAGAACCATGATTCCGCTCCCGAAACAGTCAAATCAAAAACATATATTCCCTGTGTGCTAGCATCTATGCTGTTGTGGTCACAGAGGACAACCGTGCCCCTTGGAAATAGTGTGTGAAATGAACTATAAGTGTGCAACTGTCAAACATGCCCCCCCCCTCTATTAACTATAGTTAGCACAGGAATCAGGTTCCTCAGAGAGAACAGGAGGTCAGGCTAATGCAGGTCATTCAGACAGCGCTAAGAACACAAGCTATCTAAAAACAACAATATACTGACCTAAAGACAGTCCATTTTTTTATTTTTTTTATTTTTTTTTTTTGGTCAGAAGCCCTATAGCAAAAATATGCCAATTTATGTTAATGATGATAACCTCATCCATGTGGGTGGTGACTTATGAGTTTCTTAGGTCCAATGCAGGTTATAGATATGTATTTTTCTATTATGATTTACAATTCTGTACGTCATCATCCTCTATTTGTATTTGACTGTATTCTGCCAGGAGACGTGGGGACTGCAAGGTTATTCTGGGGAGCCGCTGGACAGAACTTTAGCACTCATTCTGTCTGACGTGTCAAAATTCTCAGCTGTTTCTGTCTGTAGTTCTGTGGATTGAACGCCCTCTGTCTCTCACTCTGAACACTAGAAAGACACATGAAGAGATAGTAATTTGTATTTGGATTCACGTCACAGACATCACAATTGTTGGTTTGAAGATTCTAAATTTGAATATCATTAGAATTTCTGTACTTTTAATCTGTTTTATCTCTGTACTTGTCTTGTGCACCGTGGGAACTTTTGCAAATGTGTTCCAATGTGGTTTTACTGCAAATGGCAAATAAATTATTCTGAATTTGAATCTAAATGAATCTGAATATTGTATCACAAATATAGGTTGCCAGCACTGTAGCCCATCCCTGATTACAGTGCTGCTGTCTGGTTTAAATCCTGCTTTTGTCCTTTGTCTCCGCTGCGTGATGTCTCATGTTGAGATTATATTTCTGTCCATCATTTTTACAGAGCTCAATCTTTAGAGTTAAAAGAAGTAATAATTATTTTGTTTGTTTGTTGTTGTAGTTTTTATTATTTTGGGAAAACCAAGACCACATTAGGTTTAAAATCAAAAGGGGATCTACACTCCCCGGCCACTTTATTAGGCACACCTTGTTAGTACCTCCGCCTTCAAAACTGTCTTAACTAAATGTTGCGTTCTAATCTTTTTTTAGAAAACTTGAACTTCTTGAGGTGGCCCGTAGGTCCCAGAGGAGGAGAGCGCAGTCAGGCCAGGCTCGCCTCGCACATCTTAAAGCTGCTTTCAATATCTTTTCAAATCTGTTTTCCTTTTCTCCATAGCATGTCTGTAACAAAAGTTCTCATAATCTGAAGTCAGCGTATTTACATGGTTTTATGAAACAGAATTCTGAGAAAAACAGTTTTAAAGATCGACATTCCAAACATAATCATCACAGTCATATAACATGTAAATTTTGAATTACTCTGTTATGGCACACTTGTTTTAGTCACTATGTTGTAGAAGATTAAAAAGATGTCACTTTGGCACCAATTAAACACACAACACTCATGAATTAGTCGAAAATCAAGAATGTATTGATTCTTTCAACATTCAATGGATTGAATTTTGACCTCCTCTTCTTTTTCTTTCTCTTTATAATTTACTGAAAATTAGATATGTATTAGACATTGCCAGTATTATTCTATCAAATCACGCACGTCTAAATATCCACAATCACCAAGCATTTTTAATGCAAGGAGAAACTTAGGTAACTTTAAACACAAATAAAACAAATGGACCTGTCCGACTCGAGTGTCTATGCTTCGTGTGTCTCTGGTTCTGTCCAAGTGTCTATGATCCGCGTGTCTCCGCCTGTCTGGGTTCTGTCTGCGTATATGTAAATGTAAATGTCTGTCTGTGGTTCTGTTCGGGTGTCTATGGTCCTGTCTGTGGTTCTGTTCGCGTGTCTATGGTCCGCGCTCGGAGCCCAGACGGCAGTGCGTTCACTGAGCTGTCAGAGCGGGGGTCACAGCAGCTGCTCCCGGGGCCAGAGCGGAGGATGTAACGTAACGTTCGGTTTATCAAAACATATCACAATATTTAACGTATAACACTAATGAATTTCACCTAGATTTTTTCAGACATTAAAGACAAGATGTTATATAATAATTGTTTAATGAAAAAACAATTTTGCCAAAAAAATGACAATCGACCTATTTTTACTGTTTACTCGGAACGTGCCAGCGTGACATCCGACGGGTTTTCCCAGATCGCATCACATATATACGTTAATGCAATTTAATTATAAAGATTAACATTAGTACAAAATATGTATATGTTGTCTGTTATGCTCTTACTTTGAAAAAGCATTCAATAGCAACACATATACATTCACATGCACGGCTTGAACACACAGCCAATTTTACACATTTCCTTTTGACAAGGAAAGAAGATAACAATCTGATAACGTTACGTAATTGCACACAAGCAACCAAAATTGCCTCAGACAAGAATCGAACCTGGGTTCTCCAGGTCCCAGTCTTCAATGTTAACCATTCGGCCAACATAGGATCTCTGGGCTAGACAGGTTTGCACGCAGTATGATACCTGAGCGTCTAAGTCGCTGGCAGAGCTAAAGCGGACTTAACCTGCCACCTTGTGGCAATAAGATGTAATATTTTTCACGCAGCTGCGTGATTCCCAAAAAGCGTGAATGAAGACGACAAAACGAAATGGGACCTACTGTATGTGAGCAATTGCTGTTTTCATCTGGGCATTTGGGATGCCAAAGGACAATTCTGTTGCCATTTGTTTACAAGAGCGCCACCTACACGTCACCCGTAGTATAGAACACACTGCTGACTTAAGTCATGGTGGATACAACTCTGGGGGAGCTTGTCCTGCCTACTTCAATTTACCGGTGAGTCGGTGCTGCTCCGAGTGCAGCGACCCATTTTGCACCTCATGGGAGTTTTCCGTGCCAGCGGTAAACTGTGCCATGTATTATAATCGCGATTATCGTAAAACCATTTAATCTGGGCAATTCTAGTTGTGTGTGCCTCACTTATCGTCTTGCATCTGGGGGGAACATGGGTTGTGTTGTGTTGTCTGTGTTGTGTGTCTCACTTGTTGCCTGGCAGGTGCAAGGGGCAGGCACAAGGCTTGCAGTCGGAAGGCGTGCCTCGAGATGCGTTGCCATAGAACCCAGGTGCACAGAGGTCACAGAAGGGACCCATGGTGTTGTCCTTGCAGGTCTGTGGAAATACATATTTAGTGGGCGACAGTAGCTCAGTTGGTAGAGCATTGGCCTTTGAGCCTGAAGGTCGTGGGTTCGAGCCCACCATGCGACCTTCTCCACTGATGACTGCTGTTGCTGTGTCCTTGGGCAAGACACTTAACCCCACTTTATATATATATATATATTATATACATATATATATATCCATATATCAATCCATTTCTGGGTTGGGGGGGTGGCAGTCAGAGCTGCACCCAGCACAGGAGCCTTGATCTTTCAGCGAAGGCTTTAGTCAAAGCTGGGTTAAGTGTCTTGCATCATCATCATCAGTGGGAGTCGTGAAGAAGGTCTTGTGGTGGGCTCGCGAACCCACGACCTTCACCTTTATTACATATATAATAAAAGGGCGACTATATATAGATAGATAGATAGATAGATAGATACTTTATTGATCCCCGAAGGAGAAATTCAGGTGTCCAGTAGTAGCAAAAAGAAAAAAAGAAAATTGATCATTCTAAAAAAGAAAGTAGCCTCTGGGTGGAGCAGGACGGGTCAGACCAGCAGAGGTGGAGTAGCCTCTGGGTGGAGCAGGACAGGTCAAAAGGTGGAGTAGCCGCTTGGTTTGGACCATTTTCTCTGCTCTGGTCCAAAGTAAAATGCTAAATGTATCATTAGCATTTTTCAAAAAGTCAGCATTCCTCCAGTGGATTTTCACCTGATCCGCTTGGTTTGGACCATGAATCCTCTCCGCTCCGGTCTGGACCAGTGCAAAACTTTGCACATTGTACTGAAGCAACATCTCAGGCAGAAAAAAAAATATATCTATATATACATATATCACAATGTTTAAGTTTAAATTTAAGACCAAAGAGAGGGACCAGAGAGAGAGACCAGGGAGAGAGACCAGGGAGAAAACAGAAAAGATGTAATAAATAAAAGGCCAAAAATAAATGATGGGAAAACTAGTTAAGCCAGCCAGGAACAAATGACATTGTTTTTTTGTGTGGTTTCAAAAAATAATATATAATTTGTTGAAGGGTAAATTCCTTGTATGTGTAAAGGATTGTAATAGTAAAGTAAAAAGGTTTCCTATTCAGAACACTTGAGTTTTCAGATGCAGCTTCTCTTCTCTCAGAAGTTTAAATGGCCTTGCAGTTGCTCTAACGTAATTAGCACTCATTACCTAATTAACATAATGCACTGGCACAAAACAACCCATGACGTTTGTCGATACAGTCATTTATAAAAACTAAATAAAGGTGTCAAATTTAATTACAATCACGCAGACAGCAGTGAGGCAAACAATGGAGAGGAGGTCAAAGTTAATTATATGGCTGTGAGTGTTGCTATGGAGACCGGAGGCATAAGGGCTGTGGGTAAGCAAGCAGTTTAAAAGGGGATATTTCAGACGTCTTTCATATAATCCAATGTAGGGGTAAAGAACATTATGCATACAGAAATATCAGATTCAAGACGAGAGAGGAGGGGAGAGAGAGAGAGAGAGAGAGAGAGAGAGAAAGATAAGAGTGAGAGAGAGACCATAGAGAGATAGAGAGAGACAAGAGTGAGATCAGAAAGAGAACCCAGAGAGATGGATACAGAGATAGACCAGAGAGAGAGAAAGATAGTAAGAGAGAGAAAGAGAGACCAGAGAGATATACAGGGGCAAACAAGTATTTAGTCAGCCACCAATTGTGCAAGTTCTCGCACTTAAAATGATGAGGGAGGCCTGTAATTTTCATCATAGGTATACCTCAGCTATAAGAGACAAAAATCACATGTTTGATTTTTAAAGAATTTATTTGCAAATGAGGGAGGATAATAAATATTTTGTCAATAAGAAAAGTTCATCTCAAACCTTTGTTATATACCCTTTTTTGGCAATGACAGAGCTCAAACGTTTTTTGTAAGTCTTCACAAGGTTTTTCACACACTATTGCACTTAGGCCCATTCCTCCACGCAGATCTCTTCTAGAGCAGGGATGTTTTGGGGCTGTCGATACGTAACACTGACTTTCAACTCCCTCCAAAGATTTTCAATGGGGTTGAGATCCGGAGACTGTGGCTAGGCCACTCCAGGACCTTGAAATGCTTCTTACGAAGCCACTCTTTAGTTTCCCGGGCAGTGTGTTTTGGATTATTTTCATGCTGATGGAAGGTTTTCATTCAAAATATCAAAATACGTGGCTCCATTCATTCTTTCCTTTACACAGATCAGTCGTCCTGTTCCCTCTGCTGATTACCAGCCCCAAAGCATGATGTTCCCATCCCCAAGCTTCACATTAGGTATGGTGTTCTTTTGGATGCAACTCTCTTCCAAACATGACATGTTGCGTTTTTACCAAAAAGTTCTATTTTGGTTTCATCTGACCATGTGACATTCTCCCAATCCTCTTCTGGATCATCTAAATGCTCTCTACCAAACTTCAGAAGGGCCTGGACATCTACTGGCTAAAGCACACGTCTGGCACTGCAGGATTTGAGTCCCTAGCGGGGTAGTGTTTTACTGATGGTAGCCTTTGTTACTTTGGTCTCAGCTCATACAGGTTATTCACTAGGTCCCTGTGTGGATCTGGGATTTTTGCACACCATTCTTGACCATTTTGACCCCACGGGGTGAGATCTTGTGTGGAGCCCCAGATTGAGGGAGATTATTAGTGGTCTTGTATGTATCCCTTTGCTTTCTTATAATAATTTCTTCACACAAAACTGCTTACCTATTGCAGATTCAGTCTTCCCGGCCTGGTGCAGGTCTATAATTTTGTTTCTGGTGTTCTTTGACAGCTCTTTGGTCTTAGTGGCCATAGTGGAGTTTGGAGTGTGACTGTTTGTGACAGAATTCTTGCTTGTTTGTAGTTACTTATTTTCCACCATAAAATCTAAATAATTTCTTAAAAAATCAGACATGTGATTATCTGGATTATTTTTCTCATTCGGTCTCTCATAGTACCTATGATGGTAATTACAGGCCTCCCTCATATTTTTAAGTGGGAGAACTGGTGGCTTACTGAATACTTTTTTCCCCACTGTAGATAGACAGGTAGATAGAGAGAGAAAAATATTAACTTTTGCTTAGTTTTCTCATCTCAATTGCATTCATGACCATCAGGATTTGTTTCAGAACTCTAGACTGTTAGAGTGCCACACTTAGAAAAATAGCTTCACAGCAGTGAAAGTTCAACAAAATCAACATTATACTATTATTCATATTTTAAATAATTGAAGTTATAGATCCACAGCCTCAGTCCTGGATCTACAGCCAAAGTTTCTAAGAACACAGGGACATGTTGTTGTTTTAGTTAAAACTCACCTGGCAGTGACCTGTGACCTGATCGCATTCAGAGCTGTGTCCGTGGCATTGACAAGCTTCACAAAAGCCTTTGTAGAGAACGGCATCCACTCTTCGAAATCCAACTGCACACGACTGAAGCACAGGTACAACCACATCAAACACACAGGTACAACCACATCAAACACACAGATACAACCACATCTAACACACAGGTACAACCACATCAAACACACAGATACAGCCACATCTAACACACAGGTACAACCACATCAAGCACACAGGTACAACCACATCAAACACACAAGTACAACCACATCAAAGACACAGGTACAACCACACCAAACACATAGGTACAACCACACCAAACACACAGATACAACCACATCTAACACACAGGTACAACCACATCTAACACACAGGTACAACCACATCTAACACACAGGTAGAACCACATCAAACACACAGATACAACCACATCTAACACACAGGTACAACCACATCAAACACACAGATACAGCCACATCTAACACACAGGTACAACCACATCAAGCACACAGGTACAACCACATCAAACACACAAGTACAACCACATCAAAGACACAGGTACAACCACACCAAACACATAGGTACAACCACACCAAACACACAGATACAACCACATCTAACACACAGGTACAACCACATCTAACACACAGGTACAACCACATCTAACACACAGGTACAACCACATCAAACACACAGATACAACCACATCTAACACACAGGTACAACCACATCAAACACACAGATGCAACCACATCTAACACACAGATACAACCACATCTAACACACAGGTACAACCACATCAAACACACAGATACAACCACATCTAACACACAGGTACAACCACATCTAACACACAGGTACAACCACATCAAACACACAGGTACAACCACATCAAACACACAGGTACAACCACATCTAACACACAGGTACAACCACATCAAACACACAGATACAACCACATCTAACACACAGGTACAACCACACCAAACACACAGATACAACCACACAAAACGCACAGGTACAACCACATCAAACACACAGATACAACCACATCTAACACACAGGTACAACCACATCAAACACACAGGTACAACCACATCAAACACACAGGTACAACCACATCAAACACACAGATAAAACCACATCAAACACACAGGTACAACCACACCAAACACACAGGTACAACCACACCAAACACACAGATACAACCACATCAAACACACAGGTACAACCACATCAAACACACAGATACAACCACATCAAACACACAGATACAACCACATCAAACACACAGGTACAACCACACCAAACACACAGGGCGGCACGGTGGCTGAGTGGATAGCACTCTCGCCTCTCAGCAAGAAGGTCCTGGGTTCGAATCCCGGTCGGACCAGGGCCTTTCTGAGTGGAGTTTGCATGTTCTCCCCGTGTCTGCGTAGGTTTCCTCCGGGTACTCCGGTTTCCCCTACCACTAAAAATATGTACAATAGGTCTGGCATGTGCCTCCTGTACTGGCCCCTCCCATCTCTGTGTGGAGTGAGAGACAAATGCCCAAAATTAACAATTGTAAACTGCTTTGAGACTCAGATCTGCAGTGAAAAGGCGGTATATAAATAAAAAACTTACTTACTTACTTACAGGTACAACCACACCAAACACACAGATACAACCACATCAAACACACAGGTACAACCACATCTAACACACAGGTACAACCACATCAAACACACAGATACAACCACATCAAACACACAGGTACAACCACACCAAACACACAGGTACAACCACACCAAACACACAGGTACAACCACATCAAACACACAGGTACAACCACATCAAACACACAGGTACAACCACATCAAACACACAGGTACAACCACATCTAACACACAGGTACAACCACATCAAACACACAGATACAACCACATCTAACACACAGGTACAACCACATCAAACACACAGATACAACCACATCAAACACACAGGTACAACCACACCAAACACACAGGTACAACCACACCAAACACACAGGTACAACCACATCAAACACACAGATACAACCACATCAAACACACAGATACAACCGCACTAGACACACATATACAACTACACCAAACACACAGATACTATACAACCGCACTAGACACACAGGTACAACCACATCAAACACAATGGTACAACCACATCAAACACACAGGTACAACCACATCAAACACACAGATACAACCACATCAAACACACTGATACTGTACAACCACATCAAACACACAGATACAACCGCACTAGACACACAGATACAACCACATCAAACACACAGATACAACCGCACTAGACACACATGTACAACCACATCAAACACACAGGTACAACCACATCCAACACACAGATACAACCACATCAAACACACAGATACAACCGCATCAAAGACACAGGTACAACCACATCAAACACACAGATACAACCGCATCAAAGACACAGGTACAACCACATCATGGGAGGATATCACTGTAAAAAGATTATATATCAAATGCTAGAATGACAACAAAGTAGATAAAGAAGCTATACCCAATTTTTTTTCTATCGAGTTCATAAAAATCTGTAAAACTACATACAAGTTGTACTAAAAACTGTAATTTAATTGAAAACTGGATCTCATTGATTCAGCATTAGCATGAGTTTAGGCCATTCAAAGTGCTGCGATGACTTTTAGCGGGCCGCTGGTTCTCCTCCACTCACAGTACGAGGTAGCGCCCTCTAGCCTCTACAGCGCTGCTAAAATCAGTAGCATGTTAGCAGAATTGGCTATAACTGCTCTTGCTGTAACTGCAGACACAGCAAACAAACAGCCCAATTGACACAACAGTGAGGAAGAGAAGAGGGAAAAAAAATCAAAGAAGAAATCAAGCCCAGGTGACTATAGCTAGCTTACATTGTATCCTTTGGAGAGACTTGTCTATGGGAGAGACCTGCGGGACTGCCTCAGACTATCTATGCTCGGATTACATTCGGACGCGGAACTAACGATAATCTTTCAGTGATATATTTTGTTAGCAGTGCGTTGCTTTTGTACCATTTCATCAGTGATTGTTGTACAGCTTAAGTTGCGCTAATGCTAATGTTAGCAAATATATCAGATCGCAAAAAAGACTAGATGGCTCCGTGGAATGAGATTGTAGGGGAAATGAGAAGCCTCTGAGCGAGTTGAGGGGCGGTGCTAAACATTCAAACCTTGCAGAAACGGGTATAGCTCCTTTAACTGAGACAAACTCTGACTCTGAGGTTTGTAGATTGTGGAGTGTAGTGTTTTTTAAAGATTGAAACCTGAATGCAGCCTGTGGATAAAGGCAGGTGTGTGTTTTTGTTTTTGTGTTATTTTTCCTTATTAAGAGTTTGGATAAGAGGGAATGCAAGAGTAGGACTGATTAGGGCAGAGCAGAGTATATGGACTGTGTGTATGTGTGTTTGTGTGTGTATATGCAGCCTCCTGCTTGTGTGGGCTGATGTTTACCTCACAGGAAGTTCCAGAGAAACCTGGAGGACAGGAGCACATTTCCACGGCGGAGGCTGAGACCGTCCCACTCTCCCCCCCCCTTCCCCTCTTTCTGATCTCCCCCCTCTCGTCGCTCTCAGATGGATCAGCCACCTCCATGGAGAACATGTGCAGTCTACACACACAGCAGGGAGAAAAAAAAAAAAGTAAACCGCAGCGACAAGATATAAGATTTATTTTCATATGAAATCAATCACTTTATGGAACAATAATGATTGAGATGATTTTTGACCTGAGTTGAAAAAAAGTGTTGGCCTGTGTAATGTGTAAACCCATGTTCTCTTTTCTCACGAGAAAGGAACATGTCAAAACAAAAGAGTCAAAACTTCAATCTGAGTCTCTACGTCACTGCACACTGCACCCCTGCCAATTATAAAGGACTATCGTCTAGAAAGAAAGGGACTCCCACTGATGACTACTATCGTTGTGTCCCTGGGCAAGACACTTAACCCCACTTTGCCTGAAGCCCCTGCTAAATAAACAAGGCTCCTATGGACTCACCACCCACAGGAGGATCAGTGAGGGGCTGGTGCTCTTTGAACTGGGTGCAGCTCTGACTGCCCCCCCCCAACCCAGGAATGGATTAAGGGGAAGAAGATGGATGGATAGATGGATATCATCCAGAAAGAGAGAGCAGAGAGAGAGACCAGAGAGGGAGACTAGAGAGAGAGAGAGAGAGACATGGCAAGAGATCCCAGAGAGCGAGAGAGAGACACCAGAGAGGGAGAGACATAGAGAGAGACCAGAGAGAGACACCAGAAGGACTAGCAAGACCAGGGACTGACTAGAGAGAGGGACCAGAGAGAGAGACTGAAGAGGAAGACCAGCCCTATAAAGCCTAACCTGAAATCTCATATTTTACCTGTACACCGCCGTGGGACTGGTGCTATATGTCGCCCGCACCATCACTTTGGTCAAATTGGCCAAAACTGAGAGTAAATCCCTGCGGCTGATTTGCTGGTCTGTTTCTACATCCAGGAAGAAATGAGGAAGAAGAGGGATGTGCTGCGTGGAGTCTGTGGAAGGATAAAGTGGTATTTCATGTTGTGCCCTCATCCTCCGGCCACCGCCCTGAAAGAAAACACAAAAACATTGCCAAAAAAGATAGAAGAGCAGAGAACAACCCACTTCAATTGAGATTACATCACAGGTTTTTTGTGTTGTATACTGTATTACCCAAATTATTATCACACATGGGCTTGAGATGGACTGTGAAACATGGAGACTTCTTCGTCAGAGACACATGATGTAGTAGTCTCTGATCAGCTGTTGTTACCTGATGTGACTAATGCAGTGAGTCCTGTGTGTGAGTCGAGGTGAAAGCCTGATCAGAAACACGTAATCATCACGTGTCTCTGACAAAGCCGACCGCAGATACGTATGGTGACTCAGTAAGACGAGCTTCTTTTCTCTTTGTCTGATATATTAACATTAAAACCCTTAAACAAGGAGATGACATAATTAACTTTTTTACATTAAGTGAAGTAGTGTAATCTCCATAGAGACAAAGAGAACAGTAGCATTTAAATATGTGAACATTTCGCCCCGGAAAAATGGAGAATTAGAAGGAAAATTTCCCAGTGGGCCGCAGGCCAAATTCACTGATATTACACGTCAAACACAAATAAATATACCACATCAAATGATAAACTGTTAAGTACACAGACATATGGCTAAAGCTGGACATATATCAACGCACACTGACGCACAAGGAACAAAATAAATAAATGAAGCGCATGCGGCTGCATGTTGCTCTGACAATAGCGCACGTGCTCAAAAGTGAAAGTTATTCAACAAAATGTAAAACAGAAACCTAACACTTGGGGAGCACTTCTCTGCTTGGCTTTTCTACACTTTCCTACAAGCGCAAAAGGCTTATGGGGTATCCTCTCAAATTGATTAAACCTGAAATCTCTATACAAAAAAATCACAATAGGCTGAAAAAAAAATGAACATAAAGATGCCTTGCCCTCACTTGTTTGGATTCATGTGTTTGATTTCAGAAGCATTTTAGTACAAGTTGATGTGAACCATGAGTGAGGCGTGTATCTCCATACAAGAGTAAAGTACTGGACTGCAGCACTTAGTAGGGTATCAGGGCCCCCGAGCCAATCAAGAAAGCGTGACTGGTGTTCTTGTCTGCCAAAAGTACTTTACGCATACAACACCTCACCTCACCAATCCACGGTGGAATCTCCATTCTATTAGATATTGCTTGAGAACCAAGGCTACCAGTTGACTTCTTGTTCAGCCAGGTCAAGATCCTCTTGATGATGATCCCCGTGAGTGGATTTTGGAACGCTTGAGGCTTGCTGCAGAGCGCCGGAGAGTTAATCATGATCCGAGAGCGTGTTATGAATCTTTTCTGGAAGGAGGAATAGTTCTGGTCCACAACACCAGTGTAATGGGGCTTTCAGACCGCCAACGCTGAAACGCGGAAGCCCCGCTCACCGGACGCGCATTCTCTAGTTTTCAGACCCAGAAGACTTCACACCAGAACGTCCTGACGCGAGCCGGAAGTACCGGAAGTAGCCGGCCGGCTCTAATGCTAACAGAGCTATGCTAGCGGCTTCTTGTGTACAGATCTTCTCCAATATGCAGCTTTGCAGCGTGTCTTTGCTCACAGTAGGGCTGCAACTAACGATTATTTTGATAATCGATTAATGAGGCGATAATTTTTACAACTAATCGATTAATCGGTTTATGTACTTATATTTTAGTTTTGCCAATTTTTTTCCAAGTAAATTGTTAACAAAGGGCCTTCATCATTCAACATAGACTTTTTAGAGATTTTAACCATTTTACATATTCATATCCACATCAAAAACATATCTGGAGCTGTTTATTATGTCTTTGTAATCCTTTGTTGAACTCAATGTCGACCATCAAATCAAAACACTGACCGTTACATACTCTAGCAAATTTCACAAGGAGATTTCCAATAATGTTTTCACCATGAAAATCCTTAGGGCTTCTGAAGTAGTTTAAAATCCCGAACAAGGCTTATTTAAGTTGATAAACTGGATAAATGTTTTTTTTTTTTTTTTTACATTTTTTTGCAAATTAGTTGAAAGATCAACTTTATGCCTAAAACAGTGAGTGTGGCGCCATCTTTTGCAAACAGTCAGTACTGCAGAGAGATGGTTTAAGGCAGTGGTTCTCAAACTTTTCACACCAAGTACCACCTCAGAAAATACTTGCCTCTCCAAGTACCACCACAAATGACCAACACCACACAGTAGCGTAGTAAGCAAAAACAAGGCAGAGGTTTCATTCCTAAAGAAGTATATTTAATGTAATATTTTACACAGTTTCAACAGTAAGACTGCGCTTAAATATAGGAAAAAATGTTTTTTAAATGTTTCATTCATTACAAACTGCAAAGCCTCACTGTGAGTGATATTCTGGAGTGGGATCTTTGTCCACAGAAGGTTTGGACTCTGGTGCACTTTAGTTTCTAAGGCTTGGTCTGCTGCCCTCTTACATCTGCCCTTTACTCACACAGAGACATGTTCTCATGGTTTGGATCAAATTATCGTTTGTTGCTCTCTGTTCCTTTTTGCTGCTCCTGCTACATGGAACGTGTTGCAAAAAAACTAGAAATTATCTGATCTTATTTCCTTGAATGCTTTTAGATCCAGATTGAGACATCTTCAGTGAAATGTAACTGTTTTTATAATCCGTAATTTTATGAAATTGTGTGTTACTGTTGTATAATCTGTATGTGACCGTTTTATAATTTTATGTAATTTTTGAACACGAAAAAGAGGTTCTCATTGACTGCCAGCCATTTTTGGATGACTTCACTGATTTTTAAGACTCACAGAATATGGTGTGCTATGAATAATATGAAACCAGAGTCTGAAAGACTGGACTGTCTACTTTCAGCAGCAAAAATAAGTTTGTTCTTAGTTTGTTTCGTTCTCCTGTGATCTCCAGTCGAAAAGAGGGGAGTGTGACAAAAAGCACCAGTCTTAGACAAAAAAATTAGAAAATGAGGTGTTTGTGAAAACAGACGAACTGCAGAAAAGTGATTGTAACACTATTTAGTTTGACTTTAGCATCTCCTCAAACATGTCCAGGATCATACATGTTAGAAAACAGCAACAACACATTATGAGAAAGTGTTTTGATGCAAAATAATAAGTTTTATGGCACACTCACATCCACAAAGTGTTGCTCAAATATTTCAAAATGTACTCATCCAAAAAATGTCAAGATGTACATATTGAGAGTAGAGCCCATGACAAACTATGGCAGATAGAATGGCCAGTATTCATCCATTAGGTGGCGCTATATTTATGTCAATAAGAGTAAATCAAAGAATAACAAAATTACAATGATAAACAATATACAGTAGGTCCCATTTCGTTTTGTCGTCTTCATTCACGCTTTTCGGGAATCACGCAGCTGCGTGAAAAATATTACATCTTATCGCCACAAGGTGGCAGGTTAAGTCCGCTTTAGCTCTGCCAGCGACTTAGACGCTCAGGTATCATACTGCGTGCAAACCTGTCTAGCCCAGAGATCCTATGTTGGCCGAATGGTTAACATTGAAGACTGGGACCTGGAGAACCCAGGTTCGATTCTTGTTTGAGGCAATTTTGGTTGCACATATTTTGGTTGCTTGTGTGCAATTATGTAACATTATCAGATTGTTATCTTCTTTCCTTGTCAAAAGGAAATGTGTAAAATTGGCTGTGTGTTCAAGCCGTGCATGTGAATGTATATGTGTTGCTATTGAATGCTTTTTCAAAGTAAGAGCATAACAGACAACATATACATATTTTGTACTAATGTTAATCTTTATAATTAAATTGCATTAACGTATATATGTGATGCGATCTGGGAAAACCCGTCGGATGTCACGCTGGCACGTTCCGAGTAAACAGTAAAAATAGGTCAATTGTCATTTTTTTGGCAAAATTGTTTTTTCATTAAACAATTATTATATAACATCTTGTCTTTAATGTCTGAAAAAATCTAGGTGAAATTCACTAGTGTTATACGTTAAATATTGTGATATGTTTTGATAAACCGAACGTTACGTTACATCCTCCGCTCTGGCCCCGGGAGCAGCTGCTGTGACCCCCGCTCTGACAACTCAGTGAACGCACTGCCGTCTGGGCTCCGAGCGCGGACCATAGACACGCGAACAGAACCACAGACAGGACCATAGACACCCGAACAGAACCACAGACAGACATTTACATTTACATATACGCAGACAGAACCCAGACAGGCGGAGACACGCGAGACACGCGGATCATAGACACTTGGACAGAACCAGAGACACACGAAGCATAGACACTCGAGTCGGACAGGTCCATTTGTTTTATTTGTGTTTAAAGTTACCTAAGTTTCTCCTTGCATTAAAAATGCTTGGTGGTTGTGGATATTTAGACGTGCGTGATTTGATAGAATAATACTGGCAATGTCTAATACATATCTAATTTTCAGTAAATTATAAAGAGAAAGAAAAAGAAGAGGAGATCAAAATTCAATCCATTGAATATTGAAAGAATCAATATGTTACGACCCTACAGTTGAGCTCGTAGGGGAAGAGGGAAGTAACATAAAACCAAGGATGTAATAATGGTAAATTAGATGGCCTTTTAATAAAACAGGCAAAAGGGGTAACAGTTTGTACTGGACAGCGTCAGAGTCAAATAAAACACACAAAAACACAGGGTTCTCAAATAAACACAAGCACAGAGCCACACAGGCAACCTTAAGCTTAATCTTTAGCGCACACAGACAACACGTTCTCTCAGAACGGTGGCAGACAAGACACTGATTCAAGCCGCCCCGCACAGAAGGAGCAGACTCGTTTTCAAGGCTGGTGCTGATTAGCCGCAGCGATGGATTGGCCAGACGTGGAAAGCGCGACCCAATCTCCGAACGGAAGGCAGAACTGGGAGGCAGCGTGCGTAGCCGGTGCACCATGCAGCGGGGCGGAGCCTGAGCAGAACAGCAGCACAACACAGGAGGGAGGGAAGCGGGTGTACGACGCGGCCCAGCGCCAGCGGCCGTAACACTCCCCCCCTTAAAATACAAGCCATCTCAAAGTAAAATCAGAGCAAATTTGTGAATTACTCACCCGAACACAGAATCACAGACTTTGCCTCTCTCGTGGCGAATCCCTCAAAGGAACACACAGATCAAGGCCGCGAACTGAAACTTGCAGAGCGAGAGCCAAAACGCTCTCCATGGTGCTGAAAGTGCCGCTCGCCTGACCCAAGCCTGGTGGCCCTAGCCTTGTGCTTCCGTACAGAAGTGGCGGGTGGAGTAAAGTGCGGCGGTACTCGTGGTTTCACTGGACTGGCGGGCAGACTACAACCGCACTGTTCTGGAGGACGGGTGTGCGCCACAGCACAACCCGTGGGCATCTGACGATCAGAGGCACACACAAGCGGGGACAGAACCGCCTCCAACAGGGGAGGAAACACCATGCCCCCTGCCAAATCATTACATAAAATCATGTCTACATTTTCAATGGGTAGCGCAGGGACCACAGCTAACGGAAACTTTCCTGTAACGAGGTTTGACTGGACATGAACAGAGTGAACGGGCCGCGGGCGGTAGCCCATCTCAACTCCCCGTAACACACTCCTGTAACCACAGTAAGAGCGGTATGAAAACGGGAGAGCACTGGCCAAAATCAAGCTCTGGGAACCGCCAGTGTCTCGTAGGATACGGATGGGGCGTTGATCTGGTGCTTCGCCATTCAGTGATACTAGGCCCTGTGATATGAAAGGCTCAAAACAGGAGCCGTGATTTTGGACAGTATTGGGTCCTGACTTATGACTTACAGATTGAATTAACCCAATGCTCTGAACGTTTGGAGCTGAACACTCTTCCTTTTGTCTGAGAGTAGGGCAGTCTGCGATTACGTGTCCGGGCTCGCGGCAGTAGAAGCAGACTCTGTCCCTTGTGGAGGTTCCAGGAGAGCGTGGACGATCAGGCTGCACAGACACACGCGTCTCATTAACAGAAGATGACGAAAAGTTCTTATGAGTCAACACAAACTCATCTGCTAACACAGAAGCCTCAGAAATAGTTTTAACCTTTTGCTCATTCAAATACACAACCACACGCGCAGGCAGGTTGTTCTTAAAGTCTTCTAACAACATTAATTCACGCAAAGAATCGAAATCTTGGGCCTTCGCAGAGGCACACCATTTGTCAAACAGATTTCCTTTTTCCCGTGCGAACTCAACACACGTTTGACTCGGGGCTTTACGGAGATTTCTAAAAGACTGTCTGTAGGCCTCAGGCACTAACTCATACGCGCGTAAGACTGCTCTCTTGACTGCATCATACTGCAGGCTCTCAGCAAGAGGCATCGCAGCGATTATCTCTTGTGCTTTACCGTACACTTTACACTGCACAAGGATAGGCCAAACTTCACGAGGCCAATTTAACGCCATCGCGATTCTCTCAAAAGCAGAAAAATACGAATCAACCTCACTCTCCCTAAATGTAGGCACAATTTGTATCATTTTACTCACGTCAAGAGAGTCATGAACAGCTGGGGAGAGGGCTGTGGCAGGTGCAGCGACGCCCGGGCGTTGAGTAGGACTGGGGAGGCGGCCTTCGGCCTCCAGCTCAAGGCGTCTGAGGCGCACAGCTTTGTCAGCCTCGATCTCAAGCCTCCGTATATGCAGTTCGAGCTCGGCACTGCGGTCCCGATCCTTCTGCTCGGCCTCCATCTTGATGCGTGCCAGCCGCAAAGCGCGCCGAGCACCACCAACTGAGCCGGGAGAGGAAGGAGCTGGGGAGGGCGGCCCGTAGCGAGGAGGAGTGCGCGGTGGTTCAGGCCGCGCATCGCCCTCTACAAACTCACGCTCCGCTCCGGGAGGGCCATCCGCAGGCGTCTCCGTACGTCTCGGGGTAGTCGCATGCACGATGCTCTCATCAGACCTCTCAGCCTCTGGGATCAAACGCAAGCCCCTCTCCACCAAACCATCCAGGAGCAGCACCTTGAGTTCGGCCTTGCTGCTCTGACGGGAATACAAAATCTCAAAATGATCGGCAACCTCAAATAGATCCTTCTTTTTACAGCGCTCAAGTGCTTCGGCCGAGGGATGAAGCAAGAATGCCTGTAAATTGAAAGCGGTTGCCATTCTCCCAATGTCCAAATACAATACAGCTTACCCCCCCACTTACCTAATAAATTTGATTCGGCCACCTAATGCCGGGAACGTGTAGATCCCGGACGAGCCCCCAAATATGTTACGACCCTACAGTTGAGCTCGTAGGGGAAGAGGGAAGTAACATAAAACCAAGGATGTAATAATGGTAAATTAGATGGCCTTTTAATAAAACAGGCAAAAGGGGTAACAGTTTGTACTGGACAGCGTCAGAGTCAAATAAAACACACAAAAACACAGGGTTCTCAAATAAACACAAGCACAGAGCCACACAGGCAACCTTAAGCTTAATCTTTAGCGCACACAGACAACACGTTCTCTCAGAACGGTGGCAGACAAGACACTGATTCAAGCCGCCCCGCACAGAAGGAGCAGACTCGTTTTCAAGGCTGGTGCTGATTAGCCGCAGCGATGGATTGGCCAGACGTGGAAAGCGCGACCCAATCTCCGAACGGAAGGCAGAACTGGGAGGCAGCGTGCGTAGCCGGTGCACCATGCAGCGGGGCGGAGCCTGAGCAGAACAGCAGCACAACACAGGAGGGAGGGAAGCGGGTGTACGACGCGGCCCAGCGCCAGCGGCCGTAACACAATACATTCTTGATTTTCGACTAAATGGAATACATCACAACTGTTGGTGCATTTTTCAGAACAATTAGTTCAAACTGCCAAAACCTGGTGGATAACTTGCCAAAGTGCATCACCTTCTCAAAGTGAAAAGTTTATTCCTCAAAAGCAAGTCTTCATGTCAATGAAATTGTCTGTGTCCTGACAAGTCCTGACAACATGAGTCCTGAGTATGAACAACAGTCAAATGACTTAGTCATGTTTTCATTGTGACACTTTACTATCTCTGCTTTTTTCAAAGCAAAAAATCAGATCTTGGTGAGCACTAAACACTGTTTTGTCTATCTGAAGGCCAAGCTACATGGCACTGTGGCAGCTGCTGATTGGAGGTCTCCATGCCTCCGCTCTGTATAATACACTTGCATTCTGTTGTTCGTGTTGTTCGTGCTGTCTCTACCATCGACAATAAAACATGTCTTCTGTCGGAATTAAAGACGCGATCCCAGACATGTCATCTTCTTCAGGTGGTGGAGGATGCGGGCCTTGTCTGTAACATCTAGTGAACAGAAGACTTATTTTTTTTACACAAAAATGTGTTAGTTTTTTTTAAGCCAAAACTGAGAAACCTCAAGAGAATGCATCTGGATCAGCACTTGGACAATCTGCACAGCCCCTGATTCCAGTCAGGCCTGCTGTGAGCTGCTGAGACATGGACAATACCATCGTCCTCTTTTGCATAGACACCATTTGGAAAAATTGGATTACACAATTTGGACATACAGTGCCTTGCGCAAGTATTCGGCCCCCTTGAACCTTTCAACATTTCGCCACATTTCAGGCTTCAAACATAAAGATATAAAATTTTAATTTTTTTTCATGAATCAACAACAAGTGGGACACAATCGTGAAGTGGAACAAAATTTATTGGATAATTTAAACTTTTTTAACAAATAAAAAACTGAAAAGTGGGGCGTGCAATATTATTCGGCCCCTTTACTTTCAGTGCAGCAAACTCACTCCAGAAGTTCAGTGAGGATCTTTGAATGATCCAATGTTGTCCTGAATGACTGATGATGAGAAATAGAATGCACCTGTGTGTGATCAAGTCTCCGTATACATGCACCTGCTCTTTGATAGTCTCAGGGTTCTGTTTAAAGCGCAGAGAGAACCATGAAGACAAAGGAACACACCAGGCAGGTCCGAGATACTGTTGTGGAGAAGTTTAAAGCCGGATTTGGATACAAAAAGATTTCCCAAGCTTTAAACATCTCAAGGAGCACTGTGCAAGCAATTATATTGAAATGGAAGGAGTATCAGACCACTACAAATCTACCAAGACCCAGCCGTCCCTCCAAACTTTCATCTCAAACAAGGAGAAGACTGATCAGAGATGCAGCCAAGGGGCCCATGATCACTCTGGATGAACTGCATATAACTACAGCTGAGGTGGGGATGGTGTGTTCAGGGTGATGAGCTGTGTTGCTTTTACGCCAAACATATCGTTTTGCATTGTGGCCAAAAAGTTCGATTTTGGTTTCATCTGACCAGAGCACCTTCTTCCACATGTTTGGTGTGTCTCCCAGGTGGCTTGTGGCAAACTTTAAACCAGACTTTTTATGGATATCTTTGAGAAATGCCACTCTTCCATAAAGGCCAGATTTGTGCAGTGCACGACTGATTGTTGTCCTATGGACAGACTCTCCCACCTCAGCTGTAGTTATCTGCCCTTCATCCAGAGTGATCATGGGCCTCTTGGCTGCATCTCTGATCAGTCTTCTCCTTGTTTGAGATGAAAGTTTGGAGGGACGGCCGGGTCTTGGTAGATTTGCAGTGGTCTGACACTCCTTCCATTTCAATATAATTGCTTGCACAGTGCTCCTTGAGATGTTTAAAGCTTGGGAAATCTTTTTGTATCCATATCCGGCTTTAAACTTCTCCACAACAGTATCTCGGACCTGCCTGGTGTGGTCCTTTGTCTTCATGGTTCTCTCTGCGCTTTAAACAGAACCCTGAGACTATCAAAGAGCAGGTGCATTTATACGGAGACTTGATTAGACACAGGTGCATTCTATTTCTCATCATCAGTCATTCAGGACAACATTGGATCATTCGAAGATCCTCACTGAACTTCTGGAGTGAGTTTGCTGCACTGAAAGTAAAGGGGCCGAATAATATTGCACGCCCCACTTTTCAGTTTTTTATTTGTTAAAAATGTTTAAATTATCCAATAAATTTCGTTCCACTTCACGATTGTGTCCCACTTGTTGTTGATTCATGACAAAAATGTAAAATTTTATATCTTTATGTTTGAAGCCTGAAATGTGGCAAAATGTTGAAAGGTTCAAGGGGGCCGAATACTTTCGCAAGGCACTGTAATTTGGACTGAATTGGATTTCTGAATCTGGACACTGAAGCTGAAACGTGTGATTGAACGACACGTCACAGAAGAATCATGGCTCGGCACAAATGCAGCCTGAAGAATCAAAACAAAGAAGTGGGAGAGACTGTTTTCAAAGCAATATCTGGAACCACCATCGACTGATGAAGTTTGGTATTTTACTGAAGATTGTTGACAAGTTTTATGAAAGATCTGAACATGTTTTATGAGTTTTCTGAGTTTTTGAAGTATTCCGAGTTCTGAGTTTTTTGAAGTACCGAGTGAAGTACCAAGTTTATGAGTTTTTGAAGTATTGAGTTATGATGTTATGTACACGAGTGTACACTGTATTCTGAATACTTTTACTTTGATTAGCAATATATAGGCTGTGTATAATTAAAAAAATTTAAACTACACATGTTACATATAGCTACCATTAATTAGGAATTCTAAAATGCACAGGAGTAGCAGATCATATGGCAAACATTTGCATTAACTTGCATATAAGGCATTTTAAGCGTCCCGCACATACGCACGGCTCATTCACTCAGCGGCCTTTCGTATTAGATCCAGTGTTTTCTCCAGCGCCTGTGTGGCGTAGCAGGATGGTCCAAGACTTTTGCTTGGACGATCGGGGTTCGAGCCCCGGCCAATCCTCAATTTTTATTAGCGGGGGGAGTATATGAATCAGATTACTCTGTTACTGAATAAAGTTGAATTTTTTTCCTGCAGTTTGGTTGGTGCAGATTGTGAAGTTTACAACAGTTTACTACAGTCTAGCAACTATTTTAAATGTGTTGGCCTAATTACTAAGTATTTTTTATTTAACACTGGAGAAAACGTGCTCGGTTTTTGCTCGAGTGATAGGCTATGTGAAGATGTTTTGCATATGTGAATATGAACTGGATTTTTGACATTCCTGTAGACTCGAGCCCTGGTCAATCTAGTTCAATACAGTTCAGAAACTAAACAGACATTCATCAGCCAACTCCATTATATTTGTAAAACACGGAGAAAGAAAGTTTTCCCCCCATCATAAATTTGTATTAGCAATATCGTGAGAATGTGTTTTATGTTTAAAAGTGTCGCTACTGAATGCTGAAGTTTAAAGGATTGACTCTGTAAAACACTGTACTAACTTACTGCACTGTATTGTAAGTACTGTAACAATACAATTGTATTTTACATTATTACTTATTTTTACTTCTTATTTTTTAATAAAAACACTTCTTCTCAAAAGTTCCTTTCTGACTTCTTCTACAGTATGGGATAGCCAGCAGCAAGTGCGTTATTGAACATGAAACATTGGAACAAAACAAACACGAGTGTACACTGTATTCAGACTACTTTTACTTTGATTAGCAATACAAAAATTTAAACTACACATGTTACATATAGCTACCATTAATTTGGAATTCTAAAATGCACAGGAGTAGCAGATCATATGGCAAACATTTGCAATAACTTGCATATAAGGCATTTTAAGCGTCCCGCACAACCGCACGGCTCATTCACTCAGCGCTCTTTGCTATTAGATCCAGTGTTTTCTCCAGCGCCTGTGTGGTGTAGCAGGATTGTCCAAGACTTTCGCTTGGGTGATCGGGGTTCGAGCCCCGGCCAACCCTCAGTTTTTATTAGCGGGGGGAGTATATGAATCAGATTACTCCGTTACTGAATAAAGTTGCATTTTTTTCCTGCAGTTTGGTTGGTGCAGATTGTGAAGTTTACAACAGTTTACTACAGTCTAGCAACTATTTTAAATGTGTTGGCCTAATTACTAAGTATGTTTTAGAAAAAATGTAAACGTCAACAAAATCAAAAGTGTCATAGACTGTACTTGAACCCGAGTCCTCTCACACCAGAGTCCACCTCCTTATCATTGAGCTATAAAGCCACAGAAAGTTGTCCGGTGAACAGAGAAGAAAGGCCGATGAGAAGCCAATTTTCCTAACCCTGCTCACAAGTGCCACCTGGTGGTTGTTTGGGTCATTGCAGCATCACTGGGGAAAAAATAAATAAAAGACGCGTGAATCACACGTGAGTCTCGTGTGATTCACGCGTGAAAGGCGACAAAACGAAATGGGACCTACTGTACATGACAATAAATCAAAGTGAATACTTATAATTATAGTATAAGTGCAATAGAATACTGCTGTGTGTCTTTGTGTGTTTGGGCGCGCATGTATGTGCGTTTATGCACGGGTTTGTGTGTTTTTGTGTGGTCACATCTACAGAGCGTCTGTTTAGTCCAGCGAGCCCTGTGACCATAATTGGACTTTGCTGCTGGCTCCTGGTGTGGACTCAGTGATAGTTTTAGCAATAGTCCACTTTTCTGTGGCTTTTTTGGGGTGCTCCGCTGGTCTGCTGCTCTGGCACTCCACATGGTCTGCTGCTATGACCCTCCACATGGTCTCTGTCAGCTCTGGAGACACATTTACTGCTCAAACTGCCTCCAAATGTAGCCTGACCCTGACTATATTACTCCATGTCTGCTTCACCTCTGTCTCCCCTGCTCAGAGTGCTCAGAGTGATCTTTGACCAAACCAGGGAGTTCTGCTGCCACCTGCTGGCCTAATAAAATACTGTCTACAGCCAAACCCCAGACTGTATGATACAGGGGACACAGACTGACAGGAAAAGATTGAAAAACAATGTTATCCTCAAATGACATCCATGGCTGAGAATGAGTTAATCTCAATGGGAAAAAAAAAAAAAAAAAAAAGGATTGTTTTTTCAAAGATTTTTTTTTTCTTCCACAGATTCTATGGCGTACCCCTAGAAGGCGCCCGCGTACCACTAGGTGTACGCGTACCCCAGTTTGAGAAACACTGGTTTAAGGTGGTCACGAAGAGACGTAGTACTCCCGTGCCAGGCCAAGTCAGCAGAGTTTACAGGTTACTCTTCTTTTTTGAAGGTTCAAAGTAAAGTGCTCCCACACTTTGGATGACTTCGTTCGATTAGGTTTGTCTTCTGCTTTTTTCCTTTTCTTTCTCGAGCTTACTCCACTGCCTCTTGCCTCCGCCATCTTGCTGTATGCTGAAGAGAAGCTGTGCGCGAAGCATGTGACATAAAAGGAGGCCAGCTATTGGCTATTCGCTACTTCTCCTGCTGTAAAACCTCCGGTGGCTCATTACTGCCACCATTTGGTCACCGCAGAGTTAAAATATGCACAAAATGAGCCGCTTACGGCAAAATAAAAGTTATATATACTATTTTAATAATTGATTTTAATCGATTAAATCGATTAGTTGTTTCAGCTCTAGCTCACAGACATTCCACGGGCTTTATACAACAGTAATATGTGTTCACGGAGGTGCGCCATACGTTTTTTCATACTATTAAACGGAATTTCCGCATCGGCGAACACACTCGAAGCCGTCGCATAAGGTCACGAGAGCATGACAACGCATATTTTCACAAGCACCGAGTCCCCCATTGTCCACCCTGGTTTGAGTTTTGGTGAAGTCTGGTGTGGGTCCTGTTTTGGCTGTTTACGAGTATTTTCAGTCTGCTCGCTCAGTCCGCTAATGTCCCCATGACCACTTTGCTGCTCTCTGATTGGTTGTCGCACGAACGTACCAAGGAAAGGATGAGCAGAATCCATCTCCTGTGGGCGTTGTTTTTTCGCTCCTGCTCCTCCCTTTTCACTTTCCCGCCAAGTCCGTGCGTCATTATTGAACAGTCCGTTCGTGCGTGCCGAGAGGTCCGTGCGTTGTGACGGGCGAACGCGCGCCACCATAGACTTTGCATTGAAACCCGACGCAACGCATGATCCGGTCTGAAAGCACCGTAAAGGTGAGTAGAGAAGAGTAAAGCTGAGCAGATTAGAGTAGACACTATAGATCATATTTACGCTGTATAATTCTGAGTATAGATACTGTCTTACTGTACTTTCATCAAATCGTCATCACAGTGGTCAACATCAGACTCAACGTGAGACGAGCCTCTCTTAAAGAAGCTATACCCAATTTATTTTCTAATGAGTTCATAAAAATGCGTATTACTAATAATACAAGTTGTATTCAAATCCATAATTTAATTGAAAACTTGAGCTCATTGATTGATAAGATAAGATAGACTTTATTGCTCTCACAGAGGAGAAATTCACACGTCACTGGCATGGCATGGATAGAAACACTCAAGATTGTGCAAAGAAAGAAATGTGCAAGCACGTTAAATGCAGGATATATTATGTACAATAAAAAGTGGCTTTCAAGAAACAGTGGCAATAGTAGTGCAGGTTTTTCAGTCCTAATGCAAGTGACTTAAAGTGACTCATTGTACAGTTTGACAGCTTTGGGGATAAAGGCCCTGCGGTAGCGCTCCTTCTTACACTGAGGGTGCCTCAGTCTTCCACTGAAGGAACTCCTCAGCTCTTCTACAGTCCTGTGCAGTGGGTGGAGGTGTTGTCCATGATGGAGGTGACTTTGACTAGCACCCTCCTGTCCCTCACCTCCTCCACAGAGTCCAGGGGGCAGCCCAGAGTGGAGCTGGCCCTCCTGACCAGCTTGTTCAGTCTATTCCTGTCCCGCTCTGTGCTGCCTGGGGCCCAGCACACGGCAGCGTAGTATATGGCCGAAGCTACCACAGAGTTTTAAAAAGTCCTGAGCAGAGGCCTGCCAAGCCCCGGCAATCCAAGATGGTGCCGTATTCAAATGAGTGTTTTGTGCTCAGTGGCGCTTTGTACTGGCATGGGGTCTGAAAGATTAGCGGAAGTCGCCTGGAACTCGCAAATATCCATGGGAAACTTGCCTGTATTTGGGCATCGTCTGGTCCGCCCGGACATACAACTGAGGGATTTTATGTTTATATCTTTCTTTTTAATGTTCTGTGATTATTTATGATTTTAATGCTATCTTGTTCAGCACTTTGAGTTGCCTTATGTATGAATTGTGCGATACAAATAAACTTGCCTTGATGCGTTGCGCCAAATACGTGTGTGTGGGGTCATGCACGTGCACAGAGGGGCTCGGCCGCGCTCTGACCAATCAGAACTGCTGATCAGAGCGGGAGTTAGAGCGGGAGTCAGACGAGCAGAGTTTGTGGCACTAATGTTTGGATTTAAAGAAAACCGAAGGATTTAAGAAGAAAAAAAGTTCAGGATGACAAGGGACACTAAAAGTTTTGGCACGCATTGGCACACATTTCAACAATTATTGAAAAATAACACCTGTACAAGCTTTTATAGGGGATTAGATGAAATCAGTGGCGGTCCGTGCATTTCAGACCTGCGCCTGCAATGATGTCCTAACCCAGCTATCTCGTGCACAATGCATACCTTTCTTCTCTAATAGTATGTGAGAACATGACAGAGTGCAACACGAACGTTTAGGACACAGTTTTGAGCATTAATGTGGGAATGTCCAACTACAATGTAAGTATCGGATGCAGTTTTAATGTTGTTTCCTTACCGGTGGTGAGGCAGGACGTGGCGCTGTGTCTTCTGTAGCCTAGCTCCGAAGGTTAGCAATTGGTAGACAAACTGTTATTCCCGGGGCAAAAATCCTGGCTCTCCCTGTCCCTCTGTCTCTGTTTTTCTTGAGAAAGGCGTTCTAACTATTTAGTTACCAGAACAATGTATTCACCTCCTTCAGCCGTAGAGGGTTGAAAAACTAAAACAAGTTGTTGTGCTACACATATTAGCATTTCTGTTTGTTTGTGTTGATCACATTAACGTGTCTGCACGTTAATATGCTGCATCATAGACAATAATTGAAGTCTCGGGTATCCAATCAGAAGACACGCTTCCTCGGGGCCTGCCAGCTGGTCCTGAAGTTGGAGACTTGACACTGATTGGTTAATGCCCCGGATTTGTTTTCATTGACTTTAAGCTAGCGCGGGCTAGCAATGTAGACTCTGAAGGCCTAGTGGCAGATTTTGGGCCATAGCAACCAGTGGGGGCGGGAATAAGAATTAGCTAATGATAATGTATAGCATCTTCTTACTTCTCGAAAACACCTTTACACGATGGTCCGAAAGTTGGCTCTTGGCCCAAAGCTCCGTTCCACATGTCAATGCTGAGGGGAGTGAATTTTTTTGGACCACTCTAGATTACTCGCTGTGAATTTTTGAAGTCACTCGTTTAAATGGATGGAGCTTGCGCCAGCTGACGCATGCGCAGATGCGTTTTTTTCACATTTCCCAGCCCCCGCTGCCATTTTGAATCACTCCACGAGAGACCAATTTTTGGCCCAGTAGTTAGAACGGCGTAGATAGGCGTGTCTATGATAGCAACACATGAGGCTGAGTAATGATTGGATAAAAACTCTGTTAGACGCCGGACGTCCCAAATCACAACCTGAAGTTGGAAGCTGCGCAACCAACGTAGTTTGTGGAAAAATAAACATAGAAAGAAAGAATAATAATAATAAAAAATATATATATAATATACATATATATTATTTTTAAAAATATTTATATATGTAATCATGTTTCGGCCAGCAGTGAAGGCCTTGCAGGCCTTGAGGGTCCGCCATTAGATGAAGCAAAAAATTGGTAAAAGTCTGTTGTGATGATGCAGTAGTGATTATGGTAGGTGCCTTTGTTCTACGGCTCTGTTCACTGTGTTTATGCACAGAATCTGCTGTTTGCGGACGATGTTGTCCTGTTGGCTCCAACGAACCAGGACCTACAACATGCTCTGGGACGGTTTGCAGCCGAGTGTGAAGCGGCTGGGATGAGAATAAACACCTCCAAATCTGAGGCCATGGTGCTCCACCGCAAAAAAAGGTGCCTTGCCCTCTCCAGGTGGGTGGAGAGGTCCTTCCTCAAGTGGAGGAGTTCAAGTATCTCGGGGTCTTGTTCACGAGTGAGGGAAGGATGGAGCGTGAGATTGACAGGCGGATCGGTGCTTGGAGTAGAGCCGCTGCTTCTCCACGTCGAGAGTAACCAGTTGAGGTGGCTCGGGCATCTGTTTCGGATGCCACCTGGAGGCCTCCCTGGGAAGGTGTTCCGGGCGTGTCCCACCGGGAGGAGGCCCCGGGGAAGACCCAGGAGGAACTATGTCTCTCAGCTGGCCTGGGAACGCCTTGGGGTCCCCCCCGGACGAGCTGGAGGAGGTGTGTGTGGATAGGGAAGTCTGGGCGTCTCTACTTAGACTGCTGCCCCCGCGACCCGGCAACGGATGAAGCGGAAGAAAATGGATGGATGGATGGATGGCCTTTGTGACGGGAGGTGAGTGACGGGAAAGACTTCTGCTTAGTACTGGAAAATTATTGAGGCTGTGTGGAGTTTGCATGTTCTCACTGTGTCTGTGTAGGATTACCCCATGATATGTGTGTTGTTGAAGTATTGTGTGAGTGTGTTTGTGTGCATGTGTATCTTTCACTCGCTCACTCTGCAAGGGGATTGGATCAATATAAGCTTTTTGCTTCATCTAATCCCCTATCAAAGCATGTGCAGGTATTTGTATTATTATTATTATCATTATTATGCTTTTATTTTTTTCAGTGAATAATTGTTGCATATCTTGTGCATGTATGAAATAAACATATTGATAATTACATTTTTTTAAAACAACATTTAGATGGACCCAAGCAGAAAGCAGTGCCTTGGCAAGAAAGTGCAGCAATTCACCTACAAGGATTGTACTCTCATTGTTCAAGAATACCCATTAGGGCTGGGACAACGCGCCAACGTAATCAATGACGTTGAGGCAAAAAATACGTCGATACAAAATATGCGCGTCGATTTGTCATACTCAAAACAAAGATGGCAGCGAGTAGTACCACTAGTACGCGAGTGCCGTCTTATGTGGTGTTCAGACCGCGCAGTAGACACACATACTCTAAATTACAGAGGCTGGGGTGTTCAGACCAGTGGTCCTGGGCTAGCGGCGTTTAGCTAGCGGCGTTTAGCTAGCGGCGTTTAGCTAGCGGCGTTTAGCTAGCGGCGTTTAGCTAGCGGATTTTTGTGTAAAGTTCTTCTCTAATTCTGCAGCGGCTCTGTGTCCAGAGGCTTCCAAAGAGACTTTATATAACAGCAGTATGTGGTCACGGAGGTGCACCATCGGTTTATCTAATTATTAGGTTGTACTTCCGCATCGCACACCGGGGTAGTCTTGCACAGTTTTTCCAATGTGGTTTTACTGCAAATGGCAAATAAATGAATCTGAATCTGATCGGCGAACATGCTAGCTGAGCTACATGCTAGCTGTGCTAGTTTAGTCAATGGAGAATGACAACACAAGCAGAAGGCAAATGTCCACAAGCACACACAAAGAGACAGACAGTATTCCTAAGGGGAAAGGAAAGTGTCAGAGTCTAAGTTGTTATTTGTGAATGAAGATGATTTTTTCAGTAAGCTAGGCCTATGTTCAACATAAGTGTTGAATTTTAAATGTTTATTTTCATTATTTTTTGCTAGAAAAGCCCTCTCTCTTTAGCTTAAAGCCCTCAAGTTTACATTGGCTACTGTATTCTTTCAGTTGCTCTAAACAAGTATTTTGGGTGAACAATTTTATTTTATTCTATTGAATGCTAAACATCAAGTGTTATTTTCATCTGAAAGAAGAATCATAAGATGCACTTTTTTCAGTAAGATAGATTAGGCTCCAAGGTTTTATGCTACCTTTGGCAAAGAATATCTTATTTTTGAATTTTAAGAGCAATAAATATATTTTGTTAAGGAATTCAGGTTTTTTCATACAGATATGTAAATCAACACACAACACCCAATGTATACATTGCTATTAGTCAATGAATGGGGAGATAATCGAATCGAATCAAAATTGAATCGAACTGAAAAAATTAATCGTTAGATTAATCGATGCATCGAAAAAATAATCGCTAGATTAATCGTTTAAAAATAATCGTTTATCCCTGCCCTAATACCTATACTTTCTGAAACCTCAGTCTGTGCTGAGACAGGATTGAGATCAAGGAAAAGAACAGAGTGGTAATTTTAACTGTATGTTGTCAATTCTTTGGTGATAATATTGTCTCTCATTGTACACATAAAGCACAATACCTCAGTGAGTGCTTTTGTGGTAGAAAAGTAAATTCAACTATCCACAAAAGCCTGAGGAACCACTGCTTTATGAACCTTTTCAAAATGATGTAATTTTGCTACTTCACTATCACTTTAGCACAATGATCGCTGATTATCACAGCAACGGCTGTAAACAGTAGCAAATGCAGAGACAAAGGCCCAAGCACGGGGACATGTGGGGGGTCAGACTGACAGTGTGTAGGAAGGTTATTATTGTCATCCTCTGGAGAGGCTTTCTGTTGATGACTAGAGCGACACTTGTCCAGGCCTCCTCCAGCTTCCATCTCCTCCCAGACTGTCCATCTCACTTCACAACAATGTTAAATATATCTCACTCACTGAGACGGAGCTGCAGGCTGTATTTACACCTGTCTTCAAACTATTTCTGCAGTTCTGGTTTTGTTCACACCAAGTTTCACTGGCAGGACAAGAGCTGGCTTCCCTTCTGGTGTATTTAGGGAACATACAAGTTTGGAATGTTGGAGTTAGTAATCCTTATAACTGCAGAGCTAATGTTAAAGATACAGAAGCCCCACTTCCCCTGATTCAGAACTTGTTTCAGAGAAGCGTGTTACTGCTGAGAGTCAGAGAGATATTTTCAAAAAAAGCTTTAAAAGAGCATATATAAATTTATTATGTTTCTGTGGTTGGAGAAAACGTCTGATTTTGGGTATAGATTTAAAAGACATACATTATTCACACATTATCATTAAGCTGAGAGCAGAGAATGACCATCATGGATGATAATTCTGTGCGGATGATTCTGATTTTTTTTTCAGCAGCATTTCAGTTTAAATGTAAATGAAAGATCAAGCAAAAGAACAGCTTCTCACTACCTCACGTCTTTCTACTGTTCACAAAAAACACACTAAAGCAGGAATGTGTTGTGTTTTATCCTAAAGGCCATTAGTTTTGTGCTGTATAACACAAGATAATATGGGAGAAGTTTTCTAGGGATAAATGCGTGCGTACCTCGAGGATTAGGTCGGGCTCAGAGGTCACTCTGACGGTGCTCCTCTCCTGCTGCTCCACAGAGTATGAAACAGCAAACATCACTGTCCCTCCATACGCCAACAGCTGCCAAACAGTAAAGCAGGACATCAATACATACAGGCTGAAAACATCTAGGAAAGGTTTATGGCAGAGTTCATACACAAGGCAACTCAAAATTATTCAAGACATTAAGTCACTCAAAACATAAAAAATAATAAATATTCACAGTGCATCCAACAAAGTGAAGATACAATCTTTCAGTTGTTGCAGCAAAACAGAACTTTTTTCACCTGGGCTTAAACAGTTCTGTTTTAAGCCCAGGTTTAAACAGAACTGTTTTAACCTTTGTCAGCCTTAGATAAATCTACTCTACTTTGTCAGAGTAGAATACTTTCTCACATTTTCAAAAAGACTGTTTCAGATTGTTGCCACATTAATCGGAATCTTGATTAGCCCTTTAGTCCCTGTGCTCATCAGAGTACCAGCAAGAGGCCAGTCCCTGTGCTCCCCAGGGTCCGAGTTGCTTCATATGGCACTAACATGTGGACAGGTTTGGCGAACTCCTCGAGTATACGATGCAGCGTATAGAGCTGGTCCAGTGTTCCATGGCTGGAACGAAAACCACACTGCTCCACCTGAATCCGAGATAAGACCATCGGCCGAAGTCTCCTCTCCAGCACCTTGGAGTAGACCTTACTGGGGAGGCTGAGGAGTGTGATCCCACGATAAATGGACACCCTCTGGTCCCCCTTCTTGTAGAGAGGGGC